>JAWDEX010000009.1:11256058-11271338 GCA_035221805.1 Trichilia hirta
ATTGCTAAATATTATTAAATACCCTATTTATTAACTTATGCATAAGATATTTATCTTAACTAATACTATTAATTATTTCATAATATACAAATGTATATCACCAACTTTTGATATAATAGAATTATTGTTCAAAAAATAAAATATTCATCAACCAGATCAATTTATTTCTGACAATTATATAAAATCAAATCACACGTATATACAAGTAATTTAGTTATATTTAAATAATTTTACATATTTTTTTATAATCTATAAATATTATTGAATATTTTCACATTAACTAATTAAATATAAATTATTTATTATAAATAAATTAAGTAGATTCTAAGTACTAATATAAAATTCGACGTTTTATTTGAATTTTTTATTTTTTATTAATTTTTTTCGGTTACTTTTACCCTTGAAAGTGTGTATACTTCTGACGGTAAAAGTAACCCTCGAAAATGTGTACACTTTTAAGGGTGAAAGAATAAACACTTTTAAGAAAAAATCCTCGAAAGTGTTCAACCATACTTTCGAGTGCTTTTTCTCGGAAGTGTGCTTGAACGCTTTCGAGGGTAAACTATAAAATTCCGTAATTTTTATTTTTTATTTTTAAATTCTAACTTTGAATCAATAATTCATACATTTTTCACTTTATTTTCACACAATATTTTAATAAATTATTATCATACTTTAATATTTCTTCAATATTAATCAAAAAATACTAAAAATCTATAAAATTATTAACAACTTTGTTCAATCTATAGATAATCATCCACAATAATTTACTTTTAGACACAATCTATATACAACAATGAATAACTGAAAACATACCTTAATTTAATTGTCAGAGGTTCGCTTGACGATTAAAAGGATAAAGTTAAAAGTTATTTTAGAATTTAGGTAATTTGCGAGTTTTTAACGATTAGAGATATTTTTGTTAGTAAAAATTTAACATAAAAATAATTTCGTCTTATAAATAATGATATGAACTATTATTGATTAAAATTTTAAATAAAAAATATTTTTAAATTCAAATTTTAGACCGTAATTATTTTTGATTATTTTTCTAGATTTTCTAATGTTCTAGAAATGAAGCAGCATGCGAATATATGATCATTAATTTATTAATTAATTAATGGAGTATTTCATGTATTCAGCACATGGACCTCTAAATTGTATATTCATTAATGCGTACCCTTGAATGGGGCTGTTTCATCAATCAATATACGTCATATGCCAGTGAGAAAATAAAAAAGTTTTCCCATTTCTATCAAATAGGCCCCTGATGTTAGAGGACCATTTAGGATAATTATTAAATCATTTCATTCTGCCAACCAGTCTCAATTTCACACGTTAACTTACGTGGCAGAATCTCATTAGTTTCCGCGAAAAATTTTGAATTGCCGCGCTCAAAGTCAAACGACGAACTAAATTCCCAGAACCTTAGGTTCGGATTCTGTCATGTCACCGAGGCTAGGACTCAGGTTCGGTTCCCTCACTTCCCTTCGCACACCCTCACAAAAACATTAAATCCGAACCTAACTTTCTCTCTCCTCTGGCTGTCTCTCAATCGCAGCAACTCACTACATATGAGACAAAAATCTTGTCCGAAAATACTAAAAAATCCTTTAAAATTCCAACTTTCCCTTCCTTTTTGATCCAGCTTCCTCCCATTTCTAGTCCGCTGTTTTGTTTCTGAAACCATCGAATCTCCGCCGTTGGATCACTTCCAAGGTTACGAAGTTATAGCCGTTTCTGCTCATGCATGTCACGTTTTTGGTGCGGGAAACATGTTTTTGATTTTTTTCCCTTGGGAAATTCTTTATGTTTTCATTTTCATAGTTTTGTTGCACAAACCATGTTTTCTGAAGCAGGATTTGATTTTATTTTCTAGGGAAAATCCAAGGTTTTGGTGGGTTGGATTCAAATCTGTTTAAAGTATCAGTTTTCGTATTTGTTTTTTGAGTAGTGTAACCTGTTGATCTTCTCTACGGTTTATTTTTATTTACTTAAATAAAAGTCTAAATTTCTCTTTCTAAGAATTTGATTGAACATTATTTATTAAGCTGAAATTGAAGGCCCTTTACGTGTTTCCTTGATTCTCTCGCTATCAAGATGGTTTTGGTCCGCCACAGAAAATAATTTAATTTTTTTTTTCATTTTGTGAGATGTATTTATCCATTTTTCTTGAACCAAATTTTCCCAAGAAAATGACACAAGAGTAAATTTTGACCTCCCCAGTTGAAATTCTGTCTAAACCTTTTGCAGTATATTTAAATCTATCATATTTTTTATGTGATTTTATTTATTTTTGTTTATTGGAAGACTCTTTAAATTAAATGGACAGCTACCCTTTTCACATGCAGAAGATATGCAGAAGATAATAGCTTCCGTTCCAAGGGCCATGTATAATTGATATCGTTCAATTTCATTGCTTGATCTTTAAACTACAGCCGTTGCATCAAGGTGTTTATATGATCCATGTCATCATCATCATCTTCAACTTCTTCTTCTCCCTCTGTTAGAGAGATCGATCCACTTTTGAAGGATTTGAATGAGAAGAAGCAAAGTTTTAGAAAAAATGTTGTGTCTTTAGCTGCAGAGTTGAAGGAAGTTAGGAGCCGTTTGGCTTCACAAGAACAGTGTTTTGTTAAAGAAACCCTAACAAGACGGGTAGTACTTTTGATTCTTGATTCTAGTTCTGTTTTTTGTGTTAGTTTAAATCTTGGGTCAATGATTTTTTACTTTTGGGTTTTGATTCTTTTTTATAAGTGGGGTCGTATGGGTTTTCTGTAAATTATTCTTTGATTTTGGCTTCTGCTTTTTCAGGAAGCAGAAATGAAAGCTAAAACCATGGAGGAGGAGATTTGTAGATTAGAGAAGACATTAGAGGTGAGGAATGGACAGCTTCAAGCTTCTTCTTCTACAGCTGAGAAGGTATAGATTATAATCTTGGAACTATTTGTTGTTACATATAATCTAGTTTACGATTCCGATGAAATTGACACTAAATCACTTGAAACTAGGATGCTTTTTTTGAGTTGATCTTGAATTATGTTGATGTTTATTGTATCTTGATGCTTGAAGTTTGCATAATCCACTAATCTCATCCTCATCTTTTTGAAGATTCCTTTCTATTTTTTCATTTGTTTTTTTAATGGGGGAGGCCATTAGAGAAAATGTGACCAAGTGCTTGTGATAGTAAATTATTGTCTTATCTTCATTTGTTTCTTCGTGATGGTTGAATCATTCCAAATGTGTTTTTCTTTTGAAAAATAGTTCAAAAAGTTGGAGGAAAATCATCTAAATTCATAGATCGAACAAATTTTGGCAATAAAACAGCCTTATTCTTTGCGATTGAATTTGTATGTGCAAAAATTTCTTGTTCTTGATGGATTATTTTTTTCTTTCTTTTTTTTTTTTTTTATCTCTTGTGCTTTGATGCATTGATACCATTTCTGTCAAGAAGGTACATAATTACTGGCGCATTACAAAAATGGTACAAACAATTTCCACCTACTCAAATAGTTAGACGCACGAAAAGAACCTTAGCTTCGGTACATCCTTTAGGTATGCATTAGTATAAGGTGTAATTTAATTGTTGTTTTTAGTGCAATCTGCATTGCAATAACTAAAATTCTACCCAATTTGTCACTACTCATTATTAACTTAAGTCGAGTTGCATTTAATAGAATTAGAAAACAATTCAGCTATAATGCGGCTACTGGATGGTTGCATCATATATATATATATTAAGATATTTGAGAATCTCTATTCCTTGTCTCTACTTGATTTGTATTCTAGATTGCGAGGTTTTTGTTCCATACGGTAGTAATTGCAAGCTGTGCTATTGTATTGCGACTTCTGTGTTGCCTGATCTTGATTTTATGGGGGAACAGTGCCTCCATCAGCTGGATGATCTTAGATCTCAGCTTGCAGCAACTCAAGAAACTGCAGATGCAAGTGCGGCATCAGCTCGAACGGCACAGCGCCGGTGCTTAGGTTTGGTAAAGGAGTTAGATGAGAAGAATAGTTCATTAAAAGAGCATGAGGATCGAGTAATCAGACTAGGACAGCAGGTAGACAGTTTGCAAAAGGATCTTCAAGCGAGGGAATCTTCGCAAAAGCAACTGAAAGATGAAGTTTTGAGAATTGAGCAAGATATTATGCAAGCCATTGCCAAGGCTGGAGTAAACAAGGACTGTGAACTAAGGAAACTTTTGGATGAGGTTTCTCCAAAGAATTTCGAGAGAATTAATAAACTTCTGATAGTTAAAGACGAAGAAATAGCCAAATTGAAAGATGAAATAAAGCTTATGTCTGCTAATTGGAAGCTAAAAACCAAAGAATTGGAATCACAGGTAGTTAATCATAAGTCAATTTTGTGCCCTTTTGAATCAATGCTATGGATGTGATATGCTTTTACTTATAATATTTGGCCTATTTTCTGAAACAGTTAGAGAAGCAACGACGAGCCGATCAGGAACTGAAGAAGAGGGTGTTGAAGTTGGAATTTTGCCTCCAGGAAGCTCGTGCTCAAACACGAAAGCTTCAACGGGTAATGTTAACATCTTTAACTCATTTTTATTCTGTACTTTGCTACCATAGATTTGCAACTTGTCTGAAAAATTGGTCACACAACACAAGTAGCTTTTTTGTGAGCTGGATGAACCGTATTAATACAGTGTGGAAGGGTCCATTTCATTCTACGAACCATGCATGAATGCGTCGACTGAACGGTCTTCGAAATTATAAAATACCTTTCTTTCTCTTTCCTAATATTGCCAACACAACACAATATCATCCCAGTGGAACATGAATGACCTTTGCAGATTAACTCCCCGCGTTCATGACCCGTATACCCTATTAACGCACAGAACAGTGTTCAAATTCATGTAGTTGGAACAGCTCGAGTTGGTAATTTTCAGTGGTCATCAACCATTCTTACAAAATACCAATTACCAAATTTGACATCTTTCCCTAAGATTCATGTTACTTGTTGCAGATGGGAGAACGAAGGGACAAAGCGTTGAAAGAACTCAGAGCTCAACTCGCAGCAAAACAAGCAGACGGGAATACAAGAACCGAAAAGACAAATTTCTGGGAAACATCACATTTCAAGATTGTAGTTTCCGTGTCCATGTTGATTTTGGTAGTGTTTTCAAAGAGATAAAGCAGGCATGCATTATGTTATATGTGTAGTTTTATCCTTGTGTGCGAGGAATATAGTAAAAGTAGTAGAGCCATTTTGCATGTAGAAATTTGCTTAGTTGTAATTTGCATTTGTAGAGGATCTCTTTTCTTATGTAGTATCAAAGGAAATATATTTTCGTTTTATCTTTTTTTCTTCTTCTTCCTTTTTTAGATGAACGGTTTTCATTTAACCAGCATCTAGCAATGCAATCACTCATGATATTTCATCACAATTATGTTCTTCCCCATTTCCAAAATTCATAATTGCAGGCTATGGTATACAATTGGCATGCAATGCATTAGGTTTCAAAGTCAAATAATTGACACAGGCACAACAAGAATCATCCCATAAGTTTCCTTTTCTCATTTTTCTTCCCTAATCATTATATGTTATGACGGTTATATTACACAATATATTTAACGAAAAAATTTTAAAATTATAAAAAAAATGTTAAAAATTATAATAAAATAAATAAAAGAGCTACCTACACTTAAATGCACCAAAGCCTTCCTAGCCTCAGTGTGAAAATTGGGATTAACTTTTTGACTTATTTGCATCACCCAATTATTTCTCCAAAGACTCAATCATTTCCGTTTGTGTGCAAAAGAAATTGATATGAGTGAAAATGAGTAGTGGAATCTCTCTACTTCCATGTTTTCGTGGTGTTTGCCCAATAAATTTGGATGTGATTTTGATAGAATGCATGTTGGGTTTGCAATTACATCTTCGAAACCAAGGTTTTACATTTCATCAAACAAGTCCCTAGTCTCTATTTAAATACCAAATTGTTGTTACAACATTTAACAATGGGATAATGACATTAGACGTTGCGAGTCTTTTCATTGTCAAACATAAGGACATGGTTTGTTCATTGGTATGGAATAAAATTTTTGTCTCTTTTAAAATGACTGAAATATCTTTTATGTTAAGTTAAATACTCTAATATTATTATGGTCGAATTTTTATTATGAGACTATTTAGTATTTCAAATCGATATTGGGGACTTACCCATCACAATGTAAGAGCAGGTAAAAGATAATTTGTCATTTCAACGCAAGGGTTAAGGACTTATTTAATATAAATGAAAAATTGCTACAGTCTTATTTAAGAATGTATAAGAATACAAGTACCTCTATGTTTATAAATTTTTTTATGAATACTTTAAGGGCTGTATGCACATGCCCTGTCTCTTGAGTCTCTTTTTGGGTTGAAACACTTTCCATTCAAGATTCCAAATCTCACTAAATTCAACCAATCATACTCTTTAAGATTATTTACTAGTTGGTCATAATAAGGACAAAAATTTATTTTTTGCTTCAAATTGGGTGACTACATTCGGAAAATTAACCCAAATCAAATGATAAGTAGGAGGTAATTTACTAAATAAGGTCATATATTAGATAAATTACATTTTAAGATTTGGCCTACTTGCAAATCTTGTAAAAATTTTCAAAAAATATTATTAATTTTTAGTCTTTTTTATCTAAATTTACCTAAACTTTAATAGTTGTATGATCAAGATTTTATTTTATTAGCTTAAAATAGAGAATCAATAGAATAAAACCCTTAACGGGTTTAGGGTTAATTATCTTTTTGATTGCATTTCAAATTAATGAAATATAAAATTGCATACTAATTCTACACATGCTCTGCTT
Source organism: Trichilia hirta (assembly GCA_035221805.1). Classification (NCBI taxonomy): domain Eukaryota; kingdom Viridiplantae; phylum Streptophyta; class Magnoliopsida; order Sapindales; family Meliaceae; genus Trichilia; species Trichilia hirta. The sequence goes on from JAWDEX010000009.1 coordinate 11,262,893, forward strand.
TAATAATCTCATCCATAGATTTCTAAATCAATCTCTCATGTCCGAAATTATATATCTTTTCAAAAAGCAGCCTAATATTTGAAACATAATTAAAAGAATTCTATAATTCAAAGTAGAAACTAAGAAGTTACTAGCTTAAGCAGTAAGTAAACATTTCTACAATTTCTAACAAGCTCAAGCAGGCCATAGAAGTGCTTTTCTGTACACTGCTTCTACATTGGAGAACAAAAGTGCTTAATTGTACCCTTGTAGTATGATGATTATTCCAGTGATTAATGTTGTTACAAAAGTGATCAAACTAATTCTGAGTTGCGTACCAGATGAAGGTGGTGTTGAAGTGTCCACAAAAGGAGAACTATTGGCTCCGAAAACTGATCCTGGAGCGCTTGAATTCAACACTGTTGGGGGGGTAACAGACCTGAAATCAACAAAAAGAAAAAACAGACTATAAGCACTTTGTAATGAGTTTTTCAAACTGCTTTTAAAATAAGCAATTTTCATACCCTGGCATCCCCTGCACTGGTGGCGGTGATGCAGTTGTTATTGGTGGTGTTGGTGTAGCAGGAGGTGCAGTTGAAACTGGTTGTGCTGGTGGTGTTGTACTTGGTGTTGATGATGAAGATGATGGATATACACAAGAACCGGCACCTGGAAAACAAATTTATATAGTAAAATCAAATTATAAGGAATTCAAATCAATCCAAATATATTAGCAGATTTTGTGTTTCTTACTTGGATTAGTGTTAACAATCATAGCAGTTCCTCCAAAATCACAACTGGTTGGTGAAGGGCTCTTCTGATAGTAGCTGTTGAATGCATACGAGGCATGACTCTGAAGAGAATTCGGATTGTAACAACTCCCACCTTGTTGAATTAGTGAACAATCAGCTCCACCCATTCCACAGGCATAATCCAAAGCAGCCTGGAGTGCAGTTTCTGAGACTCCTGTCTTGGCCACACACCAGGACTGCCCTGGAATTGCAGGAGCATTTGTCGATACGGGCGGTGCAGTTACAGGGTTTGCGCCTGGAACATTCCCTGGTGGAGGTGGAAATGTTGTTACAGGATTAGTCACAGGCTGAGCTCCAGGAACTGTGATTGGTGTTGTAGGATTTACAGGAGTTGGTGGAGGAATGTTAACAGGAGTTGTCGAAGGAGTTGCAGGATTCGTTGGAGTTATAGTTATAGGTTTTGTAGAAGGAACAGTAACAACTGTTGGTGTAGGGTTCACTGGATTGAAAGTGTCATGTATGGCTTCTTTCAGCTTGCTTACAAGTTCTCTTCGCGATGAAAAAGGGAAGATTTTTTCTACCTCAGCATACAATTCATCTACCCTCTCACCAATCTGAATGTTCTCTAAAAACTTCCAAATACTTTCAGCGAATTCGACTAAATCTCTAGCACTAGGAACAAGAGGAGATTCCACAACTAAAGCAAGGAGAAAATCACTATCCGGGAAAAGATAAGTAACTTTCATAGCTTTCTTGATCAGTGATTGAACCATAAGATCTTCCAAGCTGAATTTTTCATCGATTCCAGCTTCAATTATAACAAATGAACCAGTTTTACTGATAAACCCAAAAATGTTTCTGATTTCTCCTCTGTGGGATGTGTTCAGATTTTCTAACAATGGTAATGGAAATACAACTGAGACTTTGACTTTCATACCAAGATGAATTCTATCGAGGACTGAATTGAATGATTTCAATGCAGAAAAAATCAAAGCAAAAACATTTTTCCCATCAAATTCTTCACTCCTGCAACTCAGTATAATGTTTTTGATTTTCACACGAGGGTGAACACTGAGCACACTCTTTTCCAGCCACGAAATTGCTGATAACTCAGACTGCATCAAATCCATAACCAGGCTTAAATTCAAGTATAGATCAACTGAAACAGTAGAATTTGATAGAGAAGTTAAGTTCAAGACTCTTTGGTCTGCAACAGAAACACACATCTGTGTTGAAGAAACACTTTTGTTCAGCTTGAGGAATGAAATTTTTTCCGATGCTGATGCAGAAATGTTGTTTCCTCTTGCATTGTAAGAGAAACCCACTAGATCTCCTGGAAGAAAAATCCAAGAAACGAGAATCAAGAGAAAGAAAATTTCAGAAATGAGAAAAAAGCCACGATCATTTTGCTTACCTGAGGAGCAGATGGAGAGTGTGGAGAAGAAAAAGAAGAAGAGAAAACTGGAAGTTGGATTGGCCATAGTTGTGGTTTAAGGAAGGAACAGAAATTGGATGTATTTATTGAGATTTATTCATGCAAATGAGCTGCTTTTAAAAGAGAAATTTTGCGGATAAAATCTTCGAACATGAAGGCATTGGGGGGTGAGTGTTGTGAACGTAGTGAAGATAAAAAGGAGAGAAAACTGATTGGAGAAAAATATGTAATAACATTAGGGTCCCCAAATTTTTATTATACTTGTACAAAAAAATATGGTTTACCCTCTTATGTTAAATAGATCCCCAATGTGTGGTGAAATGCAAAAGTAATATTTAATATTAAGTTGCATTTTGTATAATATGTATAATGTGATGATCCAAATTTAATATTGTGAGAATTATTTAATTTTTTTTCACACAATTAATATATGTATTTATACAACCATAAATTATTTTTTTAAAAAAAATTAATATAAGAAAAATCAATCACTTGATCTCTAATTTTTATGACAAAATATTAAATTAGTTGAGTTATCTCTTCAAAAATAAAAATATTTGAATTTAAATTAGTCTGAATCATTCATATAACTTTAAAATTGTGCAAATTGAATTTTTAAATCACAAAAATCTTGATAGAAAAGGAGAAAAACTTGAAAAAAGTAATGAGATTTCTCCTAAGACCTTTTGTTTTCTCACCATGTTAGAAAAATCGCTATCAAAAACTTAAGTTTTAAATAAGTGTTTAATATTAGTAGTTAAATACACGTTTTAATAATTTTAAGGTATTTTTAGTATTGAAGCATCGTAATTGCATAATTATTATAAGTCTATAATTATTAAAAAATTAAAAATTAAAATATTAAATATCAATTCAAAATTTTTTATTAAAATTTAATATTATTAAATATTTTTTATAATTTTATTTTTAAAATTAGGTGAAAGTAAATAACGCTAAATATAATTTTAGTAGGATAAACTCTAATAGACCTATTTCATATAAATAGACGAACTATGACTATTTTGAAAATACATAAAACTTTAGGGACTTGGCTCCACTTAATAAAAAAGGAGCAAGTGTCATGTTTCTTTGTGACGAAGGATATTGGGATGTGTGTCTAAATGTACTGTGGAAAGAATCAACGGCATGCTTTTCCTTTCTAATTTTTCAGAGAACAATACAAAGTAGCAAACATGTATATGAATTGGACAATTTCATTACTTTCTTTTATAAAAAATAGGAATAAAATTTTAAAAAATATTAATTAAATGTAAATGAAACTTATTTTTTATGATCCTTATTTAAGTGAAATCTCACTTGAAATCCCTTGAGTTTCTTTTAAAAAAAAATTTGTGGGTTGAACTAATTACTACCCATTTAAAAATTGTTTGAACTTTTTTAATTTTTAATATACGATAAAATATAAATAATTTTTTTTCTAATCTTCTTCTAAGTGAAATTGAATCCAAAACTTTATAAATCAAAGTTGGAATTGAAACTACAGTATTTTTATTTTATTTTAAAATTAAATAATTAAAATATTTGATAAATAATCACTTTTTATTTGATAAATAATATTCATATTTTATTATTACCCCTTCATCAGTAGAATCCACATGTAACAATTGCTACAGATTTTCAAGACATTCTAAAATTTTGAATATGTCTCTCGGATCTGTAAAACTTATTAAGTACTTATAATCTATACGATAATATTCATACATTTCAAATATTATCTCAAATTATTTTACAAAATATATAACACAAATATGTGTCTTTGAAATATTTATAAATTATTTTTTTAATACAATATAAAAGTAGTTTACATTCAAATTATATCATTTAAAAAAGTATTCTTTTTAATTTATACACATTTGTACATATGAAAATTTATTAAAATGTTTTCAGTGAACAAATTAACTAGATAATAAGTCGATAGCAAGAAGGATATTGCTAGACTCTAAACTTTTAATCGATTATTATCACTAGCAAACTCTTTAACTTGATCTCGATCTTTTAAAATTTAAAAGTAACTGGTGAGTATACAAGATTATACTTTATGAGTGGATACAAAATATATATATATATATATAAACAATAATTTCATAGATTTTATATATCAAATAGAATTCAATACAATTTATAAGCTCTAAATATGCTCAATATATTATAATGCCCTCGTCGAATTTGATCTATTAAAATTATACACATTTTAAGTTATTTATCCTATTTTTAACAATTAAAACCTCTACCAATTTAAATTCAGATAAATAGTATCTATGAACAATATCCGTTTACTTAAGTCTTACCAAAACTATAGTTTAAACTATTATATCCTTTAATTTAATATTTCTTACCTAAATCCTTCAAATTTATACTTAATTTGATCAATTAAGGCTTAAATTCTAAAATTTCTCAAATAAATAGTAAAATCACAACTTAAACTCAATTAAACTATTAGTTGATATTCAAAATATATTTAAAAACTTACCCAAAGGTAGATTTAAATCTTAGCTTTTAATTTAAAATGTCCCAAATTTGTCATAAACCCTAACTCTTACTTTTCACTTGAATCTTTAGTTAAATATGAAAATATAACTTGTCACATGTAAAGGGTTTGGATAGTATAATTATATAGCAAGAAAGGAGGATTTAATCGATTAAATAATAAAAAATAGAAGAAAAATAAACTAATTAGGCAATGTATATTAATTCCCTCAAAACTAGAAGCAAACTGATGGATAGTTGAAGAAATTAAATAATTTTGCTCATTTAATTTCATATAAATGAGAATAAATTGAGAAAAAACTAGTTTAATTTTGAAAATATTGAAAAAATAGAGAAGAAAGTATTTAAATTGGGCAAAATAATCTTTTTACAAGTTAAATATTTATTTTCTATGATCAAAATATGATTTTTTTTATCAAAAAGTATCAATACTTTAATCTGAGTATCGACACTTTTGGTTAGGATACCGATACTTTAGGTTTAGGTGTCAATACTTTTGGTCTGGTTGTCATATTCTTCTCAAAATAGCCATTTTCTAATAAAGGTGTCGACATCTTTGACTTAGGTATCGACACTTTTAGTCTGATTGTTATTGACTTTTCAAAATACTCATTTTTTAGGTTGAGTATCGACACCTTTGCTCTTTAAGTATAAAGGTGTCAATATTTTGGCCATATTATAGAATTTATTATGATATTCTTTTGATCTTTAATTTGACCTTTTTAATAGATGATTTATATCTAGTAATAAAATAAAAGTTGTAGATAATTGTATTATCTTTCCAACATTTAAGAATAGCTCCATTTAGAACTTTTTATAAAATGTTATAATTTAAAAATCAAAGAGTGTTCAGAAATACATTGTTATCAAATATACTTTAAAAATTTACAATTTCAAATTAAAAAACAACTTAATCAATAAAAATCATCAATATAAGAGTTATATATAATTAATTTAACTTTCTAATACATTAAAAATCATGTAAATTAGAGTTTTATAATTTAATATATAGATAAAATATTATAAATTGCTCAAAAATAGAGTCACGTACTTTTTGTAAGAAAGTATTAGTACCTTTCTTAAAAGTATTAATACCTTTAATGTAAGTATTAAAACTTTTGAGTTTGATGTCGATACTTAAAAAATATTATTTAGGCTTTTATAAATATCATTTAGGTCTACAATTCACTTCTAACACTGTTTTCTCTTTTATTTGAATTTCGATTTTATTTTATTTTTTTATATAACCGTATTTTTATTTTCTTTCAGTAGAAATAAATATCTTGTTAATTTGATTTCCCGATCAATAAAATTTTTCTCGAGAGTTTGGTTGTGTAAATGGTATCTCATGGAAAAAATTTTCAAACTTTTTAAATTTTTATCAAATCCTTTCAAATTACTTGATAAACGAAATATAAAGTTAGTAAATTGAACATGAAAGAAAATTTAGTACCCTAACACGTATTATATAAAAATAACAAAAATACCCTTTAAAGGATGAAATAACACAAATACCCCTAATTCTCAAAATGGATCTTATAATTATAAACTTAAGGTTGGGCAAGATTTAGTATTTCACCGGAAATCGAATTATACAAAAATTTATTGATTCTTAAATTTTAAATACCAAACTAAATTAAATAAATATTTAGTTCGATATCCATAATTTCAACATAAACTCAATTTCTGTGAACTTTAATTTATAGACTAAATATTTTTAGGGTTTATAACTAATTTTAGGTGAAAATATTTTATAATAAATAGTATAATCCATATATTGTAATTTAATAGACAACCCTTCTTTCTATTTGATTCAAAATTTAATACACACATCGAAAATCAAATTAAAATTTTTATTGGACAGATTGTCTTCATTCGTTTTAACCAATTCCACATGAACTACACCAATTAATAATTTTATTTTATGACAATAATTGTATTCAAAATTTACAGCACTACATTACTAAATAAAAACCTAAACCAACTTGCATCTAACTATCTATACAAATATTGCAAACGAAATACATATACAAACAAATATATCTATATCAATATCGATACGGCCTAAATGAAGGAGTCAAGAAAGGAATAGGAATTAGTGATAGGCATAAAAATAATAATAAATGTGAAATATTGAAGAAGAAGAAGAAGAAGAAGAAGAAGAAGAAGAAATCAAAGAAAGTGATGCTGTTGTTGTTGCTGTTGCTTTGCCTTGGTAGGATGCTGCTGCATATCATCAAGATCATAAATAATAGTTTTAGTTGTCTTTCTGTTTTTTCTCTCAAATAAAATTTTTTAAGCAGGATGTCTAAATTATTTTTACGAAAATTATTAAACGAGAAAAATTTTAAGTAGGATAGACGTATCATATCATCAATAAATTTATTTGATAAATTTTTTAAAATAGGAATTATTTTAGGAATTATGTGTTGGTGTATGCCCTAAGATCCAATAATGATTTTGGATATTTATTGATTATGTATCATATGTATCATGATATTATTATATTAATATATTTGACTCTGTTATTACATATCTGTATTTTATATAAATGTAATAATACCCTTAGAATAGCTAACTTAATTAGTTAAATACTATTCTTAAATGTTCCTAATCAAGTATTAATGTGAAAGGGTAACAATAACACGTGGAGATTAGTATGTGTAGTGACTGTGGCAACATGAGATGTGTCATGATATGAGATATAAAGTCAACACATAAGTAATAGTTGGTGAACTATTGTACTGGACCAACCCGATATGAGAAATACTACATGGATTGTTATATGAGTGTCATAAGTAATTCTCATAGTGACAATGGTGTATATGATCCTTCGACTTGAGATCATCATGGTTCCCAACATTATGAATGATATAGTTTAATGTTTTCAAACGTCATCTGTAATAAGACTGACTATAAAGAAAATACTTGGCTATGTCATGAATAATGTAGTGGAATGTGTTTGATCAAGATGAAATTTGTCCCTCCTATATAACAGGAGTGATATCTTTGGGCTCCTTTGATTGAGTATGATTATAAAATGCATGGCCATACTTAAATGAATCGATATGTGATATTGATATCGTTTAGTAAGATAATTATACTAATGGTATCAAAGAAACAAAGAATTGAACTTTACGAGGATGACACATTCCATGCCTTGAGTTCAATTAAGATATTTAGGACAAAGAAATTAAAATACACGGTTACATTAATCACGAATATAAGTGATGTTGAGCCACTTATATTATCGTGACTTGGGTAGTCATAATGTGTAGATAGACACTGCTTATGACTTGTATTACTAAAACTAGATTTTAGTCTTACTACTAATGTTACGGAAACCTAATAGGTTGCACATTAAATCAGAAAGATAAAATATTAAATTCATGAGATAAATTTATTTAATACTTTGTGTAGTAATATTTTGGGTCAAAGTTATTATTAAGTTGGGCTAAATAATATATTAGTTCGAAACTTATTAATGAGTAGGATTTGAAAGTTAAACCAATTGGACTTAAGAGTTAAGCCAAATCCAAAGTATTTGGGTCAAGCCCAAATTCATTACAACCCTAATCCTAAATATTGCCTATAAATATAAGTGTTATATTTGTGTGTTTTAGGGTTTTGAGTAGGCGTCACTTTTGTTTTAGGGTTTTGATAAACACAAAATAAAAGAACACAAAGTAATCATTTTTAAAGAGCTAACACTCGTTTCTCATCATCCCGATCGTGTGCATACTGTAAAGACGCAATAACCTTTTGCGTGTGT
>JAWDEX010000009.1:11294176-11310953 GCA_035221805.1 Trichilia hirta
AGAAACACTTGAGATGCCAAGTGCTTGATAAAATATTTAAATGATTTAATTCATAATATGCTAATATTTAAATGATCATAAATATTAGCATATTATGAATTAAATGGTTATGAATATTACTATGCATGATGTGATAAATGAATATGAAAATTATATAATAAAATGTATGAAATTGCTTAAATTATCTGAAGGCATATAGGTCGCATACCAAGTGTTTGATAAAATATTAAAATAATATCTTAATTAATTTATTAATAATGAATGACTTAAGATAGTTTATAGTATGAGTTGTAGGATTCACAGGTCACTGTATTAATGTACGTATGTATACTTGAAGCTGAAAGGCTAATTATGATTTATGACATAGAAAATTTGATTTATAGTATTATGAAATGACAATGGTAATATTGATTTATTGATGATAATGATGACTTTTATGTGAGTATAGTTAAAGAGCTAATGTTTTATTTGTTAATATTGATTTTAGGCTAGTGTGCTGATCTAATATTTGGTATAAATGAGTTGACGACTTTGTAAGCTAATGTATATGATTATGGCCTTATGTGGCAATTCTTTTTATTTTGTTTTGTATGCTTGTGAATTTACTATATTGAATTTAATTTATATTAATAATATATAACATATATGTGTGCAAATATGAGTTTATGAACTTTGTGTGATGATGATGAGATGCATAAGGATCCAGAACGATGATAGGGCAAGTGCGGGTCCTCTTAAGGCGACGATCTAATATTAACCTGGTTAATGCCTATTCTTATGGGTTACAACTTTAGAGAGAATAAAGTATTGAGTACTTATTCTTATGGGTTATAACTTTAGAGAGAGTAGGGTATTAAATATCTATTCTTACATGTTAGTTGAGTACATATTCTTACGAGTGACAACGCTAGAGAGAATGAATTTTGGGACTAAATATCAATTATACTTTGATGCCCATTCGTGAGGGCAACGACTTGACAGTCAATGAAGGTAACGAAGTCTTATTCTTATAAGTTATGGTCTTAGAGAGAATAGAATATTAGAGATCTATTTGTGATGAGGGTAGTCTACTAAGTAAGAAATATAATTGTATGTTATATTATATATGATTTTATTAAATGTAACTAGGCATCGAGTGCTTAAGAGAAGAGCCAACTAATGTAGAGAATTAAAAGGAGATTACTATATGATTTAGTTCTATTGTATAAATGGAATGGATTTATTTAGTAATTGTGTGAAATTTGAGTTGAACCAAGATCTATGTTATTTTAGTTTCATCTTTTATAAAGTGACCTTGATGTGAAGCTCTATGTATAATTTTATGTAAATAGTATTAATATGCATGTTAATTTGTACTGGATGGTATATGAATTTTTATTTATATGATTATCTAGATTAGACTGATTATTGATGAATATGCTAATTTAGTTTGGATGATTTATTAGTGCATACATATTGGGTAATTGAATTTTAGATTGATTATAAATAGTTTAATAAATTGTCATTGCTTATATTTAATATAAGAGAATAAAAGTTTAAGTGACATAACTAAGCCAAGTAGACTTAATGATTGATTTTAAAATGATATATAAATGATAGTGAAATCATGAAATATGAGTTGTGGATGAAAATAAGTGGAATGGGGATTAGATTGAAAAGAGTATCAATGAATGTGGATGGGTTAAAATAAGATTGTTAGTATTGTATGCCCTAAAATTATTTGTATTATTTATTTTAGGGATATTATATTGAGTTACTATAATAATATGTACTATATACATATTTTATTAATAAAAAAATTATTTTAATTCACGTGTATATATTACTTCTTTTATTTAATCATACTAATAATAAAATATGTATATAAAATATCCAAGATAATTAGATTATCTAAAGTATTTCTTATGAAAGTAATATCAATTAGACATTGATATTATAATGTAGACATACTGAATGTCTTCAGTGAATATTATAAGATAATATTAGTGCGGGTGATATGATAATTATATCATTAGGACATTAGTATAGAATAAAAGTTAGAGAATTATTATTTGAATATGATCAAAGTTATCATGAATCACATGAATGTATATTATCAATGATTCATCATCGAATTATATGAGTGTGTTAATTACTCCTTAGACCTAAAATATCATGTTAATTAATATAGATACATATAATTCATATGGTGTATAAATATTAGACTAGTCATGTCTTGTATACAAAAGTCCATTTAGTCATTGATTGTTTATATCGAGAAGCAAATAACTGTCAAATAAGATCTGTTAACTTGACATAAAGTATTTTAAGGTACTATTGACTCAGTTTAAATTTAAGTTTCTAGTCGAATATTAGTAAACAAGTAAAAATAAAGTCTTTAGCCAAAGTATAAATATGATACGAAGAGTTTATAGTGAAAAGTTTAGCTCGTATTAATTAATTATTCGAATATAGCTGAATTTAGAATTTTAAAATTCGTAAACCCTAATTTGATTGGGATTAGATAAACGGAAGGAGACTATTTACACAAAACTTATAATTAGTCATAAAATATTTGATAAAGATTTTTTTCATTATAATTTAGGGATTATGGCATATTACTAGATGTTAACCATGATCATTGAGAATTTAAATAGTTTAAAAAAAGATCGATGAAATCAATTTCAGCTCGCGACTAATATTATAATAAACTTAAGAGGTCACAGTATAAATTTTAGCTTATTTTTGTTATTAGAGAGAGTAAATAATATTCACAAGAGAATTAGCATTCTCAGAGATATTGTTTAACCAATAAGACCTAAAAAAATTACGCATTAAATAATTTAACAGATCGAAAACTTGAGAAATTAACTCAATTATAATTTAAACTAAGTTGTAATATTTTATAAATATTTAAAAATATAAATAATATTAAAATAAATTTGATCAAAATAAAATTAACTAAATTTATGGTTAATTTATAATTTTTTAAAATTTAAAAATCTAAGTAATATTTTATATTTACTGTTAAAATTTTTTGTTAGAGAACCTTTGAGACCCATTTGTCTTAGAGACATCAAGGTTTTGGTGTTGGTCTTTGTCACATAATCACTAAAGGTTAGTGATTAAGTTAGTTAATTTAATTAATTTGCTTTAAAATGATATAAAATCATACCCATGCTTATTTTATTGTTTTGCATGCTATCATACATTTCAGAGATAAATAATGATAATGAGATAGAGAATTAGAAAAAGATTATTATTCAATTATAATGAGATAGAGAATTAGAAAAAGATTATTGTTCATGTTGGTTTTTAATAAAGTTATAAAATATTATGGTACAAGTATATACATTATAAATGAGATGTATTGGTTAATATATGTGTATATATATGATGTACATGTTGATACTATAAAGTGTTTTGGATTACGAGTCGAATGACCTACTCATTAGGCTTATTAGCTCACTACTCAAAAATTTTTAGTTTTATAAGTTTATCCCAATTACCAAACTCTTCTGTAGTATCACAACAATCGTTTGTTGTATATTTAGACTCCTTGAAAAAATATTGCTATTTTACATAATTATTGCATAGTTTTACTATTACGAAACCTATAAATGGGTGATGTTGTACATAATTATTGAGATAAACTCAACATATGAGTAACACGTATCATCGTTGAAATGATAAGATTATTAAGTGATATGATATGACCTGGTTGAGTATATAGTAACTTGACCAACTCATAGTATTCTTTCTAAGATAAGGCCTATCTTAGAGTAGGGCGGCCATGACATTAATTATATAACTATAAGTTTAGTGTTGGCTCATTTTATTATTCTTTTTTGTATTTGTATTTTTAGATTTGAAGAGAGTATGTTATTTATTTATTTATTTATTACTATTGTATTTTGATGTCTTTAGAATTATTGTCTTAGTACAATATTATGTTTTATTTTGATTTCAAGTGTCACATTTTTTAAATTGTAACTATTTTGAGATAGAAATAATAAAATTTCATCTGCTATTGTGAAATTTATTTTTTATTAATATTTAATATTTAAACTCTATTTAATATGTAGTGTGATAATTTTTAAATAAAAATTTTAAGCATTAAATATTTATATAGAAACATAGGAATCCCGCTAAATTGACGTTGATGCATTTCTAAAGACTTATAATAATATACTTGTGACTTAAAAACATAGAAATTAAAATTTATTATAATAACTTATCAATAATTTATGAGGAAAAAAAAGTTGATAAAGGTTTTAAACTCTATACAAGTAAGTTGTGAACACTTTATTATTATTATTTAAAAAACGGATAATTTATTTTAGGTCTCATGATTAATCACGAAAAGTTGTGGGAATGAACCTTAATTTCAGCTTATATACGTAAATCATTTGTCAAATCCACCGCTAATCTTGTAAAAAAGCCAAAATCCTTGAAAAGATTTTCATGACCCACAAACTTTTTTACAACAAATAAGAAGATCTTAATCACTTTTTATTTCCTTTATATTGAAGAGTGAAATTTAAAAATTTTAATGACAATATATAAATAAATAACAATAATTTTGATTAGACAATTTTAATTAATTATAATATAATCATTTTGATTAGACATTTAAATTGTATTTTATACGTAACCCCTGTGTTTGGGTGTGTATATATATGTATATATTGAAAGGATTTTGTTTTGGATAGTGCTAGGTTACCCACTATTGCTCTTGGTTAGGGGCACATAAGTATCCATTTGGGATACTCATTTTTTCTTTTAGTTAATACAAGAAAGGAAATTAAATGCTAGAATATTAGAGACTCCCAATTCATTCACAATTATGGTTTGATTTGAAATTTGATTAGGATTACCTGTTGCCCCCACTCATACCATAATTATATCATAAAACCATTTCATTTATTCAACCTTTAAAGGGAACTCAATTTGCAATTTATCCTATAAATGGTTGGCAAAAATGGGGAATGAAGAATAATATTTATATTTTTACAATTAAGAACATAAAATTTGTTTACTTATATCCAATAAGATTCTAAAATAAATGAGTTAGTTTTATACTAATGAAAATTATAAGATTACCACATAAAAGTATTTTTCTTTTTATAAAAATGAGGACATAAAATTCATTCGTTCATATGAATTAAATTTTGATCCTTATTTAAACACTTAATTAGTTTTATAATAATAAAAAATTTGACTATCACTCTATAAGAATATGTTAATAGTATGAGATAGTATTTTTTTCCTTTAAGCATAACTCAAGTGGAAAGGGCCAAAACTTAATTTTCTCATCACCTCTATTTGGGTAATAATAGAGGGTTAATTTTGGTATTTTATGGGTAATAAGCGATTTTTCACTTTCCTCTAAACTTTTTGAAAAGAAAAAAATATGTATGGTGATTTTTTTAATATCCGAGGAGGATTATTAAATTAGGGGTTTATTTGACAAAAATAGATAAATTAATTTTTTATTAATAAAAATTAAATATATGGGAATCCAAATGTTAATACCCAACAATAAAACAATTGGGCATATTTTTTTTTCTTCTGCCAAATAAGGGATTATCTTTCAAAATCACATTTGTTAGAGTTTCATTTTCATAATTTTAAATATTACAAAGACTAACAAACGTATTCATTTTCTAGAATTCCTTGAAAAAACGTGACAATTTTTTTTTTATTTTTTAATTAATTAAAATAAACTAAATTATGCTTAACAGATCATGTTGTATTGTAATCCTTTTCATTTTTTTTTTCCAATTTGACTATAATGTTATATTAAATTATGATAATTAAATATAATAATTATCACATATCCCATATAATTTTTCTTAATTTTTGAAAAATATAATATATGTGCTAATGATATAATACTTAATACATTAATTTGTATAATTAATTTTTTACATAAATTTCTACGCATAACAGTATATGCTATATATTTTTTGTTGAAACTATAAAAGTTGGGTTTATATTTTTTTTATATATAGTTACGTATCAATTATTTTTTTAAATAATTTAATTTTTTTATTTATTGTAATTTATCATTGTTACATTCAATGGTTAACATTATTTTACCTTACAAAAATAATTTCACATGAAAAAGGACTTAATTTTTATATTCAAATTTGATAAAATTAAAAATAAACAAAAATTTCCAATGTTTACATTAAATTTATTGAAATTTTTATCTAATTTAAGTTATTTAAACTTTTTTTAAATAAAATTTATTCAAACTTTAAAATTTACTAATACCCATTTTCATAAATTTTAAGAGATCATAACAGAAAAATTGAAGAAGATGAAACGAGTGCATGATACATTTGTACGTACTATATCTTTGTCCGATTATAATAATTAAAATATCTAGCCAGTTCAAAACTCACAGGCCATGCATGCACGTCATTTTCTTATGTATTTTTGGTCCACTTCCCCTCAAATTAAGGCATTAATAAATTATTTAATTATTATTCTTATACAACAAATTAATAATTATTTTTACTCCCCTTAATTACCCTATTAATGATGGATTAATTATCTTCATAATCACCGGAATCTTAGGACGCAATTGGATTTTTTTATTTTATTGATTTATTGATTTTAATTTTTCAAACTCTCCCTGTCACGGGCTACTTAATTTGATTGAAAAATGAAAGCAAAAAAGTGTCACAAGATCAGGTAATACTATCTACTTATTATAATTTAATAATTTAATATAATAAATTAAGATTTCTCTTCGATACAATGAATAATAATTAATGTTTGAGATTAAATTTATTTATTTTTGAATCTTAGTACCAAATAAATATTTTGACCTTCTTACTTATATCAAAATATATTATTATTTTAATGTGTCACAAGAAATATATTATCAATTTATGTTATCAATAGGAAACTTTTATAATATTAATTTGATGTCATACATTCTTATCATTATCGCCAATCATATGATCAAACATTTCTTAGGAATATCAATATCAAAATCAAAATCAAAATCAAAATTTGGCATCAT
Source organism: Trichilia hirta (assembly GCA_035221805.1). Lineage (NCBI taxonomy): Eukaryota > Viridiplantae > Streptophyta > Magnoliopsida > Sapindales > Meliaceae > Trichilia > Trichilia hirta. The sequence continues at coordinate 11,301,192 of JAWDEX010000009.1, forward strand.
GATGTTAAAGATTATTCTTGTGACAATGATCCTGTATATGAGTTGATTGATGAATTAGATATAAACTTACGAAATTGAAGGCGAAAATTTTATATGGGACGTAGACGTGAGATTGTTAATGAAATTTTTACTGCCTACTGTAATCTTTGTTACTATTACGATTGATTGATTTTAAAGTTAATATCTATATATTTTTTTAAATTATTTTATTTTATTTTTTTTTAAATTTGACACATGTATACTCCAATATAAATAAACATTAAAAAAGATAATTTATTTATATTGCTACAAATCACTCAATCGAACCCTCAACAATTATATTATAATTTAAATTATATAGTCTCATAAATAACATCACGTTTCACAGAGGTCTTTTTTTCTTAAATTTTTTGTAAGTTAATGGATTAAGCAGCAAATAGAATCATTTGAAGCAGTTGGGTAATTATAAAATCCATCAACCATGTTTTCTTGATGTGCCCTTTTCTGAATTAAATAGCCATTTGGTCCAAGATGCTATAATAACATAACCTAGAAAGATAAATTGCTAGTTAGGATAAAAGAATAATTAACATTTGACAATGAGTCAACATAAATTAGGGAATCTCAAAAAGAATATAATATTTGGCACTTTTGATTATGAGCCAAAAATTCGTAGGCAACATTCATGATGCCCTAGATTCCGAGGATATAATAACCCACTTTGATATTAGTCAAAACTTGTGACATGAATGCCCAAATTTTTAAAAATTCCATTCCATAAACATTATTCCTTAGATTAATTATTTAATCATCCTAAAATCAGTAACAATTATTAAAATATTGTCCTGAATTTTAATTAATTTAATTGATAAATAGTCTTATATTATTATAAAAAATTAAAACTAATGCATTTTTGTTTTCTTTTTTAAAATTTAAAATTCCATTGACTCAAAATGTTAATCTCCAGTTAATAAGATATAAGCTAACACACTAAAAAATTTGCTAATCATGAGTTATGAACCTTAAGAAACTTTTATTTTTAATTTCAAGCATTTCCAAAATTTGCTAATTATGGTCAATATTTCTCAATTATTATCACTATTTTGAAATAGATAATATAAAAATAAAAAAAAAATCTAGTAAATTATGCCACTCATTTTATTGAGCACAACTACACACAAGACATAATTTCATAATATCGTGTTAATAGAATTAAAGTTATAAATTAATCAAATACTATAATGTAACAATACCACTTATTTAATCTAAACCACACTGTCCATGAGATTACAAATCTCAAACTACACACAGACATATATACAATGGATAATATTATAGAAATATTGTAAAAAAATTATCGAAATTTTTATAATATTTGGATCAACCAAAAGTAGAGGACAAGAAGTATTATTCTGTGAATTATGGGACCTAACATTCCTGGCTGTCAATAAAAGCATTTTAGAAATAATTGTTTTTGCCTACTAGTAACTATACTAAAGAATTTTGTGTTATATAATTCCTTATAAATGTAATGCCCTTTACAAATAAATTAAAAGTCTAATTAATAATGTTCAGAATTATTAATTAAGAATAAATTAATATTTGGTAGTTTTGATTATAATGTGCCAAAAATTAGTGGCCAACATGTATTCTAAGATCTAATAACCCACTTGGATAATTGTCAAAACTTATGACAAAAATGCATGCACAAAATTCTAAGAATTTGATTCCGCAAACATTGTTTCTTAGACTCATTATTTAATCACCCTAAAATTCACTAATAATTGTTAAACTATTGTCTTGAATTTTAATTAATTTAATTGATAATAGTCTTATGTCATTATAAAAAAATTAAAATTATTTATTTTCTTCTTTTGAATTTAAAGTCCCATTTCCAATTCTAATGTTGATTTTGCCAGTATTGAGGTATGACCCTTAAAGAATTTTTTTTTTTTTTTTTTAATTTAAAGCCTTGTCGAAAATTAATACGCATTCAAAGAGGAGATTTAAGTGAATTCCATTTTATATATTTTGTTTGACACAAATCATTAAATAATTTAAATTTATTCTTGTCTCTCTCTCTCTTTTAAGTGAGATTTAAGTGTACAAATTAAAATATGTCGAACAAATTAATAATTATTTTTTAATTTTAGGGTTTTAAATTTAATAAACTTAAAATTAATAAAGTTATATTTGAAATTTATTTATTATAATGTTACATTTTTAATTTTCCGAACAATTACTCTATACTAGTAGTAAGTTTCATCTCCCTTTTCCTCTAAAAAATATGTTTTTAACGTGATTATTGAAGTTGTTTTTCTCTTAATAATATTATAGCAATAAAATTAATCTACTGTATGAATACAAATTTTCGAATAGTATCTCAATTGTATGCATTTGATCTGTTGATAAACTACAAATTATAAATATTAGTATTGCTTATAAAAAACAGAGACTAACCACAGTTTTTGAACTCTTAATTTTAATGAAAAAGTGATTAAACTTGTGATTACAAGCTAATTACTAAAGTAATTAGAAGAAAAAGTGATTTTTGATGCAAATCAAACTTCTTGTTCAACTTTTCACACGCATGCAAATATTAATTTCTCATTGGGGGGTCAACCCAATACATGATTTCACTAAAAGAGATGGATCAAAAAGGAAAAAAAGAAAAAGGAAGTGACAACTTTTCAACTGAATCCTACAATGATTTGCTCTGATTTTAATGTATAACAATTAATTAATTAATTGCCTTAAATTATTTCTGCTTTTCATTATTTTTTCTATTAATTCAGTTGTTTTTGCTGGTGGGAGATCGAGGTTATCAGCCAGTTGTGTTCTACTTATTGATGTTTAAATTTGGAATGAGTTCTTAATTGATTGAAATATGGATAAAAAGGCAAAATCTTTAAAGGGAGTTATTTATAAAACCTTTACCCTACAATTGATTGTTTTTTTTTAATCAATCGATAATGTAATAAACGGATTCTTTATGCTTTTAGGATTGTATGCGATGTTTATCTTTTGTGAAAGTTCACTTCTTTGAAAATGTGAATTTAAGCAAGCTAGCCTTGCAATTAATGGTGTATTGTATAATTAATATCAAAATACATCAAGTTAGAGTTAAAAGGAGTATTGAGTTAGAGTCAAGGAGTGTTGCTAATTGCTTGAAATTTTTTTTTTTTCAAAAATGATATTTGGAACTTAATGTAAGTGCGAAAACTATAATTATATTATAAAATATATAAAATTTAAATTTCGAAAATTTTTGAAAACTTACTTCTTATCATTGCCACTTATACTTTTTTTTTTTTTTTTTTATATTTGCAAAATTTTTTTAAACTCTTTTCATACTTTCAAAATAGTGTTCGAGTTGTATTCACTAATTAAGAAATTAAAGGATATTTTTAAGGATTATTAATGACTACTAATTTTTGATATTAAAAGTCCGGATTAATCTACAATTTATAATTTAATCAAAAGAATATTTTAGTTTACTAAATTAAAAATATATTTGTTTTTATTTTTGTCAGTCTATAATTTTTTTAATTTAGATATTTTTTTTGTATTCTATTGTAAAAATTAATTTTTTTATCACATAAATGGCTAAATTTAAAATTTAATGATAAGAAAACATTTAAATAAGAAAAATATTGACAAATAGAAATAAAAATTGATATTTTTTGATTTAATAATTCTAAAATATCTTGTTAATTAAATTTTAACTGCTTAAATATATTTATCCTAAATTTTTATATAAAAAATATTTATGAACTTTTCGGTATAATAATTTAAATTCAAAAATTATCAAGACCATAATTAGGATAGAAGAGATAAGGGTTATTGAGTGATAAAATCATACTTTTTTTATAATAGAAATACCAAATTTTTATAAAGTGTAGACCAACCCCCCAAAAATGAGCAAACACCAACTAACCCTAGAAGTTGTCTTTAGGTAAATAAATTGTTAATAGTCCCAAATGTCCTTGGATTAGGGGCAATAGACATTCATCCGTGGAAAGGACATAACAACCCTGGCTAACAATAAAAGCACTTAGGGAATAAGTGCTTTTGCGGATTTGCCTGCTCATTGCTGTACTAAAGAATTCTCCGCTATATGATTAGATAGATTTAAATGTAATGTAATGCCCTTTACAAATAAATTAGAAGTCTAATTAATAATATTCAAAATAAGGAGTATCAGAAAAAATATCTTTAATTTTCAAGAAGAAAAATTTTTAAATTTGTGCAGAGCAAGAGCCAAGAATATAAGGACAGAAGAATAATTGAATATAGATTTTAAGGACCCATTTTGATTAGGATCCCTTGAAAAGTGGTACTTTCATATAATAATTTAGACTCTTGGGCTAACTAAAACTATAATATGCCAAATATATAATGTCAGCAGAATAATTTAATACAATTTTTTTTTTTTTCAATCTAATATAAAGTTTAATCCATGATTAATAATTGATAAATCTTTTAAATGATATAAAAAGTTTTGAAATCTAGATCCAACCCACATAAAAATTTATGAAAACATGATGTTTAAAATTGTAAAAAAAATATAAAAATGACATTTATACCAAATATTGCAAACTTAATATTTTTAAATGTATGAAAATATTTTTAATATGTTCAATATTATGATTTACGTTGTAGTTAAGTTGTAAATTTTTTTTATTATCCTTTTTTTATTAATTTGCTATAAGTAAATTAATTGTTCATATGTATTTAAATAAAATCTCAAGTCAAGAAAAATAACTTCTCCTAAGGAAAATTACTATAGTTTCAACAAAATTTTATAAACCAAAATCTAAAATTTATTTTTTAAGAAACAAATATTATAATATAAAATCTAAAAAAGCGATAAAAATATACTTTGATGATTTAATAGTTATTTAGATTTAATAATTATTTGGTTTTTAATGGAATTTAAATCTAGAGATGAATGGGACATGGATAATAAAGAAAAAACTTAATAAAAATATTTTTATTTTAATTTATATCCCTACATTTAACAAAAAAATAAAAAAAAAAGAATATCTAATATTATCTACAAAAATCAAATTTAAAACTCCCATTTGGCCTTAACTCAAGGAAAATTGGAATTATCTTTTGATATGAAATGTTTCCATTCTCCAATCATAGTAGAAGAAAGCATTTTGTTTAAAATTTTTTGTCCTATGAAATATGATCTATGATTTAATAAATTAATTATTAATGTGGACTTCAAGTTAATCCAAAAGGAAATAAATTATTGTAAATATTAATTAATTTCTTATAATGCTGGAACCACATGCAGTCCACCCTATTGCTTATTCATAGTGGTGAGGTGTAGATAATTGAGACCATTATTTTTTATTGTTTTAATTAATACCAGCATTAATTACCTTTATATTTTTTAATAAATTAATCAAAATTAATAAAATTTGAATTCAACTTATTTATCTAATTTCATAATTAATTAGTATTTGAACTTAAACCATATTATATAGAGATTATAAATAATATTTGTATAAAATATTAAATTGGTGCTGTCTATTTTATTCATGAACCTCATATTGTTGTAATTATCTAATATTTTAATAATTATGGATTAGTTATAAAAGTATTCGCACAACAAAAAATCAATTATTATTTTTATCTAACTCTCTAATTCAATAACCAATATATTTTTTTATTTTTTATTGTTATGTAAAAAATAATTTTCATCATTTTTTGATTGTTTTATACAAATTGCATCAATTAAAAAAAAATCCACAACAAAAATTTTAAAAAATAACCTTATCTAACTCTAATTTAATAATCAATCTAGTATTTCTTGTTTTAATTATTAACAAATATAAATAAAATCTCTTTCTATTCTTGATATGAATGAAATCAATTTTGAACTCTAAATTTTTTATCACTTTCAAGAATTTTATCAATTAAATCGATTAACACTCATACGACAATATAAATATATAAGTTTTATAATTTTCTTAATTAAATATTAATTCGATAATTACTCCATATTTTTTAAAATTTCATCAAGAGTTTAGACATAAGGAATGTGAAACTCAAAAAAAAAAAAAAAAGAAGAAAGGAACGAAGATAATTTATAAATAATAATGAAATAAAAAAATTTGAGCCCTATTTAACTTTCTCAAGTAAAAAGGCTATTTTGGATAAAAATTTGATTTAAAATTGGCAAATAAAAATAAAAAATATCATAAAAACATACACAATATATTTGTTTAATTTTAATGTGAGTGAAATCAAACATCACTTTCCTTACAATATTCTCTATTATTTAAAATTACAATTAAAAAAAATACGTAATTGGACCTCTATTAATTTATTAAAAGAGAAATTACTATATATTTTTTTTAAATAATAATAAAATGTCGAAGCCATTGAGGATACAAATTTCAAAAGCTAAAAGGGGTTCATTAAATATTTGCCATAAAAACGTATTGATATTTTAACCTCCAACTTCCATAACTCTCCCTAAATTTAAATAAAGGTAGGGTGGGTGAGAATGAACAATTTTTGAAGTTGGAGGCAACTAACTCTATTAATAATTATAATGTAGGGGCCTAGAACTACTGCCATAAAGAAGATCACATCAAGTTTTGCTATTATCCTTGCGAATATTCTTTTTTATCTATTGGTTTTACTATTTACATTCATTATTTATAATCATTTTTTATTTAATATAATAATTAATAAATATTTTTTATATATTAAAACTTGTAACTTGTTAAATATAATAATCTTAATCAATATTCTTAAGCACTATTTAACAAAACTCAATAATTTTAAAAAATAATCTGTGATATTTGATTTTACCTATTTAGTTGATTTAATATTTTTTAAATCCTAACTCCAATGTTGTTAAGGAATTATTTGATAATAACACCATATGTATAATAATTTTTTTTATTATAATTATTGTTAATTATAATTAATAAATTTTAAAATAATCATAAAATAATATATTATTGATATGTCTGTTTCATATTCAAAGGTACTACTCATAGAGATATATAAATATAATAAATAATTTTTAATTCTATATTTTTCTAATAATTATGTGAGAATGGGGGCCATTTTTCAAATTAAAAAGATATAAATACTTATGACTAAATTATTAATAGCTTCCTTTTAATTGATTTGATTAATAAAATTTTTTTTGTGATGATATAAAATATTTAATACATATACATCTTGTTTATATTAAAATTAAAATTTATTTTATGATATTTTAGTACATAATATATTTAAATTTTTAGAAATTTTGCTCCAACATTTTAATAAGATATATTTAGGTTCTTCAAAAAAATAATATTATTTTAAAATAAAAATATTAATTAAAAATTAAGAAAACTTTTGCTACATTATACACACACACGATCATCTAATTATATAACACTACATTTCAAGGTATCAATAGAATTAAATATTATTATAAATAATTATATCTATGATTACATAATTAAATGATTATCAATGATAATGATTCAACTTCATCTAAATTTTATTTCAAGATATTGCATGGTATAATCATCAATGCAATCAATACAATTAAACCACTCACTTATTTATAACCTTCAATGTTGCATATAATTGCATCAACTTAACCCAAGTGACCCTTCATCTTATATTTTGTACTAAATATTTTTCTTAGAAAAATGAATTTTAAGATTTTAATTTTTAAGTAAATAAATAAATGTTAGAAACTAAATTTTAATTTTTAATTTTCAACTTTAAGATTTTCATTTCGCTAACCATTTACACATTCATAAATTCCCATCATTAAAAAAAAAAAAAAATCATAAATGAGATATTTGACCAATAAATTCTATAATTTCTTTTTTCATTTAAAAAAAAACACAGAAAAGTTTATATTTGCTTGTTAATGGAGTAATAACATCTAACTCCCTAATTTTTTTTAAATTTTATGACTAAAAGTAGAGTTTGTTTATTTTTGTCTGAAAAAGAAAGTTTTTCTCATAAAAGCTTTTGTTTAAGGATTCATTTTTCTTGCACTAATTTCAGAAAAAGAAGTTATTTAATCTGTGTTTGTGCATAAAACATAGTGGAGTTTGAGGGCATAAAAATATGAAAAAGTTATATTTAATAAATTTTAGTTTCTATTAAAACAATAAATTTATTTTTAAAATAAGAATTTTGAATTTCTAACTTAATAATATTAGAATATGCATCTTAAAATTAAAGAGTCTTGAAGGTTTTTTAGTAGATTTTTTTTTTTAACTCTTAAGTGCATGTTGGATGACTTACAATAAGGTAATATAAGTAATCTATTTTTTTTAGTATTTATTAGATAATTGCGTTCAATTTTGGTGTGCATATCGGCCGGGGTGCCAGGGCTTGAGTGCGGGGAGCTGTAAAATGAAAAACAAAAGATAGGGACCTATTTGTTATAAATGGTAAAATATTTTATTATGTATAAATAAGTAAAAAGTAGAGACCCAAGTTTTTTTTGCATTTGTTAATTTGCCCGGGTTAAAGAATATGTTCATCTTGACAGAAAATTACAGGAAAATGGGGAGAGAAAGGATAGGAGTACAATAAATGACTGATAATCAGTCAATTTCAAAGCAAATATCAAAGCAATAAAACAAATCTCATTGAAGAAAAACTTTGCATTTTCCCATTCATTCATGCTTGTGTTTTACTGTATGTGTAATGTTGTACAAATTGCAATTGTTGTAATGTGTTGCAAGGCATCTAAACTCATCACCAATAACTGATAACTACATCTCTTCTTCTTCTTCTTCTTCTCTTTCCTTTGTTTCATTTTTATTTCATTTCATCCCCACCACTCAATAAAACTCAATACCGCCAACAATAAAAGCAATTTTCCATTTTTTCCATGTCCATTTACTTTTTGGTACAAACACAAGAAGCTTTTTCTTGTCAGTTTTGTTGCCTTTGGTTTTGCCTTTTCGAGGAAGGTTATCGCTGCTGGTGTGGGAAAGCTCTTTCCCAGCTTAGATTTAGACTCACATTTGCTTTTTCACCGATAACCCACATAAAAAATTCGGTCTTTTTGGGCTTATATAATGTAAAGTTGGTATTTTGTTAACCGGGTTGTTTTTGGTTCCTTTAATTTGACATGGGTTTTTTCCTTTTTTCTTTTTGTATGAGATCTGGGTTTTTGTGAGTCTAGTTTCTTTGTCTGAGGACAGGCTATGGTGAAAGGGTTTCAAAGATCTGAATTTTGAAGGCTGGTTATCGGGTAATTCTGTCACAGGAAGGTAATACTCTGAACAATTTGTTTACTTTTTCTTTTTTGTTGTGGTTTTCGTTTAATTTGTCTAAAATTTCCTTGTTCTGACTTTATCCCGTCAGAAGTTCATGTGTATGTCTCGTTTGTTTATAGTATGCTGTTCATTTTGTTGTCTGATCTGTTTATTTGGAATTTGGAAATTGAGATACTTAGGTTGACAATTCTTATTTTGATGTTTGTGCTTCTGGGTTTTGTGTTTGTTTTATGTGGAAAGAACGTGAATGTTGGAAAGACTTCAGAATATGAAAACGAGTTCATTGTAGATTCTGCATTAATGAATTTGTATTTTGTTTCTCTCTTATGCTAATTTTGTAGGCAGTGGAAATCTGACAGGAAAAAAAGTAAATATGGCTAATGATCTTAATGCGGAATTATCCAAGAAAGCTATCTTTGGACTTAAGGTCTGGAAAGTAATTGGAATTTGTGTTGCATTATTCATCATAATTATCCTCTCCATATTATCATTTTGTTTAACATCGAGGAAG
>JAWDEX010000009.1:11319425-11333845 GCA_035221805.1 Trichilia hirta
AAAAGAGCTAGAAACAACCTTCCCCTTAGCCAAATCCCTACTGTTTCTAAGGAAATTAAGGAAGTTAAGGTGGAACAAGTATCAACAAATGAGTTTGTTCCACGTGATGGTATTCTTCTCACCATTCATGACAAATCCAGTGACAAAGAGTCAGATAAGGTTATGGTTCATTTGGGTGTGGGAAAAGTGAAGAATGGAGATAATGGCAGTCATTCCGGTTCATTCCATCATTTAGATAAAGATGGAGGATCTATGTCAGGTGATGATTCAGGCACTATAACCATTTACAAGCCTTCTTCATCTTCTTCATATCCCATTACTGCTCCTTCTCCTCTAGTTGGTCTGCCGGAGTTTTCTCACTTGGGATGGGGCCATTGGTTTACGTTACGTGACCTTGAGCTTGCTACCAATAGATTTTCAAGGGAAAATGTCCTTGGTGAGGGTGGATACGGAGTTGTTTATCGGGGACATTTGATCAATGGCACTCCGGTGGCGGTTAAGAAGATCCTCAACAATGTGTGAGTTCATGATATTTACCATTTAATTGCATAATTTTATTACGATTAGTTTGTACTTCTTTCTGTGAATTATTCTTTACTTGCACTTCTTGAGTTTCTTTCTTTAGGGGCCAAGCAGAGAAAGAATTCAGAGTGGAAGTAGAGGCCATTGGCCATGTGCGTCATAAGAATTTAGTTCGTCTTCTTGGGTATTGCATTGAAGGAACGCATAGGTAACCTTTTCTCTCACTTTTCTTATTATAGGCCATAAATTTCAGATTGCTACCCTTGCAATTATATATTTAAATTTCAATTTAACGAGCTCTGTAAAGGAAAAATGGAAAAAAGAAAACATTTTTCATCATCTGGTTATTTTTTCTGATTTAGTTTAACAATTATTACAGGATATTGGTTTATGAGTATGTTAACAATGGAAACTTAGAACAATGGCTTCATGGAGCTATGCGTCAACACGGATATCTTACTTGGGAGGCTCGTATTAAGGTTCTTCTTGGCACGGCTAAGGCGTAAGTAAATTCATTTACATCTGTTTTCGGCTCTCTAGTTATAATTTGACATGATTTTACTTCTTGCAGTCTCGCCTACTTGCATGAGGCCATTGAGCCAAAAGTGGTTCACCGAGACATTAAATCAAGCAATATATTGATTGACGATGACTTCAATGCAAAAGTTTCTGACTTTGGCTTGGCCAAGTTGCTGGGTGCCGGGAAAAGTCATGTCACAACTCGAGTTATGGGGACATTTGGGTAAGCATGTTTTGAAATTTAGGGCTTAACTTGTATTCAATAATCTGTTGGTTCTTTCGCCATCATGTCATTGTATTTCTTATTATTTTTTGTCTGAAAAATTTTCAGCTATGTGGCTCCAGAGTATGCAAATACTGGCCTATTGAATGAAAAAAGTGATGTTTATAGCTTCGGGGTTGTGCTTTTGGAAGCAATTACGGGAAGAGATCCTGTGGATTATGGTCGTCCTGCCCATGAGGTATGCATTAATTACACATGTTAGAAATTTATTGATTTCTGAAAGTATGGTTTTCAAAATCATAGTCATTAAAACAATCACTGATAAATTAATACAAATTAAGTTGAATATGGTAGTTTCTCTATATTGCTGAATAGTTTGTTGGTATCATGTGATTAGCATCTATTGGAATCATAACATGTTTGTGATCTATCCATGACCTAGGATTGCTTTGGCTTTATCCCCTGCTGTTCTTGGTTTGTTGTTGGTAAATAAGTAATTCTATGTGATTTGATCTACCTACTGATTCCTTTTACTTCAATCCTTAAGGCAATGCAATCAAAGTAGTGGTTAAACCAAAAGTTTTAATGTCTGAGAATGAATGATGTTTATACAATGCATGTAGTTTAATTACATTCTAGACTCTGCTGTTTCTGGAAGTTGCTTATGCAATATCCCAAAGGATTCCTCCTAAATTAGGATTCAGTTTCCTGATTTCTTCTAAAAGCAATCCTACCGAAACCTCAAGATTTCTTCTTCTATTAGTAATTATGGATGGGACCACTGTATTTAATTTGACTTCTCTCATTTTGCCCCTTACTGAGGCCCAGCGTCTTTATCGTACGTCTTATATTAAGACTGATGTCTATGTTGCAGGTAGGGCTGTTTGCCTGCATGTCTGTCTCTTATCTGTGTTGCCTCTCCTAGTCATTGAATCCTGAAAAACTGTGTTCGGAAAAATGAAGTATGCCAAACCATTTTACTGTCTGAAAATTTGTATTTTTTTTTTTAAAATCTCAGTATTGAGTTCCCTTCATTGCCAGAGGCAAGTTCATTTGCCATGCACATTCTGCTCCGCTTGCTGTGGATAAAATACTTAATTTTTTGCATGCTAAATTAAATCCAACATGTGCACTATAGAAGCCACATATATTGTAGCTTCTATCTATACCTGTGCAATGAGTTGGGTCTACTATTGTAATGGTTCTGTACTGGGTAAATTATCCAGGAACTAACTCTGGAGTGTTTCAAGTTTTACTCCTAGCATTCACCAAGAATGATCAAGGTTTTCCCGTTCCTATTATTGTTCTTACAGTTCAAATGACTTTGACTGCTGACCCTACATCAGTTATTTCCACGTCTATTACCTAAATGAGAGCGATTAAACACAAATGGGAGGAAAAGGAAAAGATCAATTTTCATTCAAATATGTTTCATATTAGCATTTTAAGAATGTTTTGCTTATGATGTATATATAAACATAATTTCTGTCACTTTCGCTGGTGTATACTTTTGTACAATCACATATCATGCTCGGTAAAATAAGTATTTCCACTTTACTGAGATAAGTAGGGCATTTTTTTTTTCTATCTCAATCTGAAAATTTCAAAATCAGCTGCACATGGGTCCATTATGTTTCATAACTTATCAGAGCTTCTTTTGGGTTCATGTAAGTGCATTATTGAGAAAAGATTTTTGTTACTGATTAAATGGTAAGTTCTGTTTATACATCATTATGCCTCCACAGATAGTACATCTTCATATCCTCCTGATGTTAACTTAATAGTTTGAACTTTTTTTTTTTTTTTTGGTTTCATTAACAATTTCCTGGGTTATTTAACATGAAATCATCATTTTTGCAGGTAAATCTTGTTGATTGGCTGAAAATGATGGTTGGAAGCAGGCGATCAGAAGAAGTTGTGGACCCAAATATCGAGGTGAGGCCATCGACAAGAGCTCTAAAGCGTGCCCTTTTGACTGCATTGCGATGTGTTGATCCAGATTCAGAAAAAAGACCCAAAATGGGCCAAGTCGTGCGTATGTTTGAGTCTGAGGAATATCCTATAGCAAGAGAGGTTAGTTTAATGTTTGTAGCTCTAACATGCATATGATGATTACTATGAATTTCTGCATGGATAATTAAGAGAAGGGATTATGACTTGACTTCTTGCTGCATTGCTAACTATTTGGGAAGATTTTGGGATTTAGTATCTATCATTAACGGCAATTTTTGCCATTCAGACTTGTTACCTCAATTTTCTCGTTACTTCATTTACTTCTTTTCATTCTTTTCCTCTACATATTTGTTTTCAATATCAAAATCTTTTGTGTAATGCTGTTATTGAACGATAAAATATCACATTATCTGTTTATTTGCTGCACAAATGTGATATATCAAATCAAATGATTATTCAGTTTGCACTTGTTTCAGCAGTTTAATTAGCTCATCTCGACACTGATCTTCAAATGTTGTAATGCTTGTTCTATAGTCTCTTTTATTGAGCACTTTTGATTTGTTAGCCTCGCGTTTAACAGAATTCGAATGAAACTTGTCATTTTCAGGATCGAAGACACCGAAGAACTCAGGGAGGCAGCAGCATGGATATAGACTCCCAGAAAGAAAATTCTGATACAGACCGGGGCGATTATTGACATTCAAGGTCAGAAAGCAAGCAAACATAAACAAACCTAACGATCCCTTTTCAGAGAAGAGGGATTTTATTATCTGAAGAGGAAAGTTGGGGGGTTAATTCTTAAAATTTTTTTTCCTACTTTTTTAAATTCTTGAGTTTGTTTTTATTAATATTAGTTGTCAATATGTAGGGAATGAGGGTGGAGAGGGATATTATCTTTTATTCTTTTTCTTTTTCTTTATTTTTGTTTTTAAAATTTCCCTAAAATTTGTAGATGAAGAGATGATTTGTTTGTGTATGAAAATGTTGTTGTGAAGAACCCAAATTATTGGGTGTGTGTACAGAATTTAGTTTAGTAGCTCTTTCAGATTGCTCGAGGGAAAACCAAATACTCCTCTAATCTTCTGCTTTCTGTAAAAAATAAAAACTTCCGTAAAGAATACTTTGTCAATTGCAAGAAGAATACAGGCCCCCTACAATATGTATTCAATCGTATTGTGTATTTCTCCATTTCTTTTGTGATAATATTAAAGTAGAAAATTATAACGAAGGAGTTAAAAATTAATTTAGGTTTACGACTGTACCCAAATCATCATTTTTTTTATTTTTTATTTTTGAGTATAATTTATTTTCTTGTATTTAAAAAATTTTTTAAATGTGATTTATAAGTAAAACCTATAAGATAGATTTTTAGGTCCACCTTTGGCTTTATTGATTTGCAACATGAAAATGGCGAAGTAGATTGGATTGCATGGCTGTATGTGCTTTTGAAAATTCAATGTCAATCTCTTTCAACGTCAATATCTAAATTAAATAACCAAATATTATATATCTATAGACATATATTTTAGTTGACATCATTATTTATTGAAACTGAAAGGGCTATCATTGTTTAATGATATGGGTTTTTATTTATTATTTAATATTTTTTTATTAGTCTTTAAGAGGAACTTACGAAAGAGATGCATAAATGATGGGGTAAGTATTTTTAAAGCCTTCAAAAGTTTTAACATATTTTATATCAACTAATATGATGAAAAATTATTAGGTATTTATCAAATTTTTTATTATGATTTATAACTAAATTTTTTATTATGGTTTATAATTTTTTAACTAAATTTTTTTTTCATAGACTCATCAGAAACACTTTTATTCAACATATTCCTATTAAAAGTATGATACATATATACTGCACATATCCATTGAAAATAATATTAGGAAGTTGGTATTAATTTTGTTTAAAAGGTGTGTATTAAAAAATATAATCTTAAGCTAACTTACAAAATATTATAATTTTTACATTACTTTGTTGACAAGGGGAATGTCGTTAACATGAAAATGGGTGCAATATTACCATTCTAAAACACTACATTCTCTTGAAATGAGCAAATGTAGGTGTGTTTAGAAATAGAAGGGAGCGTATACGTACTAATTAATTTTTAAAAAAAATTAGAAGATGTTAAGCATAATAAATTATTTCATTTATGTCTCTTAAATTAGTATTTTAATTAAAAATTTATGCTTGGTAAAAATATAGTTGTCATGGAATTTAGATAACAATTGCGGGGTTTGAATAACAAATAAAATTGATGACACTGAAGTTTATAAAAAAATAATTCAATTAAGGTTAATTTTTAGAAATAATAAGATAAAATAAGAATTTTTTTTTTTAATTTTAATGGGATAAATAACGAACAAGGATTTTAAGAGAATATTAGGAGAGTAAAAATAGCATCGCTCGATTAATAAAAATTTTAATCTAATAGTTCGATGTTTCTCTATTTTTTAAAAATAATTTAATACCCTCTTGTGATAAAGAAATTTGTAAGTAATTTAAAAAAAAAATAACAAATTTCAAGATATTAAATAAAAATGTTGGGAGAATATGGATAGTTATTAATTTATCAAAGTTCACTGGTAATATAATATTGAGATGAACGTAACTAATATTTAAACAAGATGGAAATATTTCAATCTATAATATTTAAAGAAATTTAAGCTTTTAAATATTAAATGCCTTATTATTATCGATTTCAAATTGAAAAGATACTTGTCATGAAAGAATTGTAAAAGTATTTATAATTTTTTTAAAATTATAAAAAAGTATTTATTATTAATTTTAAATGTGAGAATATCTATTAAAAAGATTTGAAAGATATTTATAATTTTCTGAAATTATAGGGATGAGTTGCTTTAAAGAAATTTTAGCTAGAATCCTTGCTGCCTGTGGTAGAGGGGAAGGGGAACATCAACCACCACATTCCTTTTATTCTTAACTTCTGCCCTAATACCCTCAGTGGCTGGATTGTGAATACCTTCCATAGGTGATTGAAAATAAAAAGATCCAAAGGGCTCTCTTTTCTGCCACTGGGCCAAGAATTCTTCAAAATGTTTTGTCCGATCAGGGCATTCACTTTCGCAGTCAATAATCGAATCTCCTTACTTTGTTCCCCTATGAGTTCATATGCTGAGGGGCTCTCACAGCCACGCTTTGATGAGATGTTATACTGTAAGTATCCCCTCCACCCCAGGGCAGGTTGTATCTGGGTTAGTCGACTAAAGATTACAGCTTTGATTCACACAGAGAAAGGAGTTTTTTTTTGTACTGTTCGACTTCTAGAGAGGAGAAATTTCAGTTTGAAGTTTCAAAAGAGAGAGTTGGAGACGAGTCCTTTTCCCAGTTAACGAGTGACTAACTAAAACAAGGGTGAAAGTTAGTTGTTGCAGTGTTTAACGGTTTACAAAGTTGGCGATATAGGATGCTAAATTTTGATAGCCGTTAGATTGCATTAAATCAAATCCAACGGTCAAAATTAGATGTCTGTACCTCACAGAGGCTTCATTGTACGCACGCCCGGAGAAGAGAAGTGAAGAGAAGAGAGAGAGTGGTTGGGATCCCGTTTCTTTGATCTCAACTTGCGATTTAACAAATTTTTTTTTTTGTGCTTTGTTTTTGTAGACATTTCTTAATCTACTTAATAATGGAATACGATTTGAACAAAGAAAATACTTGATTTCAGATTGTTGTTGGTAATTTAGATAAACATGTCATTTTTATATTGTGTTAACAATCTTGCAGTATTTTTTGTTATAATTCAAATTCAATCCTATTATTAATCATGTTAAGAATGCTTAATTTGGATACAACCCCTTTATTCATCATATTATTTGTTTATTAATTATGTTATCTCTTTATTAAATAAATGATACAACACGATGCGGGTATTCATTTATCAAATAAATAATTAAATCATTGGATTGATCTAATTTATTTAAATTATTTAATTAATCAATACAAAATTTTACCTATTTAACTAAGTGTTCAATTAAACATAAATTAAATAATAAAATATAAATAATTAAAATTATTATATTAAATAATTATTTATTAAGACGCGATTATTCATTTAATTATAATTATTTATTTAATTAATTGTGCCTTAATTATATTTTAAATAGATAAGTAAATTTAAAAAGTCAAATTTAAATTTAACACAATTGTTAATTATGTGATATAAATATGATTAAATTATTATTTATGTCTTTTTTTTTTAATTTTAAATTTATTTAATTATATCGAATTTGTATCATTACCTAAATTGCCATCCTAATTTGAGATTATATTTTTTAGAAGAATTTTTTTTAAAAAATTAGTTGTAAAAGGAATTAGTTTAATGTTCAATAAATTTTAAAAATAATTAATATATATGTGTTCGATAAATTTGGCTATTAAAATATTTATAATAAGATAAATGATTAAAAATAAATATAATATTAAGTAAAAATTATTTTCACATAAATAATTTTCCAATATAACCATAAAATAATTTTTCAATATAACCATAATTTTCTAATATAAAATAAAATTATTTATTTTGTTATAAAATAATATAGTAGATAATTAATTAATACGTCACTCATTCTTGTGCACGCTGTTTATTATTGTAATATCTTCAAACAGACAATAAAATTATATCTGCCAAAGAAAGATAAATATAAAATAAAATTAATAATTCTATAAACAATTCATAAAATATTCAAAAATCATAAAAAAGAGCAATATAATATACCCAGCTTAACATATAATTTAGGTTGATCATGTTTTAGGTTTGATGGATAATTTGATAAGCAAATTATTTATTTATTTATTTATTTTTTGTGTTTCAAAATATTTTATGTAGCTAATGAGAATCTTTCAATCTTTTTTAATGCCATATATTATTTTTATTAACCGGAGGCTATTTTAATTATGGATGAATGATGCTACTATTAAAATATATAAATTATACAATAAATATATGTACGAAAACTAAATAATAAAAAGAAATAATTTTTAAAATTTTTTTAATAATATTATCTTTTAGTTAGCGGTGAAATTCGTTAATTTTTTTAAGGTTAATTTTAAGTTTTTATTGATTATATGGAGATATATCTAAAACAATAATTATATCAAAATTGAGGTTAATGTCTAGCGTGTGTGTGTATAATATATATGTGTGTGTGTGTGTGTGTACGTACGTATGAGGTGCAGATTAATAGCGTGGAAGAGAGTTGGCTACGTGTCAACTCTCTTCCACCCTGTTAGTTTGCAAATTGCATCTCTCCGAGGTAGTTGGACATGGCTGAGATGGTGGGCACAGATGAGATAGAGTTAGCAGAGATTGGTAGAAGCCCGAGATCATCGTTTCTGCGATATTCATGTAGTTCAGAAGCAATATCTCAGCAGTAAGCTTAGGGAAGGAAGTTAATGGAGTTGAACATGCTTTGCAGTGGGCTGAAATTGAGAGACTGCCGACTTATAGGAGAATGAAAGCCTCTTTGTTTGATGTCGGCGGTGATGGAAATCTTATTGATAATGAAGGAACACAAGTGATTGATGTTACAAAACGCGGAGCTGTGGAGAGACGTGCTCATAGAGAAACTTATTAAACATATTGAGCATGATAATCTTCGGTTGTGAAAAATCAGAAAAAGAATTGACAAGTACGTATTTTGATTTCCTTCTTGTTAGTTTAGCTTTTATATGACATTCCAATCCTCAGATGCTGTAATGCTTAAATTTTTCTCTTCCCAAGTCTGAGAAGACTTTCTTTCGGAAAAAAAAAAAAAATTCTGAGAAGACTTCTTAGCTCCCATGTGAAATTTCCCTCCAGAGTTCGTATGCATCAATGTTTTGGATAACCCGACTTTAAATCTGCAGAGTTGGTGTAAATTTGCCCACTATAGAAGTGAGATAGAAGAATTTGTGTGTGGATGCCAAGTGTGAGGTCGTTTATGGAAAGCCATTGCCACCTTTATGGAATTCTTTCAAAAGCATGCTCTCTGTGAGTATTTGCCATTTTATCTTCTTATCACAGTAGTTTTAGAGATAAAATCAGATAATTTTCATTTTTCTGGTCTTGTTTTTCAGGTCTTTCCAATGCTTTCAGGCTCAAATTCATACGAAGCTAAGATAAAGAACACTGATGATGTCAGTGGAATAATTAAACCTCGAAGGTAAGTACAAAGTTTGTACAAATTTTGCATGTGAAACCATGAATGTAGAAGAAACGCTGAATGCTTTAAGCAAACTTGAATTTTGTTACAGAATGACTCTTCTTCTTGGACCCCAGGATGTGGGAAGAGTCCTTTTGAAGGCTCTGCCAGGGAATCTAGACCAATCTCTCAAGGTTTCAAATTTTAATTTCTTTATACTAATTACCTTTGCTAATGTTACTCTATTGAAGACCTTGAATTTATAAATACTAAATACTACTTTTTTCATTTTGTTTTCTTGACAAGGTTACTGGGGAAATTTCCTACAATGGATATGAGCCACAAGATTTTGTTCCCCAGAAAACTTCGGCATATATAAGCCAAAATGACATGCACATAGCAGATATGACTGTGAGGGAAACTCTCGACTTCTGCGCATTGTCAGGGTGTTGGGAGCCGAAAAGGTGTAGCTTTTGCTCGTGTTTTCATTGATGTTTTACTTATAGCCACCTTCACAATGTCCCATAGCAAATGAAAATGAAGACAATAGATATATTCTTCTTGTGCAGAGATTATAATGGAGGTTAGCAGAAAAGAGAAAGAGGCAGGAATTATTCCCGATCCAGTCATTGAAACATATATGAAGGTATATTCAACAATCCAACTAATACTGAAGACCTTTTGCTGTACAATACAGTCAATTCAATCCTAATGTTTTTGTTGTGACAGGCAATTTCTACGAAAGGAGATGACATTTTGAAAGTAAATTCTCTTTTCCAGAGTTGTAATGCTACTTCTTCCAGTTGATTTATATATAATCTATTGTCTCTATGCCTTCTCAGATTCTTGGGCTCCATATCTGTTCCGACACAATGGTGGGAGATGTCATGAGAAGAGGAATCTCTGGAGGTCAAAAAAAGAGACTTACAAAAGGTATATTCGATATTATAATTCAAAGAATTATACCAAGTATTTTAAGTTTTAGGACATTATTAAGAATTAATTTATTATTGGATGATGCATTGGAGATGATTGTTGGACTAACCAAAGCACTATTATGGATGAAATAACAAATAGTTTGGACAGTTGTTGATTTCCTCCAGGCGGTAAGTGCATTGGAGTTTCCTGCAGTCTTTTCCTTTACACCCTCAAATTTGCGTACTTTGTAATTCAATTATATGATAATTTTCCAGGTTATATCTATAATAGATCAAGCACAATACTTGCTTCGTAATGAAATTCCTTAAGAATATGTTTCAGTTGATATGTTCTGTAGAAAATTCAGGGAATCTCCCGTTGGTAAGAAACTTGATGAGGAACTTTCAATTGCGTATGACAAATCAACAACCCACAAGAATTCAATTTCCTTCGGTGTTTATTCTCTTTCCAAATGGGAAATATTTAAAGCTTGCATGTCAAGGGAACGTCTTCTCATGAAGAGAAATTCTTTTGTCTATGTATCAAAACAACTCAGGTTATGATTTTATTCTTACATCCGTTGACCATTTATTTCAATTTCTCTCGTATTCTAAAATTGAACCATGTATTGAATCTTTTTCTTGTTACAGCTTGTTATCATTGCAATCATCACAATGACAGTTTTTTTAAGGACTCCGATGGATATTGATGTTTTTCATGCAAACTACTACACGGGATCTTTGCTCTTTTCCCTCATAATAATTCTCTCAAATGGAATTCCAGAACTGGATTTGACTATCGCAAGATTTGCAATTTTCTATAAACAGAAAGAGTTGTGCTTTTATCCAGCTTGTGCATATGCAATTCCAGCCACAATTCTGAAAATTCCTCTTTCATTACTTGAATCTCTTGCTTGGATTTGTCTTAGTTATTATGTCATTGGATACAGCCTACAGGTCTGCAGGTAAGAGTTTCATTACGTAGAAATCATCGTTTTTGTGCTTTAAATTGACCGTATAATCCTCCTCATTTTGTGCTATTGCTGCAATTTTAGGTTCTGTCGCCAGTTATTTCTACTTTTTGACTCTACTGACTCTACTGACCTTTTACTAATTGATTTTGACTCAACAGACTCTCGTTTGAACTCTGCAAATGGGGAAATATAAGACTTAAGACACTAACTCGACCTTGTGCTTAGACTTGACCTTCACTCTATTCTTTGTTTCATTGCACGGCCAGTAAAGACCTGCCTTAGTTACTCCTTCGAGCTCTTCCCTTTGCATTTGATTCTTCATAACACAAACATCATGGTGAAATTCAAGAGCAAGATTATTATCTGCTGTTAACTTTGATATGCTCACCAAACTTTTTGTTTTAGATGGCACGCAGAACATTTTTGAGCAAAATTGAGTTTTGAGTAGCTAGTTTTCAGTAGACTACTGTGTAATGGCAAGTTTTTCTCCATTTCAATAGTGAGAGCTTGCTTACCTTTGTATTCAACTTTGTTGATGAGGTTGTCAGCATCATTAGTGATATAATTTGTTGCACCACTATCCGGGTACCAGCCTTCTTCATTCCTTGACTCCTGAGTTGAAATCAAGGCTGAGTTTTGAGACTGATTTCTAGAATTTTTTTGAATCAAAGTCCTCTTTAAACCTATACCAGCAATCTAGAGCAATGCGACTAGTTTACTGTAGATTTGACAGTTAGGTTTCTGTTGATTTCTTCCTTGGGATGTCTTCCTCTTCCCCTGCTTCTGTTTCCTCCTCTGCCATCAGTCCAGTTCTGATTTCTTCCTTCCCCATTTTTTCTTTGGTTCCAGTGTTTTGAAGCATTACTGTTTGAAGCTGTATGTGCCTCTATATTGACATTCTCTATTAGTTCACCTTGCTCCAGTCTATTCTCAAACACAAGTAGTTGGGAATATGCATCTTTAAAGATCAGTAAGTGCATATTTGCATTAATATTCACATACAAGGGATTACACTCTGGGCCTAATCCTTGTATGATGGCCGGCACTAGATCTTCTTCCTTCTGAGGTTTTCCAGAGATGGTTAACTGATCTGCTAGGCTTCTTATCTTAATGTAATATTCCGTGATACTGATAATACCTTTTCTGATTGACTGGAGCTTTGCTTTAAGTCGTGAGACTTTGGCATTAGACTGTGGTGAATAAAGTTTGTAGATGGCATCCCACAGCTCTAACTGGTGAAGGGAATCACTGCTGCTTCGCTGATGGTACCAAGTAGATAACTTAGTAACTGTTGATCCTGTCTTCTCTAGGCCAGGAAAGATGGGTTGTCTGCCATAGTTCTATTCTGATCTTTACCTGTCATCCTGATGTATCTTTCAGGTATATTCCTTGAGCCATCGATGAAGCCCTCTAAGTCATTTCCTCAAATAGCAGGTAGGACTTGGGCTTTCCAAACTAGAAATATGTTCCTATCTAGTGTCACAGGTGCTGAGAAGGTTAAGGTACTATGGAATGGTGGGTTAGATATTGAGGAAGGTTTGTTGAGAACATTGGCAATGGAACTTGAAGAAGAAATCGAGCTAGCCATTGCAAGACCTTGTTCTGATACCAAAATAAATATCAAAGTTGGCTGTCTTGTTATGTGACAGAAAAATATTGAAAGGGAATGCACATTGGTAGCTCAATCATTGTCAATAATTAGCCCTTCTATTTATAGTGAAATGTAGGGTTACATGTAAGTATGCAAATTATAATCATACTATAAAATATAATTACAGAAATTTTAAGAAGCCTATCTCTTATTATTGCTATTTAATACGTTTTGAAACTTGTCAAATTCTTCTAAATTCTCTTAATTATCTCAAGATGGTATTAAAACAGAATAACGAGTTTAGAGAATCGAACAAAGCAAAACCCTCCCTTTATTAATAGGCATTCTCCCATCAAAGAAAACCCTTCCAATTTAGGAGGATTAATGGTCATTATCTATTTTTAATGAAGCAGTTTTAGAAATTAAAAGACAATTATGGACTATTAAAAGGAGTTATGTCTATTAATTTAGAAATTAAGGGCCATCTTTAAAATGTTATTCATGGCCATTTACATTTGGCATTAAAGACTATGATTAACCTATATTCTCCTACTTAGTCTGCAAATTTTCAAATACAAAAAACAAAATACATGAATCATAGTAATAAGTTATTAAAATTAATAACTTCTCTTCCATGTATTACAAATATATTATATTTTTAATTACTACTTTTACGAGGTAATTTAACTTTATGAATAAGCCTTATATTTATTCCAGCTTTTACATAATAACTTTAATTTAATGAATAAACATCATGTTTATTTTAGGTCTAATAAAATTGAGTTTTTTTTTTCAAATAAATGTGCAAATTTTATAAGAAAATATTAAATCAATAGAGTTTTATTAATAACTATATGTATAAGTATATAAAATTTACATTTTGGAAATAAGTTTCATTCGAACTACATGATCCTTAAACCTTAATGGTAGCATGCCTTTTGTTAAAGAATCTTCTATTATTAATTCAGTGTTGATGTGCTTAATGCCTACTTTATTTTCCTTAGCATGTTCTTTGATGGCTATGTACTTGATGTTAATATGTTTACTTCAACTTTTACTTTTATTGTTCTTAACCATAAAAACAACAGCTTAATTATCATAATATATCTTTAATGGCCTAGAAATACAATCCATAATTTTAAGCCTATATATAAAACTCTTTAATCATACTTTATGAGAGGTAGTTATAAAACATGCAAAGAACTCAGCCTCTATAATAGAAGTAGTAATCAGTATTTGTTTAGTACTTCTCTAAGATATAACTTCGCCAGCTAGCATAAAGATATATCTAAAAGTGGATTTTTTTAAATCATCACAGCTAGCAAAGTCAAAATTTGAGTATCTAACTACTTCTAAATTATCTTTTCATCTATACATAAGCATATAATCTTTGGCCCTTTAAAAATACCTTAAGACTTTTTCTTCAACCTTCCAGTAGTCTAAACTTGGGTTACTTTGATATCGTCCCAATATTCTAATTGCAAAAGCAATATCAGGTCTAGTACAGACTTAAGCATACATAATACTTCTAATAACTGAAGCATATAGAATATTTTTTATTTGTTTCT
>JAWDEX010000009.1:11385078-11405343 GCA_035221805.1 Trichilia hirta
ATTGGGTTATTCTCCTTGTTAATTCCTAATTCAGCTCCCAGAGTCTCCCAAGCCATTATTTCATACGAACTTTCAAATGCGCAAAATGTTGAAGTTCTTAGCAATGGCACCCGTGTGCAGGAAAATCCTAGAAGTTCTTCCCCAATTACTGATAAAGAATCGTCTAGAGGTCGATAATATGCTTGATTTTCTAATTGGGGCTTCATTCCGTTGGATTTTAATATACCATTCTTATGTATTATCATTAGTGATATTATAGTGTCCTTGTGTCTCAATTAACAGGTAGGGTGGCCTTACCATTTGAACCCTTGACGCTTACTTTTCAGGATGTTCAGTACTTCATTGACACCCCTTCGGTAATCCTATGAAAACATTTATTCTTATTATTTTCGAGCTGTTGCAAAATATCAAGAACCCATTACATCAAACAATATTTATTTTGATTTTTCTAGAATCCTGGTAATAGGAAATGAAAAAGCGAGGATTTCCTCATAAAAAATTACAACTTCTCTCGGATATTAATGGGGCATTCAGACCTGGAATTCTCACAGCATTGATGGGTGTAACTGGAGCTGGAAAAACTACTCTACTTGACGTTCTTGCAGGAAGAAAAACAAATGGTTACATTGAAGGGGAAATAAGAGTTAACGGGTACCTTAAGGTTCAAGAAACATTTGCTAGGATCTCAGGTTACTGTGAACAAATCGACATTCATTCTCCACAAATCACTGTCGAAGAATCTCTAATTTTCTCCGCTTGGCTGCGTCTAACTCCTCAGATTGACTCAAAAACTAAAACTGTATCTCTTTGTATCCTGTCTCAGTTTTAATCCAAAATGCATGTGACATAACTTGTACTAAACCTTCTGTAACATTTTCGTAGGAATTTGTGAACGAAGTCCTTGAAACCATTGAGCTTGATGGAATAAAGGATTCCTTAGTTGGCATACCCGGTGTCAGTGGTTTATCAGTTGAGCAACGCAAGCGGCTTACAATAGCTGTCGAGCTAGTTGCCAATCCCTCTTTAATTTTCATGGATGAACCAACATCCGGTCTGGATGCGAGAGCAGCCTCTATTGTCATGCGAGCTGTAAAGAACGTAGCCGATACTGGAAGAACAATCGTCTGCACCATCCACCAACCAAGCATAGACATTTTTGAATCATTCGACGAGGTAAAACTTCGAGAACATTTAATGACAGAAAATTCAATTCCTGCTTATCTACTAAGTGAGCTGATGTCTAACATTACTAAAATGTTCTTCGTTACGAAATCATTGCAGTTGATTCTGTTAAAACTAGGTGGGAGTACAATCTACTCGGGATCGTTGGGACACCATTCAAGTCATGTTATTGAATATTTTCTGGTTATTTCATCACCAAAATGCTTGAAAATGTTCTCTCATATTCCATCTTTCTTGTGAAAGCAAATATATAATACTTGCCAATATTTACAGAGTATCCCTGGGGTGCCAATGATAAAAGATAACTATAATCCAGCAACATGGATGTTAGATGTAACTTCTTTATCTACTGAAGCTCAACTTGGTGTTGATTTTTCCCAAATATACAAGGATTCTTCTTTATATGAGTGAGTTCATTTACAATTGTCATTCATTTTGGCATTGAAAAAGTCTTTCCTGAGTTCGTCCCACCGCTTACGTAGAGGGACAAACTACTGGAAACAATGTCAACTTAATTTTTTGGATATACACAATCTGAGTATGTGGGTGTCACCCTTTAAAACAATTTTCTGACAAAAATTTTCAATCTTTTGAGAAAGTTTGTACATAATACTATTCTATATTCCACCATTTGTAGGAATAACAAAGAGCTTATAAGGCAATTGAGTGTTCCTCCTCCTGGTTCAAGTGATCTATGTTTTCCAACCCGGTTTGCTCAAAATGGTTGGGGACAATTCAAATTTTGCCTATGGAAACAACACTTGTCTTATTGGAGAAGTCCTGAGTTCAATTTGACACGTATGACTCATGCGGTCGTGGGATCTTTCCTTTTCGGTTTAATATACTGGAGGCATGGAAATAATATGTAAGTTTATCTATTATCACATTTATTTTATATTATGCTAAGCATATTATCATTCAATAAAGTGGGTGGGTATTTTTAGTTGTGATTCGATTTTAGGTAAAACAAAAGGAATCGAATCAATTAATTGATATTTGATTAAGAGCAATGTGTCTACGGATTTCATTGTAGCGACTTAAATTAAGTACATAATAAAAACCAAACCAAATCAAACTGGTTCATTGGTTTTTTATTATTAAATTAATAAAAATTGAAGTGTGAACAATCATATTTTATTAAAATTCAATCCTCATATTCTTTGTACAAAGAATAACTAAAATAGATGTCGAGTTCTTTGTATCAAGAATTATTTAATTTAAACTAAAGAAAAAATTGTAAGTATCTGCCTAAAATATAAAATAATTCCTTAAGTCAATATATTTTTACTTGAAGTTACATATCTATTTTCTATTTAATTATTATGAATTATATTTTATTACATCTAGAATCTTCGTTGGCAAAACTTTTGCAGTTATGTAACTTGTTAATGTATTTCCATTTTTCAGCAATAACCAGCAGGATTTCTTTGATATCTTTGGTTCACTGAGTGCTTCAGTGGTTTTCTTTGGAATTAGCAACTGTACATCACTATTACCATATGTTGAAACAGAAAGAAATGTAATGTATAGGGAAAAGTTTGCAGGAATGTACTCTCCATGGGCTTATGCATTATCACAGGTATAAATTTTCTTGAACCTCCTAGGATCTATTTAGCATTTTAATGCCTGAATTTTAACTTATAGTTATTGTGTGATAAAAATTTTAAATATCAAATTATAAGTTACAATAAATATAATCAATTGAGTATCAAGTCCTTTTGTTCTACTATCTGAATTTTTATTTTTAATTGATCTTTTGAACTAATAAGAATGCTTTGTTAATGTTAGGAGGGGTAAATTATCATTTTACCTTACTTTAGTTGCTAATACCTAACATCCCTATTTTTAAAAAGGGACCCCAAACTCACTTTGGTAAAGTATTGAAAATGAATGGAGTCCTGGGGTATCGAAAACTCCCTTTACTGTTGGGCTTTTAAAGTCAAGTGAAAATGTGACAATTTCGGACATAATTAAGAGTGGTATGAATGTGAGTGTCGTGCTCGTGTCTTAACTTTCAAATTTTAACAATTAAAGTGTTTGATAAATACTTAGATTTTCGAGTAATGTAGATTAAAAGTCACAGCACATTAATCCTAAACATACCAATCTTTAATGCTACCCTGTTTTTGTTACCATATCCTTATTGATAGTGTAATGATTTTGCAGGTCACAATTGAGGCTCCTTATGTATGCATCCAGACGATCATATTTATCCTCATCACATACCCCATGATCGGATATTCTAAGTCAGCATATAAGATCCTTTGGTTCTTCTACTATATGCTTTGTACACAACTCTACTATAGCTATCTGGGAATGTTGCTTATGTCATTGACTCCAAACTTCATGGTAGCAGCAATCATCTCTGCAGCCTGCTACCCCCTACTAAACCTATTTTCTGGGTATTTCATTCCGAAACCGGTAATGGTCGAGTCACAAAACTTAAGGCTCCGTTTAGTAGTTTAGATTATCATATTGTAGCTTGAAAGGCACAACTGTCAAATTCTTCAACTTTGGTGCATTGAAAGCATGACATAAATACAATGGTTCTAAGCTAAGTCATGTTTGTTATTGAGGTGCTGTCACACACAATTGTTATAATTTATATTAAACAATTCTCCTAATTTTACTTTCAAAATTAAATGAAACTCAGTTATGCTAAATATACCTTAAGCATAAATTACAAACCATTACTCGTGTAGTGACTTGCCAAGACATGTTCAGAGAAAATTAATTAGGCTCTGTTTGTTCATTTTGCAGCAAATTCCAAAGTGGTGGATCTGGTTATACTTCTTGATGCCTTCATCTTGGACAATAAACGGTTTGCTCACTTCACAATATGGAGATATAAATAAGGAACTCGTAGTATTTGGAAACATCGAAACAATGGCTGGTTTCTTGAAAAAGTACTTTGGTTGTGAACATAATCACTCGGCAATTTCAGCTATTGTTCTAGCTATCTACCCAATAGCTTTTGCTTCTCTTTTTGCACTTTTTGTAGGTAGGTTGAACTTCCAGCATAGATGAACGAATCTTTCAACGGTTTGCTCACTACATACACATTAAAGCTTATGCTTGTTTCTAGTTGTGTTAAGGTCTGTTTGTGTTGCAGCTATTATGAAAGGAGAGAATTAAATTTTAAACGTTAGTATAAAAATGTGTAAATCCTACTAAAAATTAGCGTAACGAATCAGTTTTAAAGCATAATAGAATCTAAATGAACACTCAATTAATTTATTTCGGTCTCAGGAGATTGTCTTCGCAGAATATGTACACTACGCATACACAAAAAGCCTAGAGTTTGTATTAACAAATTTTCTTATCATTGTACTAAAAAACTTAGCAAACCTATCACTCTCTTTCTCAAATTTGATCCATCTTCAACAAATTATACGTACTCGATTCAATAATCACAAAGTGCACTGTTAAAATGATGAAAAATATCATCTAGACCAAGGAAACTCCATTGAAGAGCTGCATCCAGTAAACTAATATCTAAAGACGGTAAAGGCTTTTGCTGTCATTTATTTTCAATGACCAAGCAAAAAGAATGGCAATAATAAAATTACAACCCGAGAAATGATGCAATAGACAACAGATCAACAAATCATTCATAATTTTCTTTGTCAACAAAGAAATGCTCTAGTAGTACATCAATGCTGCGCACAAACAAAGCCCTTCTTGCATCCCTATTTCTCTTTCTAGCAAATCTTATATAATATTTTCGTCACTAAGACTCAATTAGACCATATATATCTTTTTCTATATATGGGAAACACAATAAAATTAAAATAAGATAACTTCAAAGAAAAAAACACAAAAAACAATCAAATTATTGATAAGTTCAAGCAATGTATTGAATGGCAGACCTAAGTCTACTCTTGGGTTTTCTCCCACTTGAGTGGCTTCGCAACCTCCCATGTGAAGTCAGGATCATCTCTTCCGAAATGCCCGTAAGCAGCAGTCTTCAAAAATCTTCCATTTCCACCTCTCTTGAGATCCAAGTTAATGGAAATCATACCAGGCCTGAAGTCGAAATTCTCTTTCACAATCTTCAGGATCTCCTTGTCAGGAATCTTTCCAGTTCCGTAAGTGTCAACAAAAACAGACAGAGGTTCTGGGACACCAATAGCATATGAAACCTGCACAATGCATCGGCGAGCAAGGCCACTAGCAACAATGCTCTTTGCTGCCTGCCTAACAACGTAAGCACCACTTCTGTCCACCTTGGTTGGATCCTTTCCTGAGAAAGCACCTCCCCCATGAGCTCCCCAACCACCATAAGTGTCAATAATAATCTTCCGCCCAGTCAAACCAGCATCACCATGAGGTCCTCCAATCACAAATCGACCTGAAGGATTCAGATGGAAGATAGTCTTCTCATCGAGGTATTTCTCAGGAATTACAGGTTTAATCACATGCTGTTTCAAATCAGCAGCAATTTCATCGTTAGTCACAGTTTCATCATGCTGTGTCGAAATTAGAACTGTGTGAACTCTCACAGGAACCATGGCACCATTTTCGTTGACGTACTCAACAGTGACTTGTGTTTTCCCATCTGGTCTCAACCATGGGCAAGTTCCATTCTTACGAACTTCAGTAAGCCGGGCACCGAGCTGGGTGGCAAGAACATGACTAAGAGGCATCAATTCAGGGGTTTCATCAGTAGCATAACCAAACATATGACCCTGATCACCAGCACCAATTTCTTCTGGGCTTTTAGTCAAATGACCATGAACACCCTGGGCGATATCAGGACTCTGTTGCTCAATATTAACTAAGACTTTACAGTTATCAGCATCCAAACCCACATCATTGGATACAAATCCGATCTTGCGGCAAGTGTCTCGGACGATTTTCTCATAATCTACATTAGCTTTGGTTGTGATTTCTCCGAAGACCATAACCATGTTGGTTTTGGTACAGGTTTCGCAAGCCACCTTGCTGTCTGGATCCTGCTCGAGACAGGCGTCGAGAATCGCATCGGAAACCTGGTCACAGAGCTTGTCTGGATGACCCTCGTTCACAGATTCTGAAGTGAACAAAAAAGTCTCCATTTTTTTTCAAAAATCTGCAAATCAAAAGCCCGATCTGAAAAAATTCGTAAGTTAACCAAAATAAAAATTATACATTTCTCTTCTACAGCTAAAACACTGCAAATCAAAAAACCATATTTCAAACAGATTCAAAAGTTAAATAAAAAGCCTCCGTTTTTCTTAAAAGAAACTGCAAATTAGAACCACATTTGAAAAAATGTAACAACCCATTAACAAAATCATCAGATCTAACAGATTAACACACAACAAATTGCATAGTTTTCCCAAACAACCCACCCACAAATCCAGATCTAAACGAACTTACTTGACTAAAAAAATAAATATGAAAAATTAAATAAAAAAATAAACATGAGTCGGAGTAGAAAGTCTACCTGTGAAATGGGTAGATCCTTGAAAGAGAAAGGTTCCTTCCTGATATTGAAGGAATGGCTCACAGCTAATGCAATGGCAAGCCATTTATAGAGGAAAATGGTGGGATTTTCTCATTTTTAAAATTTTTTAATGTTGCATTTTGGTGGGTCCGGTTCGGAAGGAGAAGTGTGTGGAGACCGTGTGATGGAATGAAATGGACGGCCAGGATTTGATGGGGTTGGTAGTGAAAACCACGGGGACCGAGTTTGGAGGGATTTTTTATTGATTACTATTATTTTTTTAATTTACGTAAGCGGTTTGGTGATTGGTTACCGGCTGAACCAGTTTACTTTGGTTTTCACCAACCCGGATTTGGTATTTTGACTTGGAAAACCCACAAGCTTGATTTGATGTCCACCAATTAATTTGAAAAATTTTCTAAAATAAGTAAAACATTAATAATAAAATAAAATTTCCTAAATTTTTTATAAATAAATTTTAGTAAAATAATTTTAAATAAAAAACATGAAGACAAATATAGTAGACCCTTTCTAAAAAATATTCAGTAAAAATACTGTTTGTTACTGTTTATAAGGGGAATGGCAAAAATAATTTTTTTTTATTTTTCTTATTTGACAAAATTACTTATAATGACAACAGCCTATATTTTTATTAAAAATAATTATATCATTTATATTTAATAATATTATAATTAAAAATAACAAAATTAATTTAAACACATATATCATTTTATTCTTTATTAATACTTTTATGAGTCACATTTTTGTTATTTTATGTTTATTTTTTACAAGATAACACTTTTGTTATTTATTTTATTTTTTGAAAATATATAAAATTTATTAAATTTAAGATTTTTTTAATTTTTAAGAGATAATTATTGAAGAATTTAATTTAATTAAAAACAGGTATATTATATTTTTTATTTGACATATTTAACATAATTATAGAATTCTACCTTTTGTTTTATTCTTTAAATAATCGAAATAAAATCATATAATTAAAAAATCAATTATTTACATAATATTTAAAATAAATTATTAAAATTAATTTTTTTAAAAATAACATTGAATGTATTTCAAATTTCTTATTTTAGGAATGCATGAGTAGAAAATATTATTGAACACATTCTTAAACTCTAAAAACAGAATGCAGAAATATTATTTTTATTTTTATTTTACAAAAATATTTATTGAGTCACGTTATAGCACTTCCACTATATCATGCAATTGCTATTATTGCAACAAAAAATTATAATTAATTTTTTTCTTAATTTTAAAGTACAATTGATTAAAAAAAAAATTTCATTAAATAATAACTTACAGTAAAAATTATTTACATTTGTGTGATTTTGTTATGCATTTTTAAGGTCATGACATTTTAATACTAAATAAATATATTTAGTTTAACCTATAATTTCTTTTAAAATATAGTGATACAATAAATTTGAAGTTGGGATCCTTTGTACCTACCTATATTTTAAAAGAAATATATGATACCCTAAAAAATAAATTTAGCCTCATACTTTAAGTTTTGTAATTTAAAGTTTTAAATGTTGGGTTCATTATTTTTGACCATTATATGAAATATTTTGGATTTTATATTGTAACAAAAATAATGTAATTAAAGTTTTCAGCTAGAGGTTGGGCAAGGAATATCCTTCCTCCATTTTCCTGCGCTGCATAACAAGGGTGCTCCCATTCAAAATCATTCACATAATGTTTGTGTATAATCATAATGAGGAGTGCAAACTTGTTTTCTTTCGTTGTTGTTTCAACTGAGTCATCTGGTCTATGGTTTGTCCTGGAATGTTGGAGTTTGTGATTAACTTGGGTGAGGGGGAGGACTTTTGGATTTCTTTCTTGACAAGGGCAGTTTCAAAGAATGAGTTGACGCTTTATTTTATGACCTTGTTGCAAATTTGGCTTAATAGAAACAACTATGGATTTATAAGATAAATGTGGATGCTTCATTCAATCCTAGGACTACAGAAGCTGGACTTGGGGTGGTATTACAGGATCAGTTTAGTTTTGTTCGTTTCTCTGCTATTTCAAGAATAGGTAATGTGCAGGATTCTTTTATTGCAGAAATCATGGCTGTCAAAATGGGGATTGAGCTTGTCGTGGAATTTAACTTGAGGCATGTTATTCTAGAGTAATTTTTTGATGGCAATAACGGAAATTAATAGGCAAGAGGAATCTTTTTGGATGGAGCAGACCTAGTTTTAGAAATTTTGGATTTATCTTCAGACTTCTTCATTGTTTCTTTTGTCCATGGCAGGCGAACTGTGAATAAGTCTGCCCATCTACTAGCTGCGTATGAATGTCATTTGGGAGAGAAACTATTCTGGTGGAATTCTCTACCCCTTGATGTTGGTTTTCGCATCCAATCTTTATCTTAAGTTGTTGGGGAAGTACTGCTACTGGCACTCCAATTTATTGAATCACGAAAGATATTTGTTATATCGCAAGATTTTTAGGTAGAGTATGGGTCGCTTTCTCGTGTGTCTTCAAACTCGTTAAATCATAAAAGGTATTTATTTTATTATATTGCTGAATTCTTAGACAAAATTTAACCCATTATGAGTCGCTTCTTCTATTTAAAATCAGAGATATCTTGCTATTAATAAGGGGAGTTGAATTATTGTGATTGTCTTATGAATATTATCTAAACTAAATGGTACTAGTGTGGCAATTATAATAAATAAATATTTAATTTAAGTCTCTTTATCAAGGCCATAATATCCTTAATTTCACACGAAAAGGCTATTCATAATAGGCCAATAAATTAATTGAACAAACTTGTAAAAAACTTTACATATAATAAATATCTTTTGCAGTTTAACGAATATACTTTATTTTAAAAAATAAAACAATTAAAAAAAATTTAATAATATTAATTTTTAATAAAAATTACTTAATTTTTATTAATATTTAATATTAAATACTTTTATTTATTAACAAAATACGGTTTCAAAATCACAATATGTCAATAACAAATAAAATTTAAAAGAAAAGATTTATGTCTTATATATTTTAAATTTGTATGATAAATTATATCTTAATTAAAAATATAATTTTTATCAAGTAAATATAGAGATAATATAATTAATTATTTTAAAAATTAAAAAATTTATCATCTGATTGATAACAATCACAACATCATTTAATATATAATTTAAAATAAAAGTAAATAAGTTGGCATATTTCTTTTATTGACAAAGCATAAGAAAGAGCATTAATTTTTGAGTCTTGCCGACACTCTTAATTGACTAAAATCAAGATCCACGCACTTGCCAGAATGTCTCCACGTGGAACGAATGAAAAAGGTTGCGTTGTTCATACCTTGATTTAATTATTTTTTAATATTTTAATTAATTTTTAATTATTTTATGATAATTTTTGTAAATTTTATATTATATAAGTTTTTTATTATAATTTTTAATTATTTTACTTTAATTTTTTATTTTTTAATATTTTCTAAATTAAGAATTATAATAAAAGAAATAAAAATTATGATAGAAGAATTAATATCAATAAAATTTTGTTTATAATTCATTCTTTCTTTGGTTCAACTCTCTTTTGTTCTAGTTTTAATTCTTTTGTTATAGTATCTAACTTTGTATCATAATTTTTAATGTCTTATTACTTTTTATAAGTTAAAAATTATAATAAAAAAGTTTGTAATTATAAAAATAAAAATAAAAAAAAAAATTTAAAAGAATGTACAATACATCTGGCTGTACTGTAACATAACCCATATATATTTTCCCTCTATTATTTCATTTGTCTTGACTTTATTTGACTTTATTTGATTTTCTTTGTTTGCCTTGTGTTTCCTCTTTTAAAACCATACACGTTATTTTGCACGCGTCTGTTTTAAGTAAAATGCATCAATCAATTGAAGTTAAATATTAATTTAATTATTGAACTCATCAAATAATTGAGATATTATCAATTGAATAATGTATCTTACTTAATAGCTGATATATTAATATAAATATTTATTAATTTGTTAATAGTTCGTTTGATATCAAGATGATGGTATTTTAGAGCCACAACTATTTTTGAATAAAATTGTTGAAAATTAAATTTTATTAAAAATTTATATTATCAAATATTTTTTTAATTTTATTTTTAAAATATAATAAAAGCACTTATAATCTTAAATGAATTATAAATTAATATAATAGGTATATTAATCATACTTATATCTTTTTCTAAAATTTTTAAAAAGAAAAAAGTTCAAAAATTATTATCCTTCATATGCATATTTTGCTATTATACAACTAATAACAATATATTTCAAAATATTTTTAGAAATCATATTATTTTACATCTAACCCACCATTTAGTCTGCAAATGGTGGGATAATTTGTTGGAGGGCTTTTGTGATATTCACTATTATTAAATTAGGGGCATTTTACTTATTTTATCATTTTAAGATATTTTTGTTATTTTTGTTATATTAACAAATGGATGTCATATATATGTAAACTAAGTAATATTGAAGTAAGTTACAAAATTTAAAAAGATTTCCTTAAGAAATGAACAAGTTTAGAAGAGATTTTTTTAGTTGTAAACTCTTTTTCGAATATTTTACATTTAAAATGAATTTTTTATTGATATAAATCTTCGATTGACAAAGTGTCTATTCAATTGTGTATTGATTTGTATGTGGTCGAAGGGATATTTTGATATTTTTATGCTTTGGTCTTAATTTGTGAACTTTTATAATAATGTGTATTTAGGTGGTTTTGATATTGATTTTCTTTTTTGATTGGATTTGGTTTTATAATATGAATTTCGTGGTGATGAGGTTAGTAGGCCAACTATTGCTATAAATAGCTATGGTTGTAACTTTATGAAGCCACTTAAGTAAGTTTAGATTTAAGTAACCTATAATAAGATGTTACATAAATAACAAATAGAGCTTATTATTCTAAATAATCTAGATGTTATTAGTCACTTAAGTGATTCATTGAACGGATTTATTTTTAAGTAGTTTATAATAAAACGCTACCTAGGTAATCAGTAAAGCTGATTATTATAGAATTGATGAAATATGTGAAATTAACAAATAGTGTGATGATAGTTATAATTATTATCATGTGATTACTTGCAGTCAATACTAGTGAGTTGGGTAACGTTTTGAAATAAAATATTTTCTTTAATTTATATATAAAATATTTTAATAAATAAATTAGTTTTATGAAAAATGATTTTATTGATAATCTTGAAGTGTACTTCGACCAAAATACTACTTCAAAAGGTTTGATAGTCTAATAATTTATTATGTTTAAAGAAAACATAGTCCTATTAAAATAAAATGATATTTAATAATGATAAAAAGAAATTGTTTGATAATTTATTTGATTTTAAACTAATGATTTACACTAATAGTTTTAGCATCCCAAATTATTTTACTATTTGTATTAATAATTTTAATGGTCACTCACTAAATATAAGTTAGTATACTTATCTCTTCACTTTACTACTTTCATGTTAGTGATAATAGGGATTTCATGGCGTGTATAGATTCGAGGACCGGTCCTTTCTATTTAAACAGGTAAAGTCAACTCACTTATATTAAGATATCTACTGAAAGTTATAAAATATTTTGAATATTATATTAAAAATATTTTGAATATTTTATAATTTTCAATTTTTGTGTAAAGTTGAAATTTATTTTTAAATATTTTATGGCTTGAAAAATAATAGTACACAAAACTTTGCGTACTCTTGTATTCTAATTCTAATCCACGAGACCATAATACAAAACTATACAATGATTGTCACGTATGAGATTCTAATTTTAGGTGTGACAACTTCTAATGAAAGAAATTATTTTATGCAATAAAATTATTTTTAAATTATAAAAATCAATATATCTAATTATTATGATAATAATAAAATGAAAATTAAATATTACAATTTATAAAAAGGAGGATTTATTTGACTTATAATAATAACATAAACATATAATTATTAGATTTATGTAATTGAATAATTAAAATTCAAAATAAAACTAGATTTTAATTGTATTAACCAATAAATTCTATCTATTCTTGAATTAAAAAAAATTGGTAGTTAAAAATTTATATCTTTATTGAAGTAAAAAATTAAGCTAATATATTTATCTCTCATAAAATATTTTACACATAATTATTTATTACAAAAATAAAAAAATCTAAAATTATTATATATTAAAACACCCCTTATTAAATGCAAACACCTCTCTCCCTCAACACAAGCGAGAGGGCTTGTAGTACTAAAATACTTTAACCTCATCATAAATAAAATTAAAAAAATACAATAAAGATTATTTGTTTCATACATATAAATGTATGTTGTGTCATAATTAAAATAATTTAATAAACTTCAATAAAACATAATTAAAAGGTGGCAATATTAAAAGAAAAAAGAATAATCATAAATTATTTACCATTTATAAAACTTGAAAATATGCAATAAAATAGTTATAAAGTGTTTGGTGTGGAGGATATAACTTAAGATTTAAAAAAAAAAATAATATTATTAATAATTTTTTTATATTATAACAACATCAATGCCCCCACTAATAATGGACACGTGGCAGTCTTATGTGGTTGGTTAGTCACTTATTAGTTGATAGGTGAAAGCACACACAATTTTTTTAAAAATAAAAATAAATAAATAAATAAATATATGATATGATAAAATAAGGTCATTTTTATGGCACTTTTTCTCTTCTTTTATTTTAAGTTTTGTTAAAATAATTTTAAATGAGGATTTGTTATTAAGACTTTTAATAGAAAAATAATTTAGCTTTGATAATATTTTTTAAAAAATAAATATTTGTTGGAATAATTTCTCCTAAATAAAACAAAAGATCATAGAGAGGATTGAGAAAAAGGGTTATATATATTAATAGAAAAATCTCTTTAATATTTTAGATTATAGATGAGAAGTTTTACAAATTTTAATAAATTTTATCAAAACCTCAAGAGGGTTTTGAAATAATTCTGTCAAATTTGGAAGAAATTTTCAATAAATTAAACGCTTAATTCAATATATAAAGTTGCATCAAATATTTATAAATAAAATAATTTCAATTTTAATGAAATTTTTACTCACTTTTAATTCTTTGGATAAAAAAAAAAAGGTGTAGCCACCATAAAATACAAATAATTTTTTTGACAGTTGGAAAAGTAAAACAAAACTTAATTAGAAACTCCGATAATCAAATTCAAATTGAAATTAATTTTTTAAATTTTATCGAATAAACTAATTAATTCCGTCCTTGGACTTCAAATTTTCGATAATGTCAACAAGTTTATAATCTAATTATTCTAATTTTATGTTTTATATTTTCAGTTTTATGTTGTAATTTTCTTATTTTTTATTATAATGTTTAACAAAAATTTTTTTAAAAAAAATGCAAAATTATGTGACCCCATTAATGATAGCGAGAAGTTGGACT
This sequence comes from Trichilia hirta, assembly GCA_035221805.1. NCBI lineage: Eukaryota > Viridiplantae > Streptophyta > Magnoliopsida > Sapindales > Meliaceae > Trichilia > Trichilia hirta. The sequence goes on from JAWDEX010000009.1 coordinate 11,399,148, forward strand.
CCACGTTGCTCTACATATTATCAAAAAGAAATTGGTCTCACCTAATCCCTTTATGTGATCTCACAAGATCAATTATCGGAGTTTATATTATAAGCATATAGAAACAAATGATTATACATATAAATCAATTTTTTTTTTTTTATATTTTTTCTTAACAAATTTAGACAATTTAAATAATTGATATTAAATTTAATACATATGTTTAATATACCGTAAATACAAATATTAGATTTAATATTAATTATTAAACATATTTAATTTAACTATTAATATAAAATATAAAAATATATAAAAAAAAAAATTATATATATGACTTGGTTATATTGAGTTGGTGTAACAACTATTGACTTACGGGGTGAATTTTAGAATTTTTGTAAGTTAAAGTCTATAACTTAAAAGTTTAAATGTGTGACGTAAAAAGTAAAATTTATAACGTAAAAGTTAAAATGTGTAATATAAAATTAAAATGGTAAAAAGAAAAGAGTATGTGCATTTGTTGGAGATCAACAACTCCACTTCTATAACCAGTTGCAGCCTATTTTAAGTGATAATTAATTATTATTTGTGTTATAATGATAATAATTACTTGATGAAAATGGGTAGGTAGGTAGATTAAGAAAATCAAATGAAATGGTCAAATAATAAAGCAGTGTTTCATGCCTTACAAGAAATCTCCATTTTTTTAATAGGGATAATAACATTCGAGCGCAAAAAAGTCATTTTATTTAATTGTATTTATGTCTTTAAATTTTGTTAAAAATTCATTAATAAAATTACTGATATGTAGTTATATTCTCAAAAAATTCAATAATAATATCATACATATATAAATATTTTTTAGTAAAACAGGTGTAGTATATTATTCGTATAATTAATTTAATTAAATTTTAAAACGAATTATCTATTAATATGACATTCAGACTTTGATGGAGAGCTTCTGCCGTAGCTGCAAATGTTGCTTAATTTTACAATGTCATGGTCATTGTTATCGCCATCACCGCCACTGTCACCGCCACCGCCACTACTGCAATCGGCAACGTACTAGGGTTTGCTGATCAACTTTCTCCTTGCCCTTTTGTCCTTGGACAATATTTGAAGCAAGAACAAACAGAAAGAGAGTGAAAATAATAAAAATTTTGTCAAATGATTTCTACATTTTTGACACAATTAAAATTCTTTGATGTTTTTTTTACATAATTTTTGCTCCATTCCCCACCATTCTTATGCCAATAATTTTTCTAGTTTAGGACAAACCCTATTGATTCCTATATAGCATGGACGAACTTTGTGAGAAAAATTGATTAATGGATTTAATGGGTAAAGTAATTATATAAATTTATTGAATTTTCATGACAAAATTATAAATTTGATTTGATTCCATGTCGGCCTTGGAATGTAAAATTCTGTTATTTTTACAAAATATGTAAAAATACTTTATTAGAAAAAAGAAAATTATAAATTATGATATAAATTATTTTTAAGATATATTGTGTGATTGATTTATTTAATACAAAATACATTTATTAAGTTTTTATTGAAGGAAATAATTCATCGATTCATATGAACCAAAATACAAAACTTAGGGATTTATATATGATTTTTATGGCATTCTAACTGAATTGACACGTTTAGATTTATTAAGTTTTTTTAAAAGATATATTTATTTTATAATTATTATATAAAATAAATTAATTCCATCTTCAATCTAGTACAAGCGATGTTTAAACTCCAAATTTATTGTATTGGCTCAAAAAAAAATTTTCAGTTGAACTAACTAACGCATATTTTAAATTTATTGAATTTAACTATAACAAAAATTATTTTTATATTTGTTTGATAATTAATGTATTATAATCTTTTAATTTTTAGATGCAAGTTAATTTTATTGGAGTAGAATGATAAAAAATAAAATAAAATACAATGATATAAGGATTTGCATGAAAACAAATTAATTGTTAGAATTTTATAGAGAAATGCAAATCTATGGAAACTCCATGAATAATACTTAACTTATAATCTATGAATATCCAAGAATCCAAAGATGGAGAGTTTAATGGCATTGATGTTCAATTTATGTACTAACATTTAATTAATATCCATTAATCCGTATTTATACCGACGAATTTGGACGGATGAGGAACTACTAAGTCGGTATACTTACAAGAATAATTTATTGTAAAACAAAAAACGTGATAAAACTAAAATTTATTTGAAATTGAATTCACGTAATTTTTAATTTTTAATTGTTATAAGATGGGATTATTTATCATATAAATGAATAAGAGATTGATAAATTTAAATGTTAAATAAAAATGGGTGTTTTTTTAATTATTTTAATTGTTATATTTTAATATTGATTAAAAGTATAATATTTATAAATATTCTAAATTATAATAATATAGATAATAATATTTATGTGACCTTACATTCTTATAATGAATTACCACATAATTTCAAAAATTAATCGTTTAATGTAAGGATCAAATAATAGCATTTAATTGCTTTTTATCTATTATTTAGATTTTTTTTCCCTATTTTTTTAATTAGCCTTCTGAACCTGCTACAGTTATTTATTGATTATATGATCATATATTTACCGTATCATAATCAAGTCAGAAGCCCTAGCAACAACATCACATGAATAGAAATATAATCAACTAATAAAAACGAAAATTTTTAATTAATTTCAACCAAAAGTATAAAAATAAAAATACTTTTAAAGAAAAGCAATTACTTGATCAGATCCCTTTTTGAAACATCTTCTGATAAATAAAAGTAAAATATTACTCTTTTATCATAAAAGAACTAAGAAATTATAATATAAGATTCATTGGGCTTTTGGCCCAATTCTATTTTACTCTATTTAGCCAACCCCATTAATTGGATTCACATCAAGATCCATTATACAAGTTGCAGAATCTTTTATTGTAAACCGAAAGGAGATGAAGCTGGAGATGGATAAAGTTATTTAGACTTATAATTATATTTTTAAAATGATATATCCATAATTTGTTACCATTATCGAATATAAATATGTTATTCCTATTTTATAAAATTTTCCATTATTGAATACAATTGTGTCACACTTGATATAGTCTTTATTACAGGAATAGAATTTTTATTACTTAATTTTTTTAAAGCATGCATATGTAATAAAGAAAAATTGAGTGTTTATAAGCATCAACGTGTTGTACTGCATTTCCTATAAAGAAAAAATGATTAAGAATATTCAAATTTCGGTCTCTAGGATCAATCTGGACATACATAAAGGAGATTATAATAAGTTATCTTTTAAAATTTATTGAATTGAATTTTGAAAGGTAAAATTACAAAGCAGGGATATCGTATATTTTTTCAACATAAGGAGGTAATGCAGTATTAAGCTGAAAGCAAGGAAATGATAGTTTACCTAAAATACAATTGTGATCCTCAATTCTTTAACTATATTAAATTATTATTTAACCTAAAAGCTTGAAAGCTTAAGCCTAAAAATAATGATTCAAATAATTATATTTAAGTGATTTAACATTATTTATCTGTCTTAATATTGCGTTCATATGTTCCGGTATGATATTCCTCATGAGATATATCAGCTTGCTAAGTTCCTGTGTTGAATCGAGGCCGAGAATGCTGTGTTTCCGTGAGAAAGACATTGTGTTACCAAGTTTTAGAGTTTAGCCGATTAAGTATTGACTATTATCATGTCATAATAAAAATTGTATAAAAAATTGAATTTCACCATTGGATTGATTGTGTGTAATTCAACAGTCACCATGCTGCATGCTAAGTAGCTTTCGCTAATTTTACTATTTTATTAGAAGACCTCATGTCGTACAAAATGTTATACCCATAAAGCAGTCTCTACGGTTTGACCAATTTCACATTTTTTTATTAGAATTAAATTGTATAATATTAAATTATTAAAATTTTTTTAATACATAAAATTAATTTTTTATTATATTTTCATTATTGACTATCAATAACTTACCGGTGTTTGCTATGGTAAAAACTTAATTAATTTAGCTGCGGGTCTACAGCAGTTTATAAGTTTTCAGATTATATTTATCAATATATAAAAGCGGAACGAATCAACAATAGGCAGAAGAAAACGTTTTATTAAAAGATAGGTATATTTTCACATGTATACATCTTTATTTATGCAGAATCAAGATTCAATTTTAATTATATTTTGTTTATTAACTATTAATTAATTACAAAAGATTTAGACAACTGAATTTACTCAACTAATAACTTAGATCAACATCTAATTTCGGTCTCGTTATAGTATAACTCAAGTAATTTGATAGAGAGTAAGGTTTAAAATGCATTTATTATTTACCAAACGAGCAAAATAAGAGATTTACCCTTGCAACCAATTGATTTCACATTCAGTTGGTAATCAAAAGCTTAGAGAAATAGAAAAAAATAAAAAAAAATAAATTTACACTTGCATCAAGAATAAAGGAATGAAACAAAATCAAGAAATCTTGCTTAATTTACAATCCTACAGTTTGTTCTGATCTCACCCTGAGAACCAGTGAGAACTTCAATTGCACCCATTTTCACCATGGCAGCAGCAAACTTGTTAGCCCAAGCATTTCCTTGTCTTGCATTGTTTCTCACAATCCCAGCAGTTGAAGGACTGCTGAAAAGTGTCTGATCTGAAGTTAATACTCCTTGGCGATTCTTCAAATCTACATAATACTTATTATCAAGTCTGTTTGGTGTAATAACATCAAGTGCTACCGTTGGATCCTGGCTGCTTGCTAACATAGGAGGACATTTCTTCTTCAAAACCTTGGCAAACTTAGAATCCAATGAAGGGTCTTGTGGATGGGTAGAATTGAAAGAGTATAAACGATTTGAAAATGACGAACAATGTGAAACCCCAATCGAATGTGCACCAGAAAGTGTCACCATTTCATCAAGAGTAAGTCCTTTACGAGCAAAGTTTTCTTCAAGTTGCTTAGCGTTGAAGAAAGGAGGTGGAAGATGAAGGGAAGGCTCATCTTTTAAGGAAAGTCGACCATCTCGGCGACCGGCAGGGACTGCGTAGTTGATACCTCCAACTTGTTTTGCACTATCACGAGCTGCAAATGCAAGAATGTCTGCGCATGAAACTGTTTGTGGACATTTAGCTTCTATTTCGGCCTTTGCCTCATCAACCACTTCAAATCCTCGCAAGCTTGGATTGTTTGCTATATGTTCTTTCTCCGATGGATTTCCAGGCGTTGAATCAAGTAGCACAGAACCATCACAACCCTATAAAATGTACAATTAACATGAAGAATTTATATCAATTAATTGTAAACAATGAAAAAGAAAATGAAAATCAAGGGAAAGAAGAAGCATATATATACCCTAACAAAACAATCATGGAAATGCATTCTTATGAGGCCAGCAGCAATGCCAGGATTTCTGGATACAGCTTTATTCACAGCCTTTCTGACGATTGCTTCAGCAGATGGGCAAGTCGATCTATAAAATCCCATTTTCAGATTAGCCGAAGCAGATATCACGGCTGATATAGTGAGAATGAATATCAAACTTAAGTTTAAGCTTGACATCTTTATAGTTATAGTTGGCAAAGTGATCATAAAAGGAAAAGAATAGTGAAAAAATTAAGGAAACTGAATGAGATTCGATGAAGAAAATGATCGAAGTTAACTGGGGATTTATAGTTGAAGGGATACGGAGGTGAGCGTGTTGTTTTAGTAAAGTAAAAACGTGTTGTAAAATTAACCATCGAATTTTGAACTCTTCTCTCTCTATGTTTAATTTTGTAGACATAGTATTCCTTTTGACTTTTAGAGATATCAACTAGCAATAATATATAATATCAACAGCTCCAACCTAAATGAACAGGCAAGTTACGTTAAACTCCGTTGACATGGAAAATCTCACAGCTTGTAAGAATGATATTAATTTAATCATACTCGATGGCTTGTATAAATTTTTCTGTACAATGACATAATAATATTGATTGCTCCTTTATTCACGATTAATAATTATATTAATTTTATATTTTTATTAATTAATCATAACATAACACCTAAGTTTGTATACAAAAGTTCCTAACACTAATTGGATGTTGTATAATTAATTCTTGACCTAACTCATATTATTGATGGAATTCAATTGACATATGTTCGATACTCATCTTGTCAAATATATGCCACTTTCACATGAAATGTCA
>JAWDEX010000009.1:11420055-11437205 GCA_035221805.1 Trichilia hirta
GAGGCATTCGTTTGGGGAAGATCTAGGGACACGGAAATACTCAACATGGCTATTATAACAATGACAAAACACAGTATATTTACTCCTATTTTGTTAATCACGCAGCAATTTTGCTTGATTTTCTATACCTTGTGCCACGGGTGAGCTTTTATTTGAGGAAATCTGAACTCAGTATAGTTGGGGTTCATGCACTTAATTTCCTCCCTCGTAGGAGTACCCAATACCTGCAAAACAATCACATCGTATGTATAAATGTATTTTATGCAAGTCTGCACATACATATTCACATATATCCTCATATGTTTTAGGAGCCTATATACTCCAAAGTCCAAGCATATCACACACACATGATTAATTTTTGTCCACAGAAGTAAAAGAATCCATTTGTAAACATGAACTTAGCGTATGCAAAAATATATTGCATTACTAACCATACAATCTCAGATAACAGAATTACCTTAATAATCTCAACCAGTTGGTCAACTCCACTATCACCGGGAAAGAGTGGCTGAAAAGAATAGAAAAGAACAAATTAAGCGAACTTCACCTGCATTACCTTTCCAAAAATTCAATAAATCATGCACACATGAAATTCTTACCTTACCAAGAAGGAGCTCAGCAACAACACAGCCAGCAGACCATATATCAATTGCAGTAGTGTATTCAGTTGCTCCAAATATAAGCTCAGGTGCTCTATAATACCTGGAGCATATGTATGATATATTTGGTTCCCCTTTTACCTGTCAAACATTACGCAAGATAATACAATCAGACCTTTCAATCAAATCAAAATAAAGACTTATTCAAACGAGCATTACAATAGAAACAAATCTAAACATACCAAGACTTTGGCACTTCCAAAGTCACATAGTTTGACCTGATGAGTATGTGGATTCACCTGCGCCAAAAAAAGACAAATAAATAAAATCGAACAAACTATAAACAAACTCCAAACTACAGTGAGATGTGCTTCAAATAAACATCCAAAGTCAGCAATTAGAAAGCAATTTATATAAACTGAAATTCAATTGTACAATTCAGATCCAAAAATCTATCCTTTGGTATACCACCATATATAATGCTTTAGATGTATTCCAAAGAAATATTTCTGAACTTAGAAACAATTGCTTAAGATGTATTAAATTAACTCTAATTCTAGCCATTTCCAGCATAGCATGAAACCGAATGATGCTATATCTCATTATCATAGTAATTGAGCAATAATGTTGTAGTACAGCTCAATAATCATCTGATTTCAAATTTCGTAAATAGTATTCTGCTTTTAGGTCCCACAAGGTTGATCAACCAAACTGAAGGCAAGGATATATATGAAAATTAGAACATACCAAAAGATTTTGTGGTTTAATGTCGCGATGACACACGCCAATACTGCAATGAATGTAAGACAATGCCCTGAAGATCTGCCAAGTACCAGAAACAATTTTCAAAATAAAAAAATTTAGACGGTATACTACTTACACAGCATTGGTAGTTCACTTTCATCAACCAACATTAAATGTGGAGAATAGCAAAGGAAAAAGTACAGCAAATGGTCACCACCAACAAGGTGTAAATTACACAATCACATCAATTTTTTTCCATTCTTAGTGGTACACATCCATCCAAAAAATAATAAATTTAGTTAAAAATAAAAACAGAAAACAGAGAGAAACCAAATATAAATAATCAACCAGTACCTGGTATGCATAGAGTTTCACATATATCATTGGCATCCTTTGGCTCAACTTGTTGAAGTGCTTGACCAGACGATGAACAGTTTCAGGAACATACTCAAGTACCAGATTTAGATAAAGTTCATCCTTTTCCGTTGTTGAAAAGAAACAATGCTTTAAACAGACAACATTTGGATGGTCAAGAAGACGCATAGTTTGCAGCTCACGATTCTTGTACCTCTTATCCTGGAGGACCTTCTTTATAGCTACTGTCTCACCTGTCTCTAAGCACTTGGCCTAAATTACCATTGAAAGAGAAAGGGAATATATAATTAACTTATTTGGCCCAAAGAAAAATTTAATGACAGATCCAGCCACCATGAAATAAATAAATAAATAAAAATAACACAACCAGCTTACCTGAAAAACAACTCCAAATGATCCCTGTCCAACAATGCGCTCAGCCATGTAGCTTATTGTCTAGAATTTTAAATAGATAATTCAATTAGTGAAAAATGATTAATGTAAACAAATAGAGGAAATAAAACTTTCATACCAATAAAAAAAATTGCAATAAAGAACAATCTACAAAATATCCAAAAGCATTGCTTGCATTTAACAAAGAATAATAATATTTTAGAGACAAATCAATATTCACAGACATTAGACACATCTTCAGCTAAACAGCAAGCAGACAAATGTACAAATTGGAATAGCACAAATAAATGAGGTTAAATAAATTAATAAGATGACCAGATAATTAATTACATAAATTTTCAACAACACAAATCTCATAGATTTGAAGGTAGCTGCTACATAGATGGTTAAAAACCATCAATAACTACACAATTTTTCTGAAACAAGTGATACTCTGACAACTGTAACAAACAGCTGACAGCAAACTATTTCAATGCATATACTAAATCATATTGCACGGAAATGAATAACACACAAAACTAAAATGTTGAAGAGGTAGTAAACAATTCAATGCAAAATCATGTTACACAATAACATATCAAGAAGCGAAAGAAACAGAACAAAAAAGCTATACCTGTTTTGGTTGACCATTTCTACCACCAATTGTTGTCACTATTATATGACCTGTCTCAGTCCCATTACCATCAACAACTGCTGCTTCCATTTCCTACAAAATAAAGCCAAGCAATGAACGCTAATTGTTATATTTTTCATAATCCAACAGTAAAAGAAACTATCAAATCAACGGCATATATACCTTTTCATCCCTAATTTTCATGTCATTCATTTCCTCAGGTAATTTATCAACACCAGCCGTATGGCCACTAGATTCTCTCATACAAGATGTAGGTGCTACACCCACTGAAGCCATTTACAAGATGTAAATGCACGCAATCTTGCTAGTTTTGCAACTCACCAATACCATGCATTGACCTGCAGTAACACAGATATTTTTAGTTAAATTAAGTGAAAAATATCTCTAATCATTCTCCACAACCAACATAGAAAATGTTTTAAACTATCAAATCAGTCAACCATATCAATCTATTAAAACCCTCCAGATCTGTACACTTTTCCCTTAAAACTTCGCATATTCTGTATCACATTCCAGCTTCAAAAACAATAACACAATAGGAAACTGAAATCAAAGCAGAGAAAAATGGACCAATTCTTGGTTTACAACTAGAGAAAAAAATCCAAGACCATGTCTCTATTCTTGGTTTAAAACCAAGAAAGGAATGAAAAATGGACCATTATTTCACATCAAATACAATAGCATGTAAGCACCAAGTCAAGTAGGCATACAAGCCACTAGCGTGCATAGGCCTAGTACTTGATTTTCAGTCTTGCTTTGTACTTGTTATTGCACTTTTCATAAGTTTTTCGCGGGACATAATTTATTTAACATGTAGTGCTGAAAGGCTAAGACCACAGGTTTACTATACCTCATTCTAACAAGAATCTTCAAGTCAACGCAAATAACTCTTTCATTAATTAAATTTCAGATGTAAAATTAACTGTGACCCTACAGAGACAAAAAAGAAAAATTAAAATGAATCCTCACTCATTCAAGTTCCATTCTCCTTTTTATCTGTGGTTTCTGCTATGTTACAGGAAGCCCGACAAAAACCCTTAAAAAAGGCATCTTCTTAATTAGAATTCCTCAGTCTGCAATACATTCCAAATATGTGTACTCCAATACAACCAAAACCCTCCACAAACCATACCTTTATAACTACATAAATTCCATCATTATGCCTTTGTGATCCGAGGACCATTTAAAACTCATATAACTAAACTAACCCGAACACAACTATGTAAGAATTTCATTTCTTTTTTGCAACTTCAGAAGCTATGAACCCCGCAAAAAACACAACAGAATTCAAGGAGCAACTTCAAGCATTTAAAAGCTTCAGCAATCCCAAAAAAATATATATATATATTGTCATCAAAATATAACCATAAAAAGATTCTGCTGACACCCACAAAGGAATTTTTCATTAACCATCAAATTTCGTAACCAAACACAAATTATCACAGCGAGAACAACCTTCAATAAATAATATTACCCAAATAAGCAAAAAAAAAAAAAAAAAAAAATACAAGTCTAGATTATTAAAAGACCTCACAATCAAACAAAGCTAATCCCAAAATCAAAAGATCAAACAGATTAAATAAATAAAAATCATCCACAACAATTGACCCTAAGCGAAAGAAACCACAGATCCATATTACCGGCTCAAACAAAACCCGATCCAAATCCAAAAAACCCACGAACAAGCAAAAAAACCAAAACCCATTTCAGGAAATAAAAAATAAACGAAGAAAACAAAGCCAAGACAACAGAAATAAAATAAGAAGATTGTGATATGCATACCGATCGAAAGAGATAATTCCAAATTCGAAGAGAATCTCAGTCAAACAATTTTGTTTCCTAAACCAGCGGCTTTAGACGATCAGCCAGACGACGGAGAGAGAAACAAAAGAAGATACTACACACCTTTTTTATCTCTTTCTTTTGTGAGGGGGTGGTGGTAATGCGAAAGAAATTTGGCTTCGCCCGTTGTTTTAGCTTTCGGCATTTTTTTTTTTTTCAATTCTCTTTTTATTTATTTATTTATTTTGCGGTCTGGTATGATGCGCTGGCGACAAGGAAATAAATTATTAATTAAAAAATAATAATATAATTATGGGTAGGTTTGATTTGTTAAGTTGAAAAAATTAATTAAATAAAAAAGAGAAATCTTCGTGATAAATTTTGTGCTTAGATTTGTTTTCCCTTTGGTTTGACTATTCAAAGTTTTACTTTAGCGGGATTTTAAATTTTAAAAAATGTGTAAAAAATTAAATATATTTTTAATATCAAAATTTATTAATTATTTTAATTTATATTTATAATAAATAATATTTATTTTTAAACAATTATTAAAAGAGATTATTCTTTCAATAAAATATCTCCTCGCTTAAATAGAACAATATCTTCTCATAAATAGTTTTTTATAAAAGATTATTTTAATAATCACTTGAAAATTGAAATGCCTTAGCATTAGTTTTACTAGTGAAGGCTCAATAACTATTAATTTTATAAGAAATTGTTAGAGTTTTAAATGTTTTTGAACAATGAAGATTCCTTAATGATGATTAGTAAAGATAGAGTGTGCAAATTAAATTATAATATAATTGTCCAAGAAAAATTAAAAAATAGATAATCGAAACCTTTTAATAATTAGATACTCATGAAAAAACAGAATAAAAGATAAAAAAGAAAATTTTTTAATACTCAAAAAAATTAAAAATCTCTTTTTTTACATTATATTTAAGAATTTTACTAACGAGTGAACACTTATTAAGATTTTTATATTTATTATTTGTAATAATTTTTTGTATTAAAAAATATAATTGATCAAATATAAAAAAATTTAATAAATGCTCTAAGAGCATTTGTTATTAAAATTTTATGCTTAAACCTCTTATTAATTATTAAAAGGTTTAATAATTAGTTTTAAATGAGTATATTAATTATCCTCTTGAGTGGTTTTATTCATTACTTTGTTTTTAAGAGCAATAATAACAAAACAATGTTATGATTCACTCAATAGATGAAAAAAAAAAATTGAAATTATTAATTAAAATTTCATTTATCCTTGCAGAGAATCGTATGCCTGAATTCCAAATAAACCCATAATTGTATGGCGAGTAATTATAGATTGTATAATTGTAGTATTAAAATTTACAAAAATATGTTAAATATACAAATTCTTATATAAATTCAATTATATAAACTCGTGTGATAAAAATATTAACATATTATGCTTTATATTTTTATAATAAAAAAGCTTCAAGAGAGTTAAATATAATAATTTATATAACAATAATATAATTATATTACATTAACTATCTGATAGTTTATATAAAAAATTTATATTTTTTATTTTATTGAAAAAATTAGAATATACTTAAAATTAATGTCTAAAAATACTAAGAAGAATTTGTTTAATAATGAAATGTTATAACTTTATGACCACAATTATTATAATGGCGACTGACTAAAAATATTAAATAATAAATACTAACTAATAAGTAAATCAAATTTTAATAAAAAAATTAATATCAAATATTTTCAAAATTTCATTATCACTCGCCTCCTCTCATGTTCGCATTCTCTTAAGCCCCTCAACAAAATCAGAAAATTTATTTATATTCATTCTAAAAATCCTAAAAAAAAATTTCAATCATTGATAATTCTTAAAAATAAATAAATAAATTTTATAATTTAATTAAAAAGCTTTAAAAAATGCAAAATTTAAGAAAAAACCTATCCAAATATAATAAAATTCCAATATTTTTTCATCTCTAATTTCCATTCTCAAGCATATCCATATAACACAAAGCATCCCAATTCTAGAGTTTCAATAAAGGGATGTCATTTTGTCAAAAGGGTATACCAAAAATCAAAGTGGTATAGTTGAAAATGTCGTGTTAAGAAGAAACTTGTAATGCAAGTAGGTTTAAGCTTTAACCAACATCTTCAACAAAATTAGAGTACCCGTAAAACCTAAAAAGCTAAAGCAAAATGAACATAAAGCAAAGCAACACATCAGGTCAACAAATCCTTTGGGAATTTAAAGTAGCCTACTACAGTCCAACACGTGTCTAATTGTCGACCACAAGAATTAGTAAATTAAAAAAATAATTAAAAAATAAATTTATTATACAAATTAATATGACAATATTGTATGATTGTCAAGTCTGTCTGTATTGCAAGATGAAATATTCTAGTGATGCATAATTATTGTACGAGAGCAAGTAAAAATTAACAAAAACTTCAAGCGAAATATATTCCAATATCACGTTAAACCTTAGGGAATTTAAGCAACCCGTATGAGTCTGACACGTGTCAAAAAATAAACGTGAGAAATAATAAATTAATAAAAATTACTAAAATTATAAATTAATTATACAAATTAATATGACAAAATCATCTAATTAACCTATATATCAAATACTTTTGCAAAAATTAAAAAAAAAATTATACAAAATATTTAACAATTATCCAACGCTGTCACCTAAATTTATACAAATAATTTGTATTATTAATGTCATTATTATAAATTAACATCTCATATCTAGAGTCAAAATAAGCCCATACTAAATTTATATTTTAAATGCAAAAATCCAATAGAGCAACACATGGCACAAAAGCAGAGAATTGAATGGACACATGAAAGTCCAATTAAGCACGAATAATTAAAAATATATATTTTAAAAATGATTTAGAAATATAAAAAAATCAACTTATACCTATAGTTTTTAATAATATAAAACTAAATTTAGAAATATTTAATATTTCTAACTATTTCTACTCAGAATCTAGCACAACATAAAATGGACTCATTAGCAGGACAAGTGATCTTTCAAAAGTCAAAAGGCACCGTAGGATATGGGAACGAAACACGAATAAGCTTAAGAATACAACCAATTCAAATGAAGGATAAAGAATACATGAAGAAAAGAAGAAGAAAATTATCTTGCATGTGCTTAAAGCACAATAGCAATCCTGTAAACCATGTAAATATCTATACATAATCTATGGCGGTACGAGAATTCAGAGCTGAAAGATATCATCATCATCAAAATATTTGAGCCTAATAAGGGGAACATCTAGAGGTTACAAAACTACCACGATAATTCCAACTTTTCACATCTACAGACTCCAGGGAAATACGATGTTTTTTCTAACAGGCCGTTGTATCATCGATAATATCTAAAACTCTACAAAACCATTCGGTTAATAATCCGTGAATAAATAGAGGAAAAAATAAAAAAAGGAAGACTGAAGTGTGTACAAGTTGAACTTCTAAACCCAACAATGCAGAGAAGTATGAATAGCAATTGCTACATATTCTAAACATTTCTGGGAAGCTGGGTGTAAAAATAAGTTCTGGAGGTAAAAAAAAATGAATCTCAACACTACTATTAAAGCAAATATTTTCATCCCATATTAAGCCCCACTTTGTGATGAGAAATGGGGTGCTCGGCCAAGGGGTATTATGAAATCCTTCATAGCCTCATACTCTTCGGAACTTATACGGGCACCATCCAACACCTATTCAGTCAACAATAAAAATAAAGAGTAAATAGTCGAAGATCATTTATATATCACATCATCAAATTTCGTTACTCGACATAATATTTAGTTAAAGACAATGTTCCACATGGCCCAAATCTTTATCTCAAATTTTACCATTTCTATTTCAAAATCTACATTGTTGATGATAATTGAGAAATAATCCTTATTCTCTGATCATATAATGAAGATAAATTCTTGACCTCAAGAGACTTCAATCTCCAAATTCTCAAACAATAGTTCATTCTACAAGTGTCTCAAACAAACTAGAGACTAAGATTCTCCACATACATAATTGCTACATGTTCTGAAACTATTTACCTTAAAGTTGAGTGAGGTGGTGGTAAAAAAAATCTCCCAATCTTTCCATAACATGATTATGCACTATATATATATATATATATATAATTCACAAAATACATTTTTTAAGTAATAACACCTTTATGTAAGTTTCATCTATAACTTAGCACTGAGATAAAAACAAATGAAAATCTATCTATCTATATATCCCTGTCTAGGGATCTCACCTTGCGAATGAGTATTGTTCGATTCATCATATGCGGTGTAAGAATGGGGATCTTACATACAGAGAGAGCATCAATGAATAGTAATGCTATCACTTGCCACTGTTTCATTCTGAATGCTGGAAGTGGATCAATAAAAGACATTGTATTCAACAAGCGCTCCTGTGTAACAAATACAAGTTACCAATCAAATGCATAACCAGATTGAGACAGCAAGAAACTTCTTTCCCATTAGACAACAAAATATACGTAATGCTTCCTCCATAACCATTGAATCTTATCCTTAGAAGAGAAGAAAATGATTAACAACACGAGCTTATAAATAATATGACAGAGAAAACTTAAGAAAAATTTCAACTTAAACGTTGGGTTAGCTTTAACATTAACACAAGAATGGTCATAACTAGATTTGCATATAAATTTATCATTGTAGCAGTATGAGACTCTAAATATAATTAAAGATACAACCAAATGAAACACTGTAGAGAGATTACATCACACTAAATGGAGATTGGCACACAGGAACAAGAATGAGAATAATGCAAACTTCTTTCAACGCAAAATGATTCCATGTAACATGTGAACCAATATTAGGAAAGCAATCCCATAAAGATAACCACAGAATGGTAGTCATCAGAAGAGAACAAAGCGCAGTCTGCTATAGTTGAAGACCGAAAGTATAAAAAATGCAGAGAGAAGAGAAAAATAAGAACAGGTGTAGAGATCTCTGTAGCACTGAAATACAAACGCTAATAATCTTTATTTTTTCATAAGAAACAAATGCAAATATTCTGATTTATACACAGTTGCAAATTTAACATACATTTGGAAAACCATTTAAAGTGTGAATCTTGTGGCAATATTTCCATAGTTTCAATATGACTATTTCTTGGCACTGATCA
This sequence comes from Trichilia hirta, assembly GCA_035221805.1. Taxonomy (NCBI): domain Eukaryota; kingdom Viridiplantae; phylum Streptophyta; class Magnoliopsida; order Sapindales; family Meliaceae; genus Trichilia; species Trichilia hirta. The sequence continues at coordinate 11,429,759 of JAWDEX010000009.1, forward strand.
AGATATAAACATATACACATATAAACAAATGACACATGACAGTATTTAAAAAAGGAAATCACTACATACACAAAAAGAAAAGGGAAATATATAGTGCACTTGACTTCTGTCTTTGTCATGAGAGTTCATAACGTGCATACCATAGACTATGAATAAAAGGAATTTTACATTAAACAAATCTATGAATATATTAAAGGACTAAGCAGGATCAAGAGTTGGATTTCTAAACTGAAAAAGCAAAATGCATCAATTAGAGCTTGAGGGAGTAAAAATTTATTATGCCTGAAAGAATAAGAATCTCAAACAAAACATTTCATAACAAAATCAACATTATTCAAAAGGAAGCACAAAACATTAAACTACTAACAGAAAAAAAGTTCAGAATTTTACCACTCCCTTCTCCAGAGTAGATACTGGAGTTGGCAGCCTGAGTTCAGTAGCAAGTCCAGGTAAAGCCCGAGAAAGACAACCAGCAAGAGTTTGCATTATTTCAGAAGAGCGGCCATCTTGCAAAACAATCTTCCGCGGATACTCTCTCCCATTGACTGATAAATACTCTTCATGGAAACTTTCATCCCTCCCATATATATAAGCCAATGAAGATGATGTTATCCATGAGAATATAGCCATCCACATTGTCGCAAAAGGTGATAACTAATAGACATCAAAATTATTAGCAACATAAATTTAAACTACAGAAAGAATCTGATGACAGTGTTGATTTAAGCGAGACTTACAGTCAAACTGAAACCCTCAGGAGGAGCATCATACCACGAATCATCAGGATCAAACATATCAGAACTTGGAATCCTTGGTTTATTTGGCCACTTTACGGGAACTGCTTCTGATTCAAGAGCATCAGTATCGTCCATTGAATTCCCTTCATCCACCTCATGCGGATATGGTAGTAAAACAATTCCAGCTTCAGACACTGAAAATCAAATGTACATTGTGAATAGAAAGGCCTTGAAAATTAGTTGGACTATTTAAAAAAAATAATGAAACAAGTTAAAAAGAACCTACCAGCATTGGCGACATCAGAATCTCCAGATGCAACAGTTTCTGCTGCCTCACTCAATGCCATTGCACAGGCTTCAGCTGACACAAGCCGTAACATATCATTATCATTATCATTATCAACATTACCATTGTCACCCATATCTCCAATCTTACGAAGATTTGTACTACCAGAACTGTCAATTTTCTCATCAGCCCATGTGACAGTCCGACCCAGTTTCTTTGAACCAGATGATTTAAGTGATGATTTGAGCATTGTTTCACCAGATACAGATTCTTTCTCAACAGGGCTTTCCTTTTCAGCTTCAATGGCACTGATCTTGGAACCAGTCTGGGGAGGAACTGGAACTGAAGGCATCTCTTGAGCACCAACTCCATATTTAGCAGAAATTTTACTCTTTCCTGTTGATTCTCTTGAAGTTGTAAGAGTATCATCTTCCATGAAGCCTAATGATCCTGATGCGGCACGTTGATTTTCAAAGTTTTTACCACCTCCTTTTCCTTGTGGTGCTTCAAGTTTCAAATTGGATGATATCTTAGTTGAACCACAGGGTATTTTTGAAATACTATATTCATCATTAGTGATTATGGTACTCATGAAGTCCATCTCGCTGAAAAAGAAATCCTTTTTACAGATTGACTTAGTAGTCTTCGCACCAACCCCTGCAATGCACAATTAATTCAAACTCATTTTGAAGGAAAATAATCCATATATTCAATAGAAGACCTATTGAACTCAGTACAGCACTATACATAATTGCAGATATACAAAGTCAACAGACAAACAAGAAAATGCAATAAAAAAAGAAGGAAAAACAATAACAATGAACAAAAGGAGCAGAACTGGCTCTCCAATGGCCTAGACAATAACAACTAGAAAATTAATTCCAGAAAATCTCCAAGTAGAAGATTCATAAAAATGTGTTTAATCTATAAGCATGAATTAAGTCAATTCATAAGTCAACTAGTTTTCATAAGTCAATTCATCAAACTTTATTAAATTGATTATTCCATATTTCAGCATAAATGAATCTATAAAATTCGTGCAAAGAGTTAAAAATTGCACACAAAAAAGATAAGCAAAAGAAGCTTCCACCTTACATCTAAAGCTATAAACAACCCATTCAACAATTCACAATAACATACTCATTTCCAGAAACTAGTTGCCCATAGGATGTCAACAAAAAGTGGAATTAATGAAATTACCCTAAAGTGAATTTTAACCAAACCCATTTCAGTGAATATTTCCTTTCAAAAATTTTATAACAGAGTAGAAATTTCTCATCCGCCTCACTTGGTGTTCACCAAATCAAAACCAACAAACCTACAACATTCACTAACCAGCAAACACCGTCCTAGATTGGCAGCCTGAGGCTTAGCACCTAAAGTGTTCTAGTAAACACCAACTTTTATTGGGAATCACTCATTTGTTATTTATATTTGAATTTTATCGGAAAGCAGCTATAATTTGAAAGAAGTAGATTAAATTTTTGCAGTTAGTTATGAAATGCTAATGTAACAATCAATAAGGGGTAATCAAAAGATTAAACACCTTCTTCCTTCTTAACCGAAAACTTGTTCTTCGTCCTCGGCTGCGTAACATATCCTTCAATTGCATCTGATGGACCACCTTTCACTTCCCCAGCAGCCTTCGTTTCCACATTCTCCTTCACCTTCAACCCATCAAACAAGTTCGTAATTTTACTTTCCGCAGCCTCCTCAATTTTCGAATAATCAAACAACCTCAAAACCTCTTCAAGCTTCTTCGGATTCAACACCGCACACCTCTCTTCATTCAAACTCCCAGAAAACGTCTTGCTATTCACAAGGCAATTCGTCGAACAGTACAAATACATCTCCTGAACATCGTAAACTTTGTGCTCCTTCAATGAAATCCGATACCGGCCTTTCCGCTCCTGAGATTCCGCCGGCGCCAGTGAATTCCGACAGAGAGGGTAACCGCAGAGGTGCGCAATTGATCGCTCCGTAACGACGTCGTTGTAATCGCCACGTGACATTAAAGAGCCTGCTGCAAGTAACTGCTTTTCCGTTTCGATTCCTTCAAGTAAAGCAAGCTGCAGCTTGTGAATGGCGTCGTTTACAGCCTTATTCGCCATCGTCGCCAAACAGAATAGTTTAAAGTACTTAATTTAATAGGGAAACACCGTCGTTTTGGAAGCTCAAATAAAAGTTTCAGCTTAATACAGAATAAACGGAGCGCAATTTCTTCTAAATTGCCGCGAACTGAACTTAATCACTTGCATGGAGAAAGCACACAAACGATGTCGTTGTCTCTTCGTCTTTCAGTGGCGGTGGTCGGGCGGTTAGGTTTAAGCAACGGTGCCGTTTCGTTTCGTGTGATTTTTGCTTAAATCGCTACCAATCAAAGGAGAGAGCGGGAAGGGTGGCGTTACGTGCTAGCGAGGGGCAATTTCTGATATTTACATACGCATGAGGATTGAGCAACGATTAATAACATATATGTCCCTAATTTTTTAAATAATTACAAATAATTATTTACAGTAGATAAAATAACAATTAATGTCAATACTTTCATTAGTTTCATTCTAGTCCTCAGAATAAGCATTTCTATCCAAAGGATAAAATAGAAATTTTATTTCTGTTCATAATTTTATCTTCTTTTTTTTTTTTTAATAAATATGAACCCGTTTGCATTCGTCCTATTAGACTAGCACTAATTAATTAATACTAACTTAATTATTTGATAGATCGAATGAACGAACTAGAATCAGTTAATTGAAACTAATATAATAAAATTAGTGAAGCGAGTGCATATAAATTCACCTTTTCTTCTATTTATTTTCTTTATTTACTTCTCTTTTTCATTTTCTTTTTTTCTTTTTGTATTTGTTTATTATATAAAATAAATTTACAATGCCTCCTCTCTTAATCATTTCTTAAAGTTCAAGATATCCCAAATCTTTTTTTAAGTTGCATAAATTTTGTTCTAAATTAAACTTAACTTACTTTACAGTAAAATAGTCAATTAGTAATTTTAAAAAAGGTAAAAAAAAAAGATTAAACTAATTTCATACCAATTATTTTTGATAAAATTCTAAACATCTGTTTTAATTATAATAACTGAAATATTTTAGTTTTATTTTGTTTGATTCCTGAGAAGTTAGAGGAAAATTGAAATGGGAACTGCAATATTTTAGTTTTATTTTATCTTTTGGAAGAACATTTTGAGTAGAGACATCACAATGTAGGTGAAAGAAAGTTTTTTCTTCCAATATAAATTCAAAGGATTCTGTTAATCTTGTGTTTTTGCATAATTAAAAGGTTAATAATGTGTAAATCTTAGTACAATTAACAACATGATGCAAAATTCTGATAAGGTTTGTGATTATTTTGGTTGTCGAAATGCAGCTGCAAGTTTAAAATCAACGGCTGAGCTTCATCCGTTTTGGGGGCAATTGTCAAGTAATCAGTTATTTACCTTTTGTATTGTTGCAACCTAAAACTCAATGGAATTGAAAATGATAGTTATCTCTCACAGTTTATGCTGAGTTGTCAAGGATTCGAGTTGCAATATTGTATTGTTTCTGGGACTGTCAATCCTTACTCTATCAATTCTCATTGGACTGAACACAACAATGACATTTGGGGTGGTTTTATTGTTCTTGCTATGGGAACTCCTCTGGTTTCGGAAGATTTGAGGTATTTAAAATCCTCAGCGTGGAACATCTGGTTGGTTGGTTATAAGTTCCCGGAGACCATTATGGTTTTCCTAAAGAAGCAAATCCATTTCTTCTGTAACCAGAAAAAGGCATCTTTGCTTGAAGTTTGTGAAAAAGACGGCTGAAGATGCTGTGGGTGTTGAAGTTGTGATGCACATGAAGGCCAGAAAGGACGATGGAACTGGTTTGATGGAGTTAATGATCAGTCGAAATCTGGTGGACATATTTCAAGAGAGGCTCCTGCGGGGAAGCTTTTGGAGATATGGGATTCCCCATAAAATTCATTTTTAGACAATGAAGAACATAAACTTCAAACTTCAAAGTGGACTTCCAATAAATATTTATGATTGTAGCAACAAAAATAATAATTTTTTTTCAATTTTTTGTTTTAAAATTATAATTAATTACTATTTTTATATGATAATTATATAGATAATTTAAAAAAAAAAAAAAAGTGTTTATAAATTTAAAAATTAAGTTATCTTAAAAAGGTTTCAAAATTTGGTTTAAAATTGTAACACTTGCTTGTACCTTAAAAGAAAAGGGAAAAACAATTATTTTAATAATATTATTTTTAGTAAAATTCACTTTATTTTTTTATTAATATTTGATATTTAATTTTTTAATCATATATCATTTATGTCTTCAAAATAACATGATTAGAATATTAAATTTTTTTATATTATTTATTTATTATTATAGAAGACTGCTTTTATTTTTTTTTCATATCTTTTCTTTACTCACTTCTCTTGCTTTTCTTTTTCTTTTTATTTATTATATAAAGTAAGTTTTCATTTCCCCATCTTTTAATCATTTCTTTACAAAACCTCAAAACAAGCATGAAAATATTATTATTATTATTTAAAAGTTCAATTGATAAGCTTAATGTTTTTAAATTGAGGAATATCTTCAAATCAAATATATTTATATTACTATAAATCATCCAATCGAATTCTAAAACGTTTAATTAAAAATTTTCAAATATTATATATATATTTTTTTGAATTTATAAAGAGAGAAGGTTTTTAAATCCCTACATTTAGTTTAATAGATTGATTGATTAATTATAATAGTTTAAAAAAAACATCTATTAAAATTTTAATTTATTAATAAAATACTCTTATTATTTTGTATTATCTATTTAGCTTATTATCATTATAGGTTATAGGAGTTATTATATTAATAGATTAAGACTGCAATTGGTATTTTGTTGAACTACAAAGACTAATGAGGTCATTAATTAAATATTAGAAATTTAAATATTTTTCATTTATAAATATAAAATAAATGATTTTACATGACTTTCAATAAATGTTTATGATTGTCAGTGATATCAATGGCCACCGACAAATGGATATATATATATATATATTTTTATTTTCAATTTTGTAATTATGATTACTCAGTATTTTTTATTTAATAATTATATCAATCAAATTTTTTTAAAATATTGTGTATAAATGTAAGAAGTAAGTTATCTTAAAAAGGTTTCAAATATTTTTGTTGATTTCAAAAATAATCTAAAATTTTTTACATTGCTTTCCATGAAATTGTATCTCAATTACATAAAAAAAAAAAAAATGAAAGGATAATAATTTCAGGAGCCCTAGGTGTTTACCATTTCACAAATAAAAACATAGTTTGTTAATGTATATCAAATAGGTCCCTACTAATAGCCAATTAGTAGCTCCCATTCTAGTTCTTCAGTAACTCCTAAAATAAAGAGCTTTAAGTTTTTAATCAACCCATTTCAAAAAAAAGAAAATTAATCATCTCAATATCAATATATATGACCCAAAACTTTGTTTAATATTGCATTACTTTTATTATATTTTAAAAATAAAACTTATTAACACCAATTTTTTTATATTGTTTATCTTCAAAATCACATGATCTCAATAATAAACAAATTTAGTGTCTACAGAAGATAATGATCTCGACTTCAATCCCTTCTTATGCTGAGATTACTAGTGCGGTGTTTTCTGTGGATCCTTTGAGTGCTCCAACTCCTGAAGTGGAGGCTGTTGATCGAATCACGGAATTCTCCCCTCCCCACTCTTGCTACGGCAAATTGTTGTTTCAAGACTAATACTAAGATTCTTGTTGATAGACTTAACCCAATTGCTAATATGATTCTCCCCGAAGCAAGCGGCTTTCATTAAAGTCTGCAAAATTTCTGATTATTGTATTGGTATGGTTTTAGAAACCATTAATTTGCTGGACAAGAAGTCTTTTGGTGGAATGTAGCTATTAAGCTAAACATTATCAAGGCCTTCGATACTTTGGATTGGAATTTTTTGTTACAGGTTCTTCGAGACTTTGGTTTTCATTAGACTTTTGTGAATTGGGTGAAGGTGATTTCAGAATCAGCGCGTTTAACTATTCTTCTCAATGGTACGCCCAAGGTTTTTTTGCTCCTTTTCTGCCTTGCAGAGGATGAGTTAAGTCTGCACTAGTGAGTTCTGGAAGGCCTTTAACAGATTTCTTCTCCTCATGGGCATGTGCCGGCTTCCATGTTCTTTTTGCAAACGATGTCATTATTTTCTGTCGTCGTGACTCCACTTCCTTGCTTAGGTTAAAAAGTCCTTTGACAGATTATGGTGAAGTAGATTTTTTCTTAGTGGTTTTGCTAATCATCTAGCTTCGGTAGTTAAGTGCGTTCTGTAATTTTGTTAGTTGCTAGAACATGCTTGAACTTCCTAGGATCATACTTGTCATACAAAGGTAAG
>JAWDEX010000009.1:11442573-11458744 GCA_035221805.1 Trichilia hirta
ATGAATAAGCTTGAGTTTACCGAGACCTATTCAAATGGACGATAAATAATGCATAAGAAAATGAAAGAAAAAAATCACCTTGATTTCCTTAAAGCATAAGAGTAATCCTCTAACCTGTTGGTACGAGAAATCAGAGCAAAAAGCGATCAGCGTCAGCAAAATATTTGAGCCTAAAACGGGGAATTTCGAGAGGTTAGAGAACTACCATGATAATTCCAACTTTTCAAATCTATAGATCCTGGTAAAGAACAATGTTGGCTGTTGAATCGTCTATGATATCTAAAACTCTACAAAACCATTCAGTTAATAATCCGCATAAAAAGGGAGACTGAAGTATGTACAAGTTGAACTTCTAACTCCAACAATGCAGAGAATTATGAATAGCAATTGCTACATATTCTAAACATTTCTTGGAACCTGGGTGTAAAAATAGATTCTGAAAGATTTTACGTCCACAAAAAATAAATCTCGAAACTTCCATTAAAGGAAATATTTTTATCCCACATTAAGCCCCACTTGGCGATGAGAATGAGGTGCTCGGCTGAGGGGTATTATGAAATCCTTCATAGCCTCATACTCTTTGGAACTCATACGGGCACCATCCAACACCTATTCAATCAGCAATGAAAATAAAGAGTAAACGGTAAAAGATCATTTCTCTCTGTCACATCATCAAATTCAGTTACTCTACATAATATTTAGTCAAAGACACTCTGTCGCCAAATCTTTATCTCAAATTTTACCATTTCTATTTCAAATCTGAAATTAAATTGGTGATGATAATTGATAAATAACCTTATGCTTTGATCATATACAGAACATAAATTCTTGATCTCAAGAGACTTCGATCACCAAATTCTCAAACAATAGTGCATTCTATAAATGCCTCAAACAAGCTAGAGTAAGATTCTGCCCATGCATACTGTACCATTGCTACGTGCTTTCAAACATTTGTCTTAAAGTTGCATAAGGTGGTGGGAAAAAAATCTCCCAATCCTTTCATACCATGATTCTGCATCTTTCCTATAATATATAGAATTTCACAAAATTCACTTTTACGTAATAACACCTTTATATAAGTTCCATCTATAACTTATCATGGAGTAAAAAAGACAAATGAAACTATCTAGCTAGCTATACATCCCGGTCTAGGGATCTCACCTTGTGAATGAGCATTGTTCGATTCATCATATGTAGTGTGAGATTGGGAATCTTACATACAAAGAGAAAATCAATGAATAGAAGTGCTATCACCTGCCACTGTTTCATTTTGAGTGCTTGAACTGGATAAAGACATTGTACTCAGCAAGCGCTCCTGTATAACAAATACAAGTTATGATCAACCAATCAAATGCATAACCAGATTAAGACAACAAGAAGCTTCTTTCCCATCAGACCCAACTATGTAATGCTTCATAACCATCACATCTTATCCTTACAAGACAAGAAAGTGATTAACAATAAAAGCTTGTAAGTAATATGACACAGAAAAATAAGAACAGGTGTAGAGATCTCTGCAGCACCGAAATACAAAAGCTAATAATCTTTTTGATTTTTCATAAGAAACAAATGCAAATATTCTGATTTATACACACCTGCAGCTTTATCATACATTTGGAAAGCCATTTAAAGTGTGAATCTTGTGGCAATATTTAAATAGTTTCCATATGACTATTTCTTGACACAAATCAACGAAAAACATTACCCACATAAACAAACGACAGATCACAATATTTGAAAAAAGATATCACTAGACAAAAGGAATGGAAACATGTAATGCACTTCAGAAACCAAATCTATTTCCTATCATATATTAAAAATAAAAGCAAAAACAGAATTTTAGATAGCATGAATACATGCATATAATTATATAAGAAGACATAGCACCGTAATTAAATCAATTCAAGTTTAAGTGTTAAACTCAAGATCAAAGAACCAACAATTTCAACATTTTGGGTATGCTACAAATTGTAGCACAGTCTGAAGCTCTGACCCATTCAATCTTCGAGCAACCCCTGCAAGTTCTTTGTGGAGTTCATAATGTACATACCATAGACTATGAATCAAAAGAATTTTACATTTAAAAAATAAGGAAAGGACCAAAGTTGGATTTCTAAAACTAAAAAGCAAAATGCATCAATTAGGGCTTGGAGGCGTAAAAATTTATTACACTTAACAAAACATTTTGTAACCAAATCAACAGTCATCAAGAGGATGCACAAAATGTTAAACTATTGACACAGAACAACAAGTTCAGAATTAGTACCACTCCCTTCTCAAGAGTAGATACTGTAGTTGGCAGCCTGAGTTCAGTAACAAGTCCAGGTAAAGCCCAAGAAAGACTACCAGCAAGAGTTTGCATTATTCGGGAGAGCGACCAGTAAGAGTTCAGCAAGAGATTGACACAAAACAATCTTCAGCGGATACTCCCTCCCATTAACTGATAGATACTCTTCATGGAAACTTTCGTCCCTCCCATATGTATAAGCCAATGAAGATGAGGTTGTCCATGAGAAGATAGCCATCCACACTGTAGCAAAAGTTGATAACTAATAGACATCAAAATTATTAGCAACATAAACTAAATTAGAGAAAGAACTTGACAACAGTATTGATTTAAGAGAGACTTGCAGTCAAACTTAAACCCTCAGGAGGAGCATCATACCATGAATCCTTGGGATCAAACATATCAGAACATGGAATCCCCGGTTTATTCGACCTCTTTGCGGGAACTACTTCTGATCCAAGAACATCAGTATCGCCCTTTTTGACTTCCCTTCATCCACTTCAAGTGGGTGTGGTAATAAAACAATTCCAGCTTCAGACACTGAACATCAAATGTACAAGATGAATAGACAGGACTTGAAAATTAGTTGCACTATTTAAACAAAATAATTTAACAAATTGTAAGAAAACCTACCAGATTCAGTGACATCAGAATCTCCAGATGCAACAGTTTCTGCAGCGTCACTCAATGTCATTGCACAGGCTTCAGCTGATGCGCTGTAACATATCATTATTAACAACATTACCATCGTCACCCATATCTCTAACCTTACAAAGATTTCCACCACCAGAACTGTTAATTTTCTCGTCAGCACACATAACAATACGACCCATTTTCTTTGAACCTGATGATTTAAGAGATGATTTGAGCGTTGTTGCACCAGATATAGATTCTTTCTCAACAAAGCTTTCCTTTTCAGCTTCAATGGCACCGATCTTGGAACCAGTCCAGGGAGGAACTGAAACTGAAGGCATATCTTGATCACCAAGTTCATATTTAGCAACAACTTTACTCTTTCCTGTTGATTATTTAGAAGTCGTACAAGTATCATCTTTCATGGAACCCAATGATCCTGATGCGGAACATTGATCTTCAAAGTTTTCACTACCTTCTTTTCCTTTCAGTGTTTCAAGTTTCTAATTAAATGATATATTAGTTGAACCACAGGGTATTTTCGAAATGCTATATTCATCATTAGTGATTATGGTACTCGTGAAGTGCAATTCGCTGAAAAGTGAACCCTTTCTACTAATTGACTCATCATTCTTTGCACCAACCCTTGCAATGGGCAATTACTTCAAAGTCATTTTGAAGGAAAATAACGGAACTTTTCAATAGAAAATCTATTGAACTCAGCACAGTACCATAAATAATTGCACAAATTCAGAGACAACAGAGAAACGAGAAAATATAATAAGAAAAAAGGGAAAGCACATAAATAAGATACAAATAAAGATAATAATCACAAAAAGGAACCAGCCAGATTCTCTGATGGTGTAGACAATAATAATTAGAAAATTAATTGCAGGAAATCTGAAAGTAGAAAAATCCAAAGAATGTGTCCAATCTAACAGCTTGAATTTAAAGATTTGATTATTCTGTAATTGAGCGGAAACCAAACAATAAAATTTGTGCAAAGATTTAAAATTGTTAGCAAAAAAGTCAAGCAAATGAGGCTTCCACCTTAAATCTAATCCTATCAACAACTGATTGAACAATTCACAACAACATACTCATTTCTGAAAACTAGTTGCCTAGAGGATGCGAACAAAAAAGAGGAATTAATGAAATTACCTTAAAAGTAAACTTTATTCAAGCCCAGTAAGTTTTTCCTTTCCAAAATTTTATAACAGACCAGAAATTTGTCATCCTCCTCACTTGGTGTTCGCAAAATTAAAACCCACATACCTACAACCTTCACTAACCATCACCCTCCATCCTAGATTAGCAGTCAAAGGTTTAGAAACTAAAGTGTTTTGGCAAATATCAATATTTAGCGGGCACCAATCATTTGTTATTTATATTTGAATTTTACCAGAAAGCAGCTATAAGTTGCAAGACGTAGCCTAAATTTTTACGGTTAGTTATGAAATGATAATGTAACATTCAATAAATAATCAAAAAATTAAAGACCTTCTTTCTTATTAACCGAAGACTTGTTATTCGACCGGGATTGCGGAACATCTCCTTCAATTGCATCTGATGGACCAGCTTTCACTTCCCCAACAGCTTCGTTTCCTCATTCTCCTTCACGTTCAACCCATCAAACAAGTTAATAATTTTACTTTCCACCTCCTTCTGAACTTTTAAACAATCAAAAAGCGCAAAACCTCTTCAAGCTTCTTCGGATTCAGCACTGCACGCCTCTCTTCGTTCAAGCTCCCAGAAAACGCCATACTATTCACAAGGCAATTCGTCGAACAGTACAAATACATCTCCTGAACATTGTAAACCTTGCGCTCGCTCAAAGAAATACTATACCGGCCCTTCCGCTCCCGAGAGTCCGCACGCGGCAGTGAATTCCGGCAGAGAGGGTAACCGCAGAGATCAGCAATTCGTCGTTCCGGCCACCTGAAATTAAAGAGCCTGCTGCAAGTAACTGCTTTTCCGTTTCGAATCCTTCAAGTAAAGCAAACTGCAGCTTGAGAACGGCGTCGTTTACAGCCTTATTCGCCATCGTCGGCTAACAAAATAGTATAAACTACTCAGTTTAATAGGAACGCCGTCGTTTTCACTGTCTAAACAGAAGTTTCAGTTTAATACAGAAAAACGGAACCCAATTTCTTCTAAAATGGCGGGAACTGAAATTAACCACTGGCAAGGAGCAGTGTCGTGTGTGATAGTATAAATTCGACTGTACAAGTGATTATGGAATAAAAGTCGATGAAATTTATCTTGGACACGTCCGAAGTAAAAGCATGCGCTCATCAAAATGATGTAGTTTATGGTGTCTATTTACAAAAATAAGAATAGGGTAAAATAAATCAATCTTGTGCCGTCGCATTCTGTCATAATCGATCCTAATGAATAAAAATAAATATATTTTTTATAAAATAAGAGGTAAAATTAAGATAACCTAATTTATTTAAATTAATAAAATTCAATTACGATGCTATCATATAATTATATTTTTTGGTAAGAAAAAGGAAACTCATGACAACTCATCTCGAATCACGCTTTCACTTCTTTTTTTTTTTTTTTTTCTATGAAAGTTCTTCTAACAACTTTGATAAAAAATATATATATATATATGAAAGAGAAGACTCTAAGAGTTCTTATATACACATCTTTTATGGACTTAAGCATTGATGTAAGCTGTGCCCCTCTGATTTGATACTGTGGTTGCAAGAAAAGAAGAGATAGAATACGATGACCAGTAACCATCATACTTGCTTGTGAATAGTGCAGTCCAGCCTCGAAAAGAAGAGATTTCCATTCAGGAGTAAATATTTCACTCTATTTATTATTTTATTAAATTTTTTGTGCCTTGTGATTCTTTGAAGTGTTAGGTCTAAAGTTGAAAAGAAGACTCGTTCATTGCTTCTGGGCATGGTCCTCTCTCTTTACCACCTTTAATAGTTTTCATTTTATGAAAAATTCTCGCATGAACTTCTATGAAAAATAGTAATAATGATATTCCAAAGCTCAAAAGCTAAGGGATAATCAATCGAAGGCTGGATTAATATCTCCAAAACCATTTAGACATCACATAAATCAGCCTACTTTCCACACCTTTTACTATGCAATGCAGAGAACACGCTCCCTCAGCGGCTAGCAGGGCGGCCTTTTCTCGTTCTCTTGCTCCCTGGACTAGAATTGACAAGCTGCAAAACTAAAAATTCACTATGTTTACAAAAGTATATTCACAAGGATAAGAGGTCGTCAAACTGCATACACAGGTTCTACTCATGCAGGATCCCACATAAGCAAATGAATCTTCTCCCGCTCTTTCAAAGATTTGACAACAAAACGAAGCAGAAAGGTGCCAATGGTTAGAACAAACGAAGTAGAATTTGATATCGAGAGAACCTTACTGTTCCATTGAAAACTAAAACTAATTCCAGGTAATGTACAAGCAAATATCATGTCTTATAGGCAAAACAATGAATGCCCAACATACAGGATACAATGGGATATAAAAGAATCCCAATAAGAACCAAAAAGAAATGAAAAGCCAAAACTAGATTAGAACACTGCTTTCTAAAGCAGTAGCTACAGGTAAGAACTCGTTCAACCATGAAATTATAATGGCAAATGAATCAGGTGATTTTCAATTGCATCCTATCTCAACTTGGCACGTTTGGGGAAACTGTTACTAGGTGTGGCTCGTGACTTCCCAAAAGCTTTCATCTTCCTTCTCTTTCTCTCCTCTTCGCTGTCGGAGTCATGCCCTTTCTCCCTGTCTGCATTGCTGGCTTCTCTCTCCAACTCTTCCCATGTCTTCCCTTTCTCTTCCTCAGAGTCCTCCCCTGAATCCTCTTCTTCTTCATCCTCAGACTCCACCAGGGACTCACTATCAGAATCTTCATCTACTGATTCAGATTCCTCTTCCACATCTGATGGCTCATAACCCTGATCTGATTCTTCGGAGTTATCAGATTCAGAATCACTGGCCTCCAAATTTAAGAATTCCCAACCCCCATCATCTATAAAGCTCTGTGGGTCATCAGTGATTGTCTTCAATATCTGCCGCCAATTGAGATTCAATCTACTCTCATAATACTTAATGTCGGTTGTGTCAAGCCATTCCTTGATGCTATCAAGCGATGATGAAGGGATGGAATCAATCCTCAGTACATCCCGCTTGAAGTCTTTAAAGACAATGGTCATGTCAAAATTTTTCTGTCCAAGTCCAACTCTCTCCAGGTTCACAATCTCAATCTCACTAAGGGTAACCACAAGGAAAGGAGTCTCTATCAGCTCAACCAGGCAACTTGAAGTTGGGACAATGAAAGCAGACACTTTGTGTGGCACCCCATAGAAGCCAAGATCTCTCAGAGGCTGATCAAATTCAAGGTCAAGCCCACTGAATTGGGGCTGTCCCCAGAGATCATTCACCCGACTCACAAAGCTCTGAAAATCCATATTGATCTTGTTCTTCCTGTCCCTCTCCCGTTGTTCTTCTTCAATCTCATCAGGGTCATATGCAGACCTCTTTGCACCTCCCAATGTTTGGACAACTTCCATCACCTCAACATAAAATTGCACATCCTTGGTTTTCTTGTTCCCCACCATGATGTGATTGTGAAGATGGAAGTGGAGGAGAGTGATCATCTCCTTTTCTGCAGGCTGGAAAAAGGCGTGTTTTATGTTGCCAAACATAATATCTACCCGCTCTTCAGGTCTAGAAGTAGCATAACGGAATCCATTCACATGAGCTTCAAGTGTACCAGTAAGCTTTCTTCCACGGCCTCCAAACACAGGTCGTATCCAAAGGTCAAGCAACCTTATTGGCTTGAATCTGTTACCAGCAAGTTGGAGTTTCTCCTGTGTAACCAAAGTTGCCCTCTCAGCTCTCTCAGATTCCCTTGCCATAACTTGCCGACGAAGTGTTTTGATCACCCCTACCACTTCACTTATGTGTCTAGGATCCTTAGAACGAAAAGACACCTCCTTCACATATATAGCCCCCTGGTGTTTCAATGAGTTTGTATCATGTGGATTAAATGGGGTTCCAGGGACATTAAATATAATGCGAATATAGCAATTCCGATTTGTGTCCTGCTGGCTGGAAACTGTCCTTATGGTAGCTACATGGAAAGGGATCATGCTTCCATAAATAGGTAAGAGCACTGCCTCATTCTTCTGGTCAATCTGAATCATCAAATCTTTTGGTGGAGGAAGATCATTGACATTTTTATAGGCAATCAAATCAGTGGTTGTTTTAGCAGCAGAACGATTTTCTCCAGTCCCACTCCCCCCACCAGCAAGTCTCCTAGCAATTTCTTCATTCTTCTGACGGGCTAGTTCTGCCTGATGCTGTCTTCGCAGCTCCTCCTTTGAAATCTCCTGATTATCAGATCTGAGTGTTGTTTTAGATGGGAAGGCCTCCGTTCCATCATCCTTGGCTTTCACTTTAGGCCTTTCTTCTTCGTCGTCATCTTCATTAAACGAGTAAGCCACATCCTTAACAGCTTTTGAACTCTTAGAAGTCACCACCTCCGAAATTTTTTCACCAACAATAACTGTGTCAGCAAGTAACAGAGAAAATGTCTGTTTTTTCGGATTACTGGTATGGTTCTGCAAGTTTTGGAAACCAATTGATATATTGAAGATCATGTTTGCTTTCACCACTCGATCATTCTTGGCATTCAGATTGAGACCTGACTCACGGAACTCAAGGCCGATACCAGTGCCAGCAGATTTTGTCAAATTCGGAACTAATTCAGGGGCCTCCTTCTCAACCACAGAAAAGGCTGCCTGGTAAGCAGCATTAACCTCGCTCCCAGGCTTCAAAGCACTTATTGCTGCTTCATGGGCTTTCAGAAGAATCTCATAGGCCTTGCTTTGCAAGGGAGTGGCATCAATCAAGAAAGACCTTGCAATGTTTGAGCAGTAACTGTTATAGCGGGCTCCAACTGCACAGATGATAACGCTTCCAGAATCATAATACAGTAACTCATCGTTGCTGGCGGCACTGGGTCTGAGATCAAACTCTCCTCCGCTCTGAAATATGGGAGGATAACAAATATCAACATTCTCTGCCCTCAGCTTCACCCCAGCTTTAGTAGGTTCCAATATTGCCTTCTCAGCCTCATCCATCAAGGAAGAATGAGAAATTCTCTTTTCCTCATCAATGACATTCTCAAGCTTTGGAACTACAATTTTGTTCATCACATTGTAAGTTAAGTAGCCAGCTTTCTTCACATTCATAATCTCTTCTTGGTCCTTGACTGCAAACAGGTCAGACAACCCACCAGTCATATCACTGAGCTGAAAACCTGTGTTCTTCAGTTTATCAGCCCATGTCTCCAAAAGCTTCCCTTCAGGAGTCTCCCTCACTATGTTTCCAACAACAGGGCCGTCGCTACCATCTCCCACAGATTGTGCACGGATAGCAGTAAAAATTGCATCCATCAGCTCAACACCATCATCAGTCCTTGCCCTAACATGGATTATAACATCAACACCCACAGCATCCTTTGCTGATCTCTTCACGACCCCAAGCAGAGAAGCTTTCCTCTGGCTACACAAGATATGAATCTGCTTCTTCATGAAAACCATTATAGTCTCCGGGAACTCATAACCAAGCAACCATATATTCAGTGTCGATGATTTCATGTATCGGAGATCATCAGAATTATTGGGAGGTGTTGCTATCGCAAGTACATCAGCAGAACCCCAGAGCTCAGATTTATGCTCATTCCAGTGAGAATAAAGTGCCTTCAATCGTGTGTTAAACCTCTCCACATTAATGGAATAAACATTTCCTGCTGTAGTTCCATTTGCCGGTTGGGCATTCCCATTTCGATTATCAGTCATTTGGCGAAACCCTACTGCGCCTTCAACTAGAACCATATCTCGCCTTCACAATCTGTAAAAACTAGGAATAGGGTTTCAAATCGAGCAAAAAACTCATCACAAAGATACTACACAATAATTAATATGCTTATTTTATCAAACTCAATTTCCAAAAAATTTAGGGTTTTGAACTTTCAAACAATTAAAAACAAACACCTAATCAACCAAATCAAAAGCATAAGAGAAAAAGCTCGCGATACTTTTTCTTCAATACCACACGAAGAACTTTCTTAGCACTTCATATTCTTACTTCATCAAACTCAAAGTTCCCAAAAATTAGCGTTTCGAACTTTCAAACACATCCAGGCAACTTCACAAAATCTACGAAATCAAAATCATTAAAAAATTCAAGTTTCTTACTCTTTGATCCAGTATTTCCACTCAGAATTGCTAGATTTTTCAAACCTAATTAGCTCTTATCTCGTCCGCCGACGCTACTCCCAAACAGGCAGCTAGGGTTAGGGTTTTCATGTTAAATAAAAACAAAATCCAAGTCCAAATTTAGCAGAAAAATTTGAAATAAAATACTTACAGAGATTGAATCATTTTGCTGCTGAATAATCATTAACCGAAATTTTAACAAAAATGAATAAGAAATTTACCAAAATTACAAAGAAACTCAGAGAAATCGAAGAGGAGGGAAGAAAAGTAGTTGCGAGAGAACGAAATGTTTTTTGATTTGGAGCATTCCAGAGTTTTGCTTATATGCACTCAGAGGCTGAGAAACAAGGTTCGGTTTTCACGTTATTTACAGTAATTGCCATCGACATTCCATTGTTGAAATTTTAAATTGCCATCTTGTGGACAATAAAGTACAGAAGTGAACAAAGATCTACTTCAGATAAAAGTTTAAATGAACGTAATATTGGAATAGCTTAGAGGTATTTTAGTACATTTACTTTTATCAGTATTGAGGATAAAGTGGGCCTTTTATCGAGGGACTGATTTTGAGAAGGCGGGATTCGGCGAAACGTCGTCGCTTAAGGGAATTTGACTTGCCACGAACGGTGTCGTTTCTGTTCTGGCTGTTTCATTATTAAATATGAATATAGAAATGGCGGGAGTGGGTTTGGTGCCTTAAAGCATGGCGGGAACTCATGGTGCTTTTTTTTATTTTTTAAATTACACTGTCAATTGTTTATATATAAATTAAAGATAATTTTAATTATTTTCAATTTTTTGGTTACTTAATTTAATGCAAATAATTAAGAAAAAAAATAATATTTTTTGGTTACAAATTGGGATCGTACCAATTACAATGAGCTACATCATACATATTTTTTTAATTTTTTTCAACCTTTTTATTATAATTTTTAACTTATAAATTTTATAAAAATTCAATAAAGGGCTGAAAATTACATAAAATAATTAAAATAATTATACTATAATTTAATGCACGGCAATCCTGCACTATAAATTGATGTTGTGAGTGTTCGTTAGTTAGACTAATAAAACTTTTTAAGATAGCATAAGAAATTTAATACATATAAAAAATAATAAAAAAAGTGTAAAATTAAAAATATTAAAAAGTTATGTTATGCATTTATTAGTTAATTGTATACAAATTAAATTTAAATATAAATTTTTATTTATCTTAAATATATTTTTTTAATTTTAAGATTCTTTTCAATTATAATGTTTCCCATCCCCAGCCTATTATATCCAATTTTTTTATTTTTTTAATTTCATAAAAAATTAAAGAAAATAAAAAACTAATTTCCCTTTTCATTTTACACAGCATAGAGATCCCTCCTTCCTCTTCATCTCTGATTCTCCATTCCATCTTGAAACACCTGTTTGTCTGGGCTGGTATTTCTCACGCTTGTATGTCATCAGCCGGCGGCTATCATCATCGTGTTTGCATCACTTAATCTCGAGAAGCTTAGGTTTGAGAGTGGTATCGTACACATTTACCTTTACTCTTCTTATAAACAAAAACGGGAAGGCTTCAACGGAAAGGCAAGCATGGAAGCTTTTCAAGTTAAGCCAACAGCACGACCAGGGCAGGTGGCTGAACTTGGTGTTGTGGGATTAATAAGGTCACTAGTTTTGTTGAATTTGCTTGATTTCCTTTCACGTTAATAAACCCAATATCAACAACAATTCCCAAACCATATTGATTCACTCATTATGAAATGGGGACATAAATTTTTTTGTAAAAAAGGGGAACGGGAAATAGGGATGGCCATGGCCGTCGGTACAATCCTTATTGTGAACACCTCTACAATCTACGTCAAACAAAGCTTAAATATGTTTCATTTTCCAAGCCGAATGGATTTAATCATATTTATCCAAAATAATAGGGGGATGAGAGAAATTGTCCCATATTCCTGAGCCTATTTCTTGGACCAAAATCATATGAAATGGGTTTTCCCGGGCTTCGTTGAAAACTTGATCAATGTCATAGAATAAACAACATGGCGTAGTATAATTTCAAAACAAAATAAGTTATTTTATTTATTTAAGTGTGTTTTTTGAAGCAATTAAGGCTCTATTAAAATTCTTGTATTTTTAACGTAATCTCAAAATTATAGTAATTAAAATATTCAATGAACATTTAGAAAGTTAAAATAATTTTACGTTTTTAAAATAACTAATTATTCAGTCTCACAATCCCATTTGTAAAAGCTACATCACATTAAAATATAAGTTGTAACTTAACACCAAATAATAATTGCAATTATTTAGAGTCAAGGATCTATTTGATATCAATTGAAAAATTATATCTTAACGTGTAATGATATAAAATACAAGGACCTCAAAATTGTTATTCTTACTTACGTAGAAGAGTTAGGAGTTTAGAAATAGTTCATTAATATTAGGAACAAAAATAGCATATTACTAATAGAAGAATTAAAATCTCAATAAATTAAATAAATATACAATAATATGATTTTAATACCACATTAATTTGTTATAACAAAAATTATCTGTAAAATTCTTTTTTAATTTAATTTTTCAAATAAGAATATAATTTGTTGATTAGTATAAAATATGTCACTGATATTGAATAGAAAAACGAAAATATCCATTAATATTAAGTGATATGAAAAGAAAAATAGATATTAAAAGGTTAATTTGGTCATTTGAATGTGCAATGTGGACCTATTTAATATAAATCAACAAAATATGTTATTATTTGAGAAAATAAAAAAAAAATTTATAGGCCTAGATGTTATTGTCCTTAAGAAATAGTCTAAAATAATAAAAAAAAGAAAGAAAGAAAGATACGCCCACCTTTCATTTAATCTTAATTTATTTCAAGGATAAAATCGTCATTTAGTTAATAGATATAATTGGTGTCTGCCAACTGCCTTGATTTATTTCCTCCTACATTAACGCTACACGCGATCAACCGATTTTCTTAGTCTCTAGCACTTAATTCCAATAATACCCCTATTCTTTGTGAAATATGTCCATTGCATCCTATTCTCTCACAAGTTGTATGCATTAATTTATTTACATATAATAAGTAAATTTTTCATAAAATAAATGCAGCCAATATTACTAATAGCACTCACTAGTCTATTGTCAAGTTTAGGACTCATATTTAATACTCGAATCAATTTAATTGATTTTGTGGCCCTTGATATATAATTTATATATTTTTATAAATAGATATTTTAAGCACCGATATATGTATTTTTGTAAATTTTTTTCTCTCTTGTAATTTCTTTTTACATATCACAAAAGTCTTTACCTAAATTTGATATTAATTTATGAGTTATAGATTTTTTAATCATTTATCATTGTCTATTTTTTGTTTAATCTCTATTTTTCAAAGTAACATCTATAATACTAATATGAATAATATTAAGATATTTATATATTTTAATATAAAATCTATTTTTATAATAAATTTGTCATTAAATACACAAGATAAACTCTTATTAAGCAAAATTCATATTTATTTTATAAAGTATTTTGATGGAATATAATTTATGGTATTAACAAATCAAAGTTTTTGTCAAATTATTATTTAAATTTAATCCTAGGATAATTAAATGTGAACTTAAATAGAAAAACCCATTTTAAGAAAAATATCATTACATTATGTACTAAATAAATTTATTCATTTATACATATATGTACAAAATTATACTTGAAATTTAATTTTCGTTCTTTATTCAAATAGTCGAATTTTTAAAATTAAATATCATATAATAAATGAACTCCAACCAATTTTAATTTCAAATCTCTTATAAAATTTTAATTTTTAATAATATTAAAAGAAAAGCGGGCAAAAAAATTATTTATGCTAATTAATACAATTAATTATCATTATTATTATATGTTTCTTATTATTTATTTTTTACCCTTTTAAAATTGTAAGATGTGATAATAATATTACATTAGTTTGTACAAATAGAATTTTTACAAGTTTTTGTATTAATATTAATATTAAAAAATTAACTTTTAAAATTTTATTGACAAACACTAATTTTTTTAAAAAAGAAAGAAAATGTGATAAAAATAATTCTTAAAATTAAAGAAAATGGCGTGAGAGGAGTAGGGGCAAAATGGGTATAAAAATGAGAAAAGAAAGAGCGTTGAGTAGGAGAAGACTAAGAGCTTGGCTCCTAAATCTCAACGTCCCTCGAAGAATTTGCTCAACCAACCAAAACTCTTCCTGTTGTTGTTCTGTCCGAACACCAAATTCGAACCCGTAAGCAGAATAATATATTTATAAAATTAACAAATTATTCTCTTTCTTGTCTCTTTACTTTCAAGAAAGAAAATTTACGGAATTCTCTCTTTCTTTGCTTATAATTCAATGCAAAGACTGTAACTTATAGCATTAGATTGACTTGAGTTGAGCCCGAATTGAACGTCTTGTTGTTGCAGAGATATCCGGGAGTTTTGGGTTTTTGAGTTTTTGATTCAATGGCTAGGAAGAAGATCAGAGAGTACGATTCTAAGAGACTTCTCAAAGAGCATTTGAAACGCCTTACACGGATTGATCTTCAGATCAGCTCTGCTCAGGTTTTTATCACTCTCTGTTTCCATTTGGGTGTTTTGTTCATTTGTGTTTGCGTTTGGAGCGTGTTTGATTGTGTGAATGTGTGCATGTTGTGGGAAAGGTTAAGATTTCATCTGGATGTTTTGTGGAATTCATGATTTTGATTATCAGTTTGGAATTTGATGCTTTGAAAGTTTGGAATTTTGTATTGATTTTGGATTTGTTATTTGCTCTATGATTTGCCTTTGTGAATCTTTCTGCATATATGTATAAATGTCTGTGCGTAGCAATTTTTCTTGAAATTTTGAAGGGTTAGAATTTGGTGCTTCAAAATTCATAATTTTAATTGATTTTAGCTTTGTTTTGATCTAAAATTTGTCTTTATGAATCTTGCTCGAAGTGTTTGTGTAAGAACTGCTTTGGATGTGTAGAGGACTGGTTTTATTAGCGTAAATAGTGACATTGGAGTTGAGATCCTTGTGCTTTTGTGCTTGGATAGCTGGACTTGAATGCAATTTTTGAGCTTTTTTGACTAGTGTGCTTCATTGAGATTGAATCCAGCATTTGGAACTGGATTTGGTTGATATTCAAGCGGTGTAATGATTTATAATCATTAGAATAGTTGACATTTGGCAATTTTTTTTCCCAACTCCACAAAAATGTTAAACATTTTTGATATTCTTCTCATGTTTTGGATGTAAATATGGTTATAGGATTCAATTATGTGGTTGAAGTTGTGCGAAATTGAGTTAGAATATTACAAGGTTAAATTCAATTGGGGAAGTCATAGGCTGTTAAAGGTTTTGATTTGTTGTTTTCTCGTTTCATGGGATATACTGCCCTTGCTTTTCTCACATGAACAGAAGCATAGTGAATGAAACGCTGAGTGTGTTGTGCAAAAGCTCTAGTATTTAATT
This sequence comes from Trichilia hirta, assembly GCA_035221805.1. Lineage (NCBI taxonomy): Eukaryota > Viridiplantae > Streptophyta > Magnoliopsida > Sapindales > Meliaceae > Trichilia > Trichilia hirta. Next base: position 11,458,259 of record JAWDEX010000009.1, read on the forward strand.
ATAATCACCTTTTGTGGATCACATAGTAAAAAAAATTTGTTTTCTCTTTGTAATATGAGAATATAGGTTGGATACAACAGCAACTTGAATTGCAATTTGGTCTTGAATTTATGTCTTAGGTTCTGAATATTCTGCATTTTTGGGGTGCTGTTATGGTTTATGCCACATAAAATTACTTTGGATCTGATCGGATTACTGAGATAGTTATCTAAGTTTATCCTTTCATAACATTTTCTTCTTTGAAGATAAAAGGAAGAAATCTTGCTTTTATCCTTCTAACAGATTTAGAGGAATAATTATTTTAGTTCTTTTTTTCAGGTAACAGAATCAACCGACTTTACTGAGTTAACAAACAAGGAACCATGGCTATCTTCCTCACGATTGGTTGTGAAACCTGATATGTTGTTTGGAAAGCGTGGGAAGAGTGGTTTGGTAGCATTGAATTTAGATCTAGCTGGAGTGGCTGAATTTGTGAAAGGACGCCTT
>JAWDEX010000009.1:11458844-11479610 GCA_035221805.1 Trichilia hirta
GCTTTCACCACTCGATCATTCTTGGCATTCAGATTCAGGCCTGACTCACGGAACTCAAGGCCAATACCTGTACCAGCAGATTTTGTCAAATTTGGAACTAACTCAGGGGCCTCCTTCTCGACCACTGAAAGGGCCGCCTGGTAAGCAGCACTAACCCTGCTCCCGGGTTTCAAAGCACTTATAGCTGTTTCATGGGCTTTCAGAATAACTTCATAAGCCTTGCTTTGCAAGGGAGTGGCATCAATCAAGAAAGACCTTGCAATGTTTGAGCAGTAACTATTATAGCGAGCTCCAACTGCACAGATGATAACACTTCCGGAATCATAATGCAGTAACTCATCATTGCTGGCAGCGCTAGGTCTGAGGTCAAACTCTCCTCCGCTCTGAAATATAGGAGGATAACAAATGTCAACATTCTCTGCCCTCAGCTTCACTCCAGCTTTAGTAGGTTCCAGTATCGCCTTCTCAGCCTCATCCATCAAGGAAGAATGAGAAATTTTCTTTTCCTCATCAATGACATTCTCTAGCTTTGGAACTACAATTTTGTTCATCACGTTGTAAGTCAAGTAGCCAGCTTTCTTCACATTCATTATCTCTTCTTGGTCCTTGACTGCAAACAGGTCAGACAACCCATTGCTCATATCACTAAGCTGAAAACCTGTGTTCTTTAGTTTAACAGCCCATGTCTCCAAAAGCTTCCCTTCAGGAATCTCCCTCACTATGTTTCCAATAACAGAGCCATCACTACCATCTGCCATGGATTGTGCACGGATAGCACTAAATATTGCATCCATCAGTTCAACACCATCATCAGTCCTTGCCCTAACATGGATTGTAACATCAACACCCACAGCATCCTTTGCCGATCTCTTCACAACCCCAAGCAGTGAAGCCTTCCTCTGGCTACACAAGAAATGAATCTGCTTCTTCATGAAAACCATTATAGTCTCTGGGAACTCATAACCAAGCAACCATATATTAAGTGTCGATGATTTCAAGTACCGGAGATCATCTGAATTAGCTGGAGGTGTTGCTATTGCAAGTACATCAGCAGAACCCCAGAGCTCAGACTTATGTTCATTCCAGTGAGAATAAAGTGCCTTCAATCGTGCGTTAAATCTCTCCAAATTAATGGCATAAGTATTTCCAACTGTAGTTCCATTCGACGGTGGGGCATTCCCATTTTGATTATCAGCCATTTGGTGAAACCCTACAGTATTTTCAACTGGAACCCTACCTCACCTTCACAATCTGCAAAAAGTAGAGCTAGGGTTTCAAATCGATTGGAAAACTCACCACAAAGACACTTCACAACACTGAATATCATCATTTAGTCAAACTCAATTTCCAAAAAATTTAAGGTTTCGAACTTCCAAACACTTCAAAACAAACACCAAATCAACAAAATTAAAGTCATAAAAATGAACTCGAGAAACATTCTCTTCAACGTTACACAAAGACATTTCACAACACTTCATATTCTACTTAATCAAACTGAAAATTCCCAAAAACTAGGGTTTCGAACTTTCAAACACATCCAAACAACTTAACGAAATCAAAATCATTAAAAAAATTCAAGTTTCTTACTCTTCAATCCGAGGCTTCAACTCCGAATGTACAGATTTTTCAAAGTTGATTAGCTCTTTTCTTGTTAGCCGACGCTATTCCCAAACAGGAAGCTAGGGTTAGGGTTTTCATATTCAACAAAAACAAAATCCAAGCCCAAATTAAGCAGAACAAAAAATCAAATGAAATACTTACAGAGATTGAACTTTCTTACTGCTGAATTATCAATAACTGAACTTTCAACAAAAACGAAACAAGAAAATAAAAAAATTGATAAACGAAATTCAGAGAAATCGAAGAAAGGAAGGGAGAAGTAATCGAGAGCAAGTGCCAAATACAGTTTTTGATTTCGCCAATTCTAGCGCTTTGAATATATACATTCAGGCCTTAAGAAATAAGGTTCCGTTTTTACGTTATTTGCAGTAATTGCCATTGACATTCCATTGTTGAAATTTTAAACTGCTATTTTTTGGACAATAAAGTACAGAAGTGAACAAATATTTATTTCAGATAGAGGTTTAAATATACGCAATATTGAAAACTTCAGGGGTTATTTAGTACATTTACATTTATCTATACTGAGGATAAAGTGGGGCTTTTACCGAGGGACTGATTTTGCAAAGCAGGGGATTTGCCGAAACAGCGTCGCTTTAGGGAATTTGACTTTGCATGAACGGTGTCGTTTTTATTGTATCTGTTATATATGATTATTTGGAAATGGCGGGATTGGGTTTGGTACTCTAAAGCACGGCGGGAAGTCACGGTCCCTTTTTATTATCTCCTTTTTTCATTTTATTTTTTAAATTAATCTTTCAATAGCTTATAGATAAATTCAAAATAATTTTAATTTAATTTTGAAATAACATATTAAAATATATAATTATTATAAATTTTTTTATTTTTTAAATTTAAATTAAAATATAAAATTACTTATTATTCACAAAATATAAAATTTTATTCTTATTATTACTCGAACTCAACTTTATCACATAGCATAGTTTTAATTTTTTATTATAATTTTTAGCATATTTATTATATTTTTAACTTATCAAATTTATAAAATACAATAAAAAGCTAAAAAATTGCAATAAAAAAATAAAAATAATTATACCTATAACTTAATGCACCTAATCCTACCCTATAAATTGATGTTATTAGTGTCAACTAATAAAACCTTTTAAGATAGTCTAAGAAATCTTATGCATATGAAAAATGTTAAACAAAAAATTTAAAATTAAAAAAATATTAAAAAGTTATTTTATGTATTTATTAGTTAATTCTATCCAAATCAAATTCAAATATGAATTTTCATTTATTTTAAACATAATTTTAATGATAAGACTCTTTTCAATTATAATGTTATAAAAAATAAATTTTAAAAGTTAAAACTATTGCATTTTTAATATTAAAATAACATTTAGAATTTAAAATTACTTTGTTGATATTATTTATATAATCTTTTATAATAAATTTATTGTTATCTTTATCCTTTATATTTTTTTATTTCTAAGATATATTCAAATTCTCTAACCTTTTATTTTTTTATTAAGACTTTATTGTTTAAATTTTTTAATACCTCTTTCAATTTTAATATTACATGAATAAGAATTTTAAATTTAATCTAGTTTAAAATTTAAAAATCAAAATATAAAATTTATTTACTTTTTATAATATGTAATATTTTTATTTTACAATAATTTAAACAATATTCTAATACTAAATAAAGGTTAAATGCGTTCGGAACACCTTTACATCGAATAAAGCTTAAATAGGTTTCATATTCCAAGCCAAATGGGTGTAATCACATTTAACTAAACTAATTAGGGGGGTGAGAGAAATTATCCCATGTTCCTGAGCTTCGCAAGGGATGGCAAAATTCAAATCCGAGCCAGATATTTCCCGATTCAGATTCGGATTTGGATTAGGAAAGTTATTTCTGAATTCGGATAAATATTTTTTCGAGTACGGATCCGGTGTGAATTTTTCAAATGCAGATATGCAGACATGCGAATATCCGGAAAAAATTCGGAACGTGTTAGGCTGCTGCTGGAGCTGCATCCACCCCCGCCAAAAAAAACCACCAGAATTATGCTAAAATTTACGGAGAATTATAAATAAAAAAGTACTGTTAAGAATCCTTCAAAGATATGGAAACATCCTCCGCCCTCACCAACTTCAAACAGCGCCAGTGCTCTACCCACTCTCACATACTAGGAAGAACGCAAATTCCTTGTAATTCTCAACCATCTGAAATCAATTTATAGTCAGGAAATTCGTCAAATACCTTGCCTGCAACAAACAAAACTAATGAACTCACAAGAGTTAAGTAATTGAGGGCTTTGCTGAAATCTCCGATTGCCTGAAACTCTCTTCCTTTCTCCAACAGTTCCAATGCCCCAGAAATTCTCCAGAGAATGCGGCGTCGGCATCTTTCTCTGCCTGTGTTATTGGGTCGTAACCGGCACGAAAGCATTGGAAGAGGAAGTAGGTTTGATTGTGTTTTGGAGAATAAGAGGGAGGGACGAGAGGAAGAAGCGTTGATGTTGAAATTTAATTGGGCTTTCGAGATTTTGGGAGGGATTTTGATGGAATTTCTCTGTGTGTTGAAGAGAAAGAAGACGAGAGAGAGCTAAGGAGGCAAATGAGAACTGGGATTTGAAATAAACTTATAGATGCCTATCTCGGGCCGAATTTTTTTTGGATCAGGCAAAACAGGGATACGGATAGGATCCGCATGCTGATCCAAAACATTAATTTCATATTCGTATTTTTTGATACATCTGCTACGAATATTTTCGAATCCGAATCTCTCTAATTTTTTTTCATATGGGCAGAATTGTTCTGTCACCCCTGTCTCTAATCATAGGTAATTATCTTTTTTTGGCTATGTTCAAAACTTGCTCATTATCCATAAAATAAAACGCTAGGACAATATGGCAAAGCATAATTTTAAAACAAAATTAAGTTATTTTGTTTAATATACAAGATTTGTTACACTTTTTTAACACAAATTATTACAAAGACTTTTTATCTTTTTAATTATATATAATTAGTGCATTATAGTTAATGTACTTATGAGAGGCGATATTAATCATTAAAAGAAGATTTATCCAATAATAAAAAAGGGTAAGAAGTTGCACAAATCTAACCCTTAAAATTAAAGAAAAATTGAAGTTACCTAGTGTTTAATACCTTTCTAATATTTAATTAACTATTTAAATTTTAAATTTAATTTTTTTAAATAATCTATTCTACTATTATTTAGATAAATGACAAATCTCTATTTTTTACGTTTAATTTTTATAATACGTTAACAAAAGCTCTTAAACTTACCCTTTTATACATATATGTATTGGTTTAGGCGATAATACCTAAAAAGAAGGTGAATTAAGTTTTATAAAATTTAAACGCTAATTTATGAGAACGCAATTGATATGTATTGTGAATAATGTGACTATCAAATTATAAAGTAATGTAGCATTGAAAATTAAAGGTAAGAAGAGAAGTGCATATGTAATTTATAGTGATTTGGCAAGTTAGCTATAGCCATTCTCTCAGTTTATCTTTCCACTAAAATTCTGTTATTATTTGTTTCTTTAGATTGATAGAGACCTAACTTTTATGACTTCTTTTTTTGATAAAGGAAAACCTATACAGTTTATTCTTTTATCTAGTTGAATCTAAATTTTTTTCTTTATACGGATTAAGTAAACGGACAATACTTTGAAATTAGTGCAAACAAAATACTCTTTCTTTTACAAGAATAGATATACAATACAGCTCAATGTATTTTCTTTCACTAAAAAAGTATGAAAAGTTTTTGAACTCAAATTTTGATTTACAGAATACTTGATGCTCATATTACTGTTTGTACTTGTTCTATATTTTCTTCAATAAAAAATCTTTATTTTAATGCTTGACAATCTCTTTTTCAAAAGCTTTTTATGACGTGTTAAATGCAGTAAAAGTTATTATTATAATCAATTTCGTCAAAATAAATTAATACTTTAAATTCGTATTTTAATACATTTTTTTATTTTGAATTTTTATATCAACCTTTTCTAATTCTATGTCAATCTTTTTTTATATTAAATTTTTTTTTTAAATAAAATGTATCAATACTTAAAATTAATATATCGACACTTCGCCTTTTTAAAATCTACGTGTTGAACTTCTTTTTTCTTAGTATTGGCCTTTAGATACATGTTGTACTTTGAAATTTTTTTAGATGCTATGCATCAATACTTTAATTACATATAGTAATACTTCTGTTCTCTAAAAGTTTTTATATCAATCTTTTCTTTACCAATATCAATTTTTGAATGCTTTAAACTCTAAATCACTTCTCATACATTTTTTTCGACAAAAAGTATTAATAGTTAAGACATAATATCAATACTTCTCTATTTTTTATTTAATATATTGATCTTCTTTACTCTTAAGTATCGGCCCTTTTAGCCTGTCTTCATTCAGTATCGATCTCCTATTCTTCAGATGTTGATCATTTTTCTTTTGAGTCTCGATCTTTCATAACTATCACTATCCTTTCTCCAGCACATCGTAAGTACAACACTTGGTCAATAAAATTTACAGTGTATATTTATACTTCGAAGTAATCAGCATACAATTTAATTAAGTTTATTTATCAATTCATCACATATTCCTCAATTACAATGTAATTTATTCAATTAATCAAATTAATTAACTTAATTTATCATCATCAAAAACATATTTGGTCAGTAGTACGTGTATTTTTTTATCAACTTAAAATATAAATTAAATCTTTAATATTACTCTTCATTAATTTGATCAACTCAAATTATATTACTCTTCTTTAATTTGATCGACTCAAATTATATTTATCTTTAAATTGATTTATTAATGGTTCGCTTATCAGTATGGAGTGGTTCACTTTTGGCTTTAGATTACATTCAAAATACCACTTTTGCGCTTGTTATTAACTTCTAGTTCGTCGTGATCTTCTTATTATGGGAAGAAAATGACTTCTGTGCAAAAATTTTATTTTCTCATTTTTTACGGATGTAATAAAGGGACGTATGAATTTGCAAATATAGTTACGACGTGATAAGAACTGAATGAAGATATTGAAGATCCAGGCAGTTATCTTCATGATTTTGGGAATCTTAGCTGCCATTATTGTCCTTCGCTTACTATCGTTCAACAGTCGTTTTCATCATCTAAGAGCACCAATGGAGTCCTCAAAGACCGGCAACGAAATCCAAGTGGAGTTGCTGCCATTCCCCCCAAAAGCTAAGAGCTCATCAAGGATACGTTTTTGGCCGAAATCTGTAGCGTGTATTGTCGCACCTAAATCATCAAACGAGGGTTGAGATGCCACCGGTCAGGTCAAATCCTATCCATCACCTACTGTCAAACAATACCGGAAAGGCTGTAAATCGACGAAGAACAATGACAATTTCCATCGGCTTGATTCGTCACCTTCGACTGCGTGCTGGTATTCACCACCACCATAAATCGACTTTCCACTATCAAATTATCCCCAATCGTCCCTAAAAATATATAAAGAGAAAATTTTTGTGTAAAATAAATCAAAAATTTAACTTTTGGATAAATGTGTTTTCAATGAGTTAACACAAAAATCTAACCGAACTCATTTAAAAAATTATATAATTTCAAATTTCTCTCAATTTTTATCAAAATCTGGTGAAAACTCACATTGTCTGCTAAAATCAGTGAGTTTTTTTTTTCTTTTTTTTGAAATAGCTTTGTTTATTTAAATATATATTTATTTGCTAAAGTTTGAAAAATAAATGTTTAAATCATAGGTTAAATGTATTTGGCTGATGAAAATGAAGACCTAGAATATATATTGAAAAAATTTTAGCCAGAAAATACATTTTTGGACAAAATCTGAGTTATTTTTGCGATTTTTGAGAATTGACCAAATTTTAGTCAATTCTCGAAAGTTGAATAGAATAATATTTTTAAAAATATTTATTTATTTATTTGTATATTATTTAAATTATCTTATGTTTAATTAATTTAAATTGTTTTTTATTTTTTTTATTTCATATAATTGAAATTGTCTTTTATTTTTTAAAATGTCATTTTTTCATAAATTATTTAATTTAAAAAATAAAAATTTGGGTATTTGCATATATTATTTATTATTATTTTTTAAAATATTTATTTTCATATATTATTTAAATTATCTATTATTTTTTAAAATCATATTGTATTCTTTTAAACTATCAAGAATAATTTAAAGAAATATTGGCAAAATGTTTACTAATTTAAATTGTCTTATTTTTTAAAAATATTTATTTTTGAATATATTATTTAAATTGTCTTTTATTTAATTTAGATTATATTTTTTAAAAATATTTATTTTTGCATATATTATTTAAATTGTCTTTTATTTAATTTAGATTATATTTTTTAAAAATATATTATTAGTGTAATTATATTATTGACTAACTAATGTGTGGTCAAATGTATATAAATTTAATAAATAATGCAAATTTGTTGTTGCAAGAGGGCAGTTTTTATACAAATTAGCATGATGTACTTAACTTGGACAGCCTGTTCACATTTATTAAGCCAATCAATGGCATTACTTATTAGGCACCCGAGTTGGGAGACTGCGATTTTTTCGTGTTTATGGTTATATAGTATTCAGGATTAAAATTTAAATTTGATTTTAAAACAGCAGATAATTTATTTTTAAGAATGAAGATGACAATTAATTCATAGTTGGAACGTTTGTTATAAATATTTTATTATTATATAATAATTTTTTAGTTATTTGTACGTGTTTAAAAACTAAATTACAGTAGCTATTATTCGTAACCTTTTTTTTTTTATGACGAGGAAACTCCTATACTCAGTCATCGCTGCGGCAGCCGGCCATATACGGGTTAGGCACTCATTCTTTTGGGGTACGTGTCTGTAGATCACACAGCGTCTATCATGAATCAATTAAGATCATGTACAGGGATCACACTGCAGTGGTACCAAATATAAGATAAAACTCCAACTGCACCAGACTCTTACACTTGAATATACTTTAAGAAGTTCAAATCCAAAATCAGCACAAATATCCCTCCAGAATGAAATCACTCGACTACACCCGGTGGGTGCTATAATAATTATAATAATAATTTTGTGTTTAAATATAAGAGTATGGATTAATAAAATAAATGCAAACCTAATAATAACAAATGTCACTTAGAATAACTCCGACACAAAATTCAAATACATGACATCCATTTTTCTTAATAATATCAAAATTACATCGATAAGAGCATGAATCAATATAGTCAATGCAAACTTAATACAATATGACACCTAGAACAATTTTAACACAAAATTCAAATACAATACATTCATTCTTCTTAATAATATTAAAGTTAAAGTTATTACAATTACATTAATAATAAGAGCATGAATCAAAAATGTAAATGCAAACCTAATACAAAATGTAATCTAGAATAACTCCAATAGAAATTCCAAATACAATACATCAATTATTTTTAATAATATCAAAAGTTAAAGTTAAATCAATTACATCAATAGAGTATGAATCAATAATTATACAAAATGTCACCTAAACAACAAATTTATATTATTTAATTACACTAATAACACATATTTAAAAGAAAAATATAATTTAAATTAAATAAAAAGAAAATTTAAATAATATATGAAAAAAATGTTTTCAAAAAATAAAAGGCAATTTAAATTATGCAAACATTTTGCATAATTTAAATTAAATAAAAGATAATTTAAAAATATATGCAAATAAATATTCAAAAAATAATATATGCAAATAATAATAAACAATATATGCAATAATAAATAAATACCCAAATTTTATTTTTTAAATTAAATAATATATGAAAAGGTAAGTATTAAAAAATAAAAGACAATTTTAACTCTAATAAAATTTTTAAAAAATAAAATACATAAATTTTTTAATAAATTAAGTAAAATACAATTTAAATAATATGCAAATAAATAAATAAACAATTTCAAAAATAAAAAAATTAAAAAAATTATTCTAGTTAGCTTTCGAAAATTGACCGAAAGCCAATTTTTTTATCAATTCTCCAAAGTTGACCAAAATTTGGTCAATTCTTGAAAATTTATTTTCATGAATTGGTCAAATTTTTGAGAATTAATTAGAATTTGGTTAATTCTTGAAAATTGCGGAAGTAACTCAAATTTTATCAAAAAATTCATTTTGACCAATATTTTTCAAATATCAATTCTAACTCTTCAATTTCATCAATTCAACACAAATCCAATACATTTAACCTATGATATATAATTTTTTTTTTTTTTTTAACTTTAACAAATAAGTTCAAATAGTTATGTATTTAAATAAACAAACTATTCAAAGGAAAACTCGTCTGTTTTAGCAAATTTTTTGTTGTAAAATGACAAATTTAGTCATTGATAATGTGATTTTTTTAACAAATTTTAATTGAAAGTTGAGAGAATTTTGAAATAATGTGATTTTTCAGATGAGTTTGGTTGGCCTTTTTGTGTAAAATCATTGAGGACATTTTTGTCTAAAAATTAAATATTTTGCTTACGTTACGCATTTTTTCTCTATGTATATTTTTGTAAACATTTTTAATTGCGATCAAATTTACCAATTTTTCAAAAAGATAATGCAACATTTGAAAAGATAGAGAGAATTTTCTTTTACATCTTTTTTCTTTTAATCTTATTTAACATCCTCAAGAGATGTTTCAATTAAAAAAATGTTTTCAATTTTTATTAAATTAATCAAATTATCTTTACCATATTAAATTTTTGACCACCATAGTATCAAAGTATGTAATTTAACAACAAAGAATATTTCAATTATTTATGATTAAGGATGTATTTGACACTAATTAATAAATTATATATTCATTTATAATAATATAAAATACAGGGACTTAAAAGTTATTTTGCCCTTCTATGAAGAGAAGTTGGGAGTTTAGAAATAGTTGATCAATAAACATATGTACCACATTACCGACAAAAGAGTTAAAATCATAATAGGGCCACTTGAATACGCTTGAGGACCTATTTGATCTAAAACAACAAGATTTATTTTATTTGCAAAAATATAAAATTGATAGACCTAGATGGTATTGGCTCTTCCAGGCATAATCTAAAATAATAAAAAAAATAAAGATATTACTTTCATTTAATTTGAATTTGCTTCGAGGATAAAATCGTCATTTCGGTAATTGAGTCTATCGGTGACTGCCAGTTGCCGATTTCTGCTTCCTCTTGCATCACTCAACGCAAATGATTAACCGATTTTCTTAGTCACCTACCTCTTAATACCAATAATACCTCTAATCTTTGCCAAAAATGTCCATTAAATACTATTGTCTGACAATATATATATATATATATATAAATAATAAATAAATTTGATTTAGAAATAATTATGAATATTACTCAACAATTAATAATACTAAAGCTACCAGTATATAATAAAGTATTTAGAACTAATACTAATATATTTTATATATTTTTAATATAAAAATTTATATTTATTATAAATTTGTCCAATGTATTATGTACTAAATGGATGAGATAAAGTCTTCTCAAATTATTTTAAATTTAATTCAATTATAATTAAATTTGAACTTGAATAAAAAGGCCTATTTAAAAGAAAATATGATCACATAATATATTAAATTAATTTATTTATATTTACATATATGTGCAAAATCATACATGCAATTTATTTTTATTCAGTTTATTTTATTAAAATAAAATATGGTATAAATATGAACTCAGCTCTTCTCAATTTTAATTTTAAATGTCCTATAAAATTTTCATTTTTTTTATAATACTAAAATAAAAATATAAAATTTTATTTATATTTATTAATACAATTTGTTATTACTATATACCTCTTATTATTATTTTTATTAATACATCTTTTTATTTTTTTAAAATTATAAAATATGCAACAACAACGTAATACTGTTCTATCAATTATAAAAATATAATTTTTATAAGATTTTGTGTTCATAATAATATTAAAAGATTTATTTTTAAATTTTATTTAAAAAAACGTAACTTTTTAAAAAAGAAAGAAAATATATTAAAATGAATTGATAAAATTAAAAATGGGGTGTAGGAGTAGTAGGGGTATAACAGTGAAAAGGAAAGAACGTTAAGAGAAGACTGAGAAGAGTTTGAAATCTTAACGTCTGGTGCAAAAATTTGCCCAACCTACCTAACATCTTCCTGTTTGTTGTTCTGTCCATACACCAAACTCGAAACTGTAAGCAGAATTATTTATTTATTTATAATTAGCAAAATGTTCTCTTTGTTATCTCTTCTCGTTCAAGCAAGAAAACGCACTGAATTCTCTATCTTTCTTTGCTTATAATTCAATTCAAAGACTCTGACTTATAGCATTAGATTGACTTAATTTGAATCCGAATAGTACTACTTGTTGTGGTTGCAGAGATCTTTGGGTTTCTGGGTTTTTGAGTTTTTGATTCAATGGCTAGGAAGAAGATCAGAGAGTATGATTCTAAGAGACTTCTCAAAGAGCATTTGAAACGCCTTGCTGGGACTGATCTGCAGATCTGCTCTGCTCAGGTTTTTATTTCTCTGTGTTTCCGTTTGGGTGTTTTATTCATTTGTGGTTGAGTTTTGAGTGTGTTTGATTGTGTGAATGCATGCATGCTGTGGGAAAGGTCAAGATTTCATCTGGATGTTTTGTAGATTTCATGATTTTGGTGATCTGGTGATGGGAAAGAATTTTATGATTTTAAAGTTCTAAATTCTATATTGATTTTGGATTTTTTATTTGTTCTATAATTCTTCCTATAAACTTTTCCTGAATATATATACGTATATGTGTGTTGTGCAAGGATTTTTTTATTGAAATCTTGATGGGGTTGAAATTTGTTGCTTTAAAGTTTGTAATTTTACTTGATTTTAGCTTTTGAAATGTTTATACACGTGTTTGTGAAAGAACTGTTTGGATCCGTAGAGGACTGTTTTTTTTAGCTTAAATAATAATAACGGAGTTGAGATCCCTGTGTTGTTGTGCTTGTGTAACGGGACTTGAATGGGATTTTTGAACTAGTTTGTTTAATTGGGATTGAATCCAGCATTTGGAACTGGATTTGGTTGATGTTTAAAGTCAACATTTGGCATTTTTTTTATATTCTTCTCATGTTTTGGATTTTAATATTGTTTATAGGATTCAATTATGTAGTTGAATTTTTGTGAAATTGAGTTAGATAATTACAAGGTTAACTTCAATTGGGGAAGTCATTGGCTGTTAAAGGTTTTGATTTGTTGTTTTCTCATTTCATGGGATACGACCCTTGCTTTTCTTACATGAATGGAAATGTGGCGAATAGAATGCCAAGTGGGTTGTGTGAAATCTTTATTTTTTAATTACAACCATCTTTTATGGAACAGATGGTAAAAATTTTCAGTTCCTCTTTGTATGGTGGGAATATAGGTTGGATATATCGACAAATTGAATTGCAGTGTGGTCTTGAATTTAAGTCTTAGTTTTCTAATATTTGGCGGCCTTTTTGGTTTTCCATTATGGTTTATGCTGCCCATCATGGCTATGGATCTGATCTGAGTTATGGTATCTGTTACGGAGATTGTTATCTAAGTTTATGCTTTCGTAACTTTTTCTTCTTTGCAGAAGATAAAAGGTAGAAATCTAGTTTTTATCCTTTTAGCTGATTCGTATAAATAATTATTAATTCTTTTGTTTAGGTGACCGAATCAACGGACTTCACTGAGTTGACAAACAAGGAACCCTGGCTGTCTTCCTCAAGATTGGTTGTGAAGCCTGATATGTTGTTTGGAAAGCGTGGGAAGAGTGGTTTGGTAGCATTGAATTTAGACCTAGCTCAAGTGGCTGAATTCGTAAAAGGACGCCTTGGTTCTGAGGTGATCGGTGAATCAATTAAAATGTAGACTTTTTACCCGCTTTTCTATTGCATTATTGTGATCTGGATTGAATCCTTGTTAGGTCGAAATGGGCGGTTGCAAGGGACCAATAACTACCTTTATCGTTGAACCATTTGTCCCTCATGACCGGGAGTACTATCTTTCAATTGTCTCTGAAAGGCTTGGCTCTACCATTAGCTTCTCGGAATGTGGGGGTATTGAAATTGAAGAAAACTGGGATAAGGTATGACCATATAGTTCCACTTCTTATTTCTTTAGGATCTAGTGCTTAGTTTGGTCACAATATTTTTTAGAATTGGCAAAAAATACAGTAAACTAGAATTATATGCATTTAAATTCCCTTCACAGGTGAAAACTATATTCCTTCCATCCGAGAAACCTATGACACAGGAGGCATGTGCTCCATTGATAGCTACACTTCCTTTGGAGGTAAGTTAGAGTATGCATTGCTATGCTAATTATGGTATTTGTCAAATGTTTTTTGTTCATACAAGAGAAATCTTTGTCCTTGATGGATATAACACAATTTGATAAGATTTTTCCTCCAATGATTATTGTCGGCATGTTTAATGACCATAGATGTTGTTACTCTCTTTTGTCTTTTGAACTCCGTGCAGTTGAGGACCTTTGGTATTTGTTATCTGCTATAGATATCATTGTTTTTGGTTATAAACTGGTTTCTAGTTGATCATTATTTCAGGTTCGAGGAAAAATTGGTGAATTTATAATGGGTGTTTTTGCTGTATTTCAAGGTACACAAATGTTTGAAATTTAAAATTTTCTGCTCCAATATGGAAAAGATATGACATGAACAGAAAATATTTAGATGCCTTAATATTGAAATTGAAACGAGTTAGTTTTTTGCATGCAGATTATTTGAATCTTCATTGTTCTAATGGTTAGGTACCATTAACAAGGTTTCAATGTTTCTGCAAGAAGAATCAATACATCAAATCATTTGAGGATCATAAATATAGAAAAACTAGTTTTATAGTCTATAGGATCATTAATGGGTAAAAAACTACTGCAATACCTATTCTCCTATCGAAGAATAGAAATGAAAGTGGTTCGGGGGATGGGGTTATGTTTTTGGTTTCAGATTCATTTTTACACTTGATTGTTAGAACATGTTCTTAACACTAACAATATTCACTTGTTCACCCCTAATTTTCTCCATAGATCTCGACTTCAGTTTTATAGAAATGAATCCCTTTACACTGGTGAATGGGGAGCCATATCCACTGGATATGAGGGGAGAATTGGATGACACTGCTGCCTTTAAGAACTTTAAGAAGTATGAATATATTTGTTCAACTTTTGTTTTCACATACATATTGGTGTACAATTTTAAGATATTTTACGGGGTATGTTTCTTATATTAATAGTGTTATACGTTCAGGTGGGGTAACATAGAGTTTCCTCTTCCTTTTGGAAGAGTCCTGAGCTCTACCGAAAGCTTTATTCATTCATTAGATGAAAAGGTATTATCACACATTTATTTTAGCTCATCTTTATCTGGAATTTGATTCAGCAGAGCAAAAGATGTCTTATATCATATTGCCTGCCTTTACATTGCAGACAAGTGCCTCTCTGAAATTCACTGTATTGAACCCCAAGGGACGTATATGGACAATGGTAGCAGGAGGTGGTGCTAGTGTTATATATGCTGATACTGTAAGTGCCATATGGTGATAACGTGTTCATAACAGTGCTCTTCAGAAGCATTTTTGTTGTTTTACTATCTAATCATGTTGATTCAACAAGATAATTTCGTTTTAATGTCTTTAGGTTGGAGACCTGGGTTATGCATCGGAGCTTGGTAACTACGCAGAATACAGTGGAGCTCCAAATGAGGAGGAGGTTTTGCAATATGCGAGAGTTGTTATTAATGTAAGCAATTTGTGACTTTTACTTTGTTTTTTGGAAAACAATTCTGATGTTTCTGTTGTGAAATAATGAACCCTCTAGTCTTGTAGTGTGCTACTGCAGATCCTGATGGCCGTAAAAGAGCCCTTCTTATTGGAGGTGGTATTGCAAACTTCACTGATGTCACCACAACTTTCAACGGGATTATTCGAGCTTTGAGGGAGAAGGTACATCTTGATTCAAATGTTATCAACCGAACTTCAATTGCAGTTTCTCATCCTTTTGTTTCCCCTTGTAGGAATCCAAACTAAAAGCCTCAAGGATGCACCTCTATGTTCGAAGAGGAGGTCCAAACTATCAGACTGGCCTAGCAAAGATGCGCGCTCTGGGAGAGGAACTTGGAGTACCCCTTGAGGTATGAAATTACTCACTCAATTCTATGAGTAATGAATGAGTTTTTTCAGGTTTCCTTTTCTCCCGAACTTGTTACATTTTTTTCAGGTTTACGGCCCTGAGGCGACAATGACTGGAATCTGCAAGCAGGCAATTGACTGCATCATGTCAACATAGGTCTCAAAATCTGTTTTCTCCATTGCAAAGGTGTGGTGAGAAAATAAGTTAGTGATTTTTTTGTTGCAAATTGTTCAAAACATTCTGTTTTTTCTTGAATTTTCTCTCTTAAGAAATTTTTGATAGAATGCTCTTCAATAAAGCTTTGAAATCTTGTAAAATTGTACACCATATTTGTGAAATTGTGATTCCCAACTATTTGAAAATTTATCTAGGTTGGAAAATAAATTATGCCTTTTTTCATCCATTTATAGGCTTTAGCTTACTGCAGATATATTTTTAAAAAGTACAAATTTGTGCTTCATATCCAAGAATGTTCTCTTCTCTCTACAAGCTTGTTATCCTTTTGAGACCCATTTTCATTGGTGGCCTAAGCTTACCAATTCTAGCACTCATGAAATAAGCTTTACCTAACCAACTAGCAAATGGTGGGTTTTACCCACCATTTGAGCATGAATTTAAATGAAAGTCTCTTTGAAAACTGTATGATTAAAAAAGAATAAAAAAAAAAAGAAAGAGAGAGAGAGAAACAGAAGTTAAAATATGTGCTATTGCAAGGAATTAATATGTATGACTAATTAAAGGGAATATATTTTTTTTTTTTATGCTAAGGAAATTTATAGTGCTTTGATCAATGGATTGTAACATATTTATTTATTAAATAAATTAAATTTCCTTCTATAAATAAAACAAGTTTTTTTTTCTTTTGATTTTTGCCTTTTGACCATGTTAAGGGCTCGTTTGTTTTTCTAGCAACAAATAGGCTCATTGTTTTTTAAATCAAATAATACAACATAAATTTATTTTGTCTTATTATATTTTATCTTTTTCTTACATTATTTTATTTTTTGAACGCTTTTTTCAAGATTTTTTTAATTTAAATTCAATCAAAAAAATACTATTTACTTAACAATATAAATTTATTGATTTTTAATTTATATTTAAAAATTAAAAATTTAAACAAAAATTAAAAAAACATTTTGTACCCGCACGCTGGCCGTAGGCTTCTGTCATCGCATGGCAGCAATTTTATAATCGAGCGCGCTGGCAACAAGGGCCGCGCTCTAGCGGCAAGCCTCTATCGTTGAGCAAGGGGCAACTTGCAGGCGGTGTGCTGGCGACACGAAGGCTATGCGTTTGGGTGCAGGAAGTCGCCAACGACCAATTTTAGGCAGGCAGAATCAAGATGATGCTGGCGGGCGCCCCTCTGCTGTGTAAATTCCTTTTTTTCTTTAATTTTATTTTTTATACGCATATTTTATTAATAAATAATTTTTATTCATTAAATTATTATAAAATATAAATTGCACACTTAAAAGTTAATAAAATTTATATTATTCAGTGAGTAGTGCTTAGATTACGTTGAATTAAATTAAAAAAACTAAAAAATAAAATAATTTAAAAAGACAAAATAGAATAAATATAAGAACTGGAATAATTTAATTCCTTTGGGCTGTAATTGTTTAAAAGAAAATTATTTGAGTATTGTTGAAAAAACAAACGGATCCGTCAACATAGTTAAAGCGGGAAAATTTTGAAAAAATTTTATTTTTTATGCATCAATTAAAGCATTAAGTTTTTTTTCAATTCTCTTCGAATTATCTAGTTTTTAGTTTCATAATTAATTTTAAAATATTAAAAATTAAAAATTAAAAATTGATATATTATCATATTAAGTATTAATTGTTTAATTTTTATCATAATTAAATAAGAATTATGTTTTCTTTATCTACACAATTAATTTAAAAAATTTACATTTCTAAATTAATAATAATTTTTGATACTAAAAAATTAATATATTTTACTATTGTGTAAATAAATTTATATGAATTGTCTAAAAAATTAATAGTTTTTATTATAAATTAATATTTTAATTTTCAATTGTTCATTAATTACGATTTTGGCTCATAAAATATTAAGTACTAATATAATTACTGTTAAGCATAATGGTAACATTGGAAACAATATGGAATTAGATTTGCGCATCTTTAATAATCATTTGCTATATTTAAATAAATCATAAACAAAAGTCTGATACATCTATATAGATCCCTAAAACATCCAAATGGCTCTAAAATTGTTAAATATCACTGCCCATCACATGATTTAGTGACTGAAATTGGTGGGTCTTCTATTGAGCCATTTAATGTCAGATTTCCCAACTTGATTTAAACCACAAACGACATGGTCCGGATCTGTCCCCACAAGAGAACTTCAAAGGATCGCCAAATCCTGCATCAAGAAAAATTAGAGTGTCTTGTTTTATGTATACCATGCAATACAAGAATAATAATTAGTATAAACAGAATTCTTAACAGCAGAATAGAAGAGACAGAAGATGATTACCCAATTTTTCCGCATTACTAATCAACCATATTTTGCATCATAGATATCCACTCATGTTATTGCAGCTTTAAGGAGTTCTGACTTCAATTTGATCGCTTTAAAGTTTGGGTGCACCATTGAGATTTTAAAACAATTTTTCTCTAACTCATTCTATTTTATCCAAATATTCTCAAAATATTTATTAAACATTAATACATAGTCAAATAATACTATTAAAATCCAAATATAAAATTTTTAAAATAACAAAAAATACCCTTCTATATAAATTTATTAAAATACCCTAAATCAAAATACAAGGTATTACGTCCTAAAACTAACGTGGGTTAAGAATACAAATACTAAAGGGATTATAAGCTCATGGTCACCCTTTCTTCATAAACTAGAATTTTAAGGCCAATTCTACCACTAAGCCTTAGTATTTAATATTCGCTTCAAAATCACATCAAGTATGGGACCAAATAGACCTTGCTGAATATAGGATAAGTATGGTGCAGTTTTGTAATTGTTTCTATAGACGAAACAATTTGGAGAGAGTTGCTACCTATAAAAAGACAAGATCTGTTAAGTCACCAAGTAAGGAATGATTGGTCGTATTTTTATTACGAATGGGATGACCTAGGGAGGCTGCTTCCTATAAAAAGACAAAATCCGTTAAGTCACCTAGTATGTAATGGGGGATGCCCCTTGGTGGACTTTTATGATTCTAAATTTCACGTAGGCTAAGAATATAATAATATAAGCTCATAGGCACCCTACTCTCGTAAGTCATTTTTTGAAGGTAAATTCTACTCATAAGCCCTAACATCCTGTGACCTTTGTTTTACAAGACTCTTTAGGGATTATAACTATCTTTTTGTAATGCTTTCTATGAGTGATGATGATACTTAAAGCTCAATTTCAAGCATGGGTACCATTCTAAACAAAATTATGCATATATATGCATAGTAGTGCAAAAGTAATCAAATTTAAAGCATAATTACTAAACTTTAGTGATGGCTTGATGAAGAACACCACCATTTGTGTTGTATCTCTAAAAGAATCAAAATTCTCAACTTATTCTTACCTTAGCCAAGTGTAGAGAGAGTGAGAGCAAGAGTGAAAATTATGAAAAAATCCATCTAAAATTAAAAATTGGTCATATATATATACACATATATATTTTCTCTATTTAATAAAATGCCCTTAGTTATTTAGTCAAAGACAAATGGTTCTGAATCTTGTCAAATAAGCTTTCTAATAGTAAATATAAAATAATATTATTTAGGCCCTCAAACTTTAAAAAAATTATAAATTGACCACAAATTTGATCAAACTTATTTTAACTAAATTTATTTTAATTTTATTTATATTTTTAAATATTTATAAAATATTGTAACTTACTTTAAATTATAATAGGGTCAAATTCTCAAGCTCTTAATTTGTTAAACTATTTAACGCATAAATTATTTATAATTTTTTCAACCAAATAATATCTTCAAGAGTGTTAGCTCTTATGCGGATATTATTTACTCTCTATAATAATAAGTATAAGTTGAGATTTATATTGTGATCTCTCCGGTTCATTATGATATTAGCCGTGAGCTAAAATTACTCTCATTGATTGTATTTTGAACTATTTGAATGCTCAACGACTATGGTTAACACCTACTAATGTACTATAACCCTTAAATTATAATAAAAAAGATCTTTATCAAATTTTTTATAACTAATTATAAGTTTTATATGAATAGTATCCTTTTATTCGTATAATCCTAGCCAAATTAGGGCTCACGAATGTCAAAATCTTAAACGTAGTTATATTCAAATAATTAATTAATACAAGCTAAACTTATCACTGCAAACTCTTCGTATGACATTTATACTTTAACTAAAGACTTTATTTTCACTTATTTACTAATATCTGACTAGAAACTCAAACTTAAACTAAGTAAACAGTACTTCAAAATCTTTTATGTCGAGTCAATAGATTCTATTTGACAGTCATTTGCTTCTCACTATAAATAACACATGATCAAATTAGCTTTTGTATATAAGACGTAATTAGTCTCGTATTTATACACGATATGAATCATGTGCATCTATATCTATTAACAATCATGACATCTAAGGTCTAAAGAGTAGTTAACACGCCCATATAATTCAATGATAAATTATTGACAACATACTTTTATGTGATTCATTATAACTTTGGTCATGTTTAAATAATAGTTTTCTAACTATTATTCCATACTAATATTTTAATGATATGACTATCATATCACTTGTATTAATATTATCTCATACTATTCATCAAAAACATTCAGTGTACCTACACTGTAATATCAATACCCAGTCAATATTACTTCTGTAAGAAACACTTTAAATAATCTGATTATTTTAGACGATTCATATACATATTCTATCATTAGTATGATTAGATAGAAGAAGTAATATATACACATGAATTGAAATAATTTCTTTATTAATAAA
>JAWDEX010000009.1:11515007-11531983 GCA_035221805.1 Trichilia hirta
AACAATTGCCGTGTCAGGAGGAGTATTAGACTTCCATTCAACTAATAATAATAATAATAATAATAATAATAATAATAATAATAATAATAACAATAATATTGCTATTATTATTATTATTATTATTATTATTATTATTATTATTATGTACAGTATACACAAATTTACATGATAAAACATCCTATGTGAGGGAAACATCTTCGGGCAAAAATCAGAAAGATTTCATGAGACCCAAAAAGAATTACGAGCTTTGTTTAACTAGTGGCAAAGTACCATAACCAGTCTCACTCAATGGAGGAAAGACAAATAATATAAGTCCAAAGTGGTGCGCACAGATTTACAAATGGGTTACAATTATGACCATTTTTTGAGAGTTGCTGTGGAATAACAGAATGACATGGGCTAGTTATGCTAATCTACACATAGTTTTTTTTATATGCAGGTTCCAGCAAACAACATTCACTCGGTGACCAGTGGCCATTTTGTGCTCTATCGGGGATCTGCCAATATTTGCCAAAGGTTTTGTGGCTTGAAATTGTGGTTACTTGAGAGGCTGAACCTTAAACAATGTAATAGGAAGCGTGGACTACTGAACAAGTACAAGATTATAAAAAATCAAGATAACAATCAGTTAAGTAGTCATTTAGAAACAAATTTATTGAATGAAGGACGAGAATCTGAAGGAGGCTCAACAATATCTGTACCCAATGGTTAGTAATGACATTTCTATTTTAATCTCTTTACACTGTTGTTTTGTCCATCAACGTAGATGATCTTAATATTTTGTGATTAGAAACTTAAAAGGCTTTAAATTGTGGAATTTATAGTTTCTATTGGAGAAGTCGGAATGAACACTTCACACCTACAAACACATCCCTCAAATGTTCCGGTTGATGGTGGTAGAGCATGCTCACTTTGCATTGCTGTCATAGGAGCTACTGGTGAGCTAGCAAGAAGGAAGATTTTTCCAGCATTATTTGCCCTATATTGTAGCGGTTTTCTTCCTGAGGTAGGACTACTATTTTGTTGAATGATCAGGCATTTGTGCCATTCACGTAGAATTGCTAAGGCCAAAGATTTCTTTTTTCAGCCAGCCCAATGTATTTTATTTTTACACAAATTTCTTGTTCCAAGTACTATTGATCATGTTTCTCACTTTTCTTGGTTTTACAATTTCCATGGCTGCAGAACGTGGGAATCGTTGGTTATTCAAGAAAGAATTTGACAGACGAAGACTTGAGATCGATCATAACTGCAACTTTGACTTGCCGCATTGATCATCAGTATGGTTCTCCTATCACCTTGCAAATTCTCTTTTCCTGCTGCTGAATTTTTTGTTAAGTCCTTGAGGTATTTAAATTTATGCTCCCTCATGATTTAAGCAACTTTTTAGAGAAAACTGTGGGGACAAAATGGCTGCTTTTCTCAGTCGAACGTACTATATTAATGGAGGTTTTGACAACCGAGAAGGGATGTTAAAGCTCAATGCTTTGATGGAGCATATTGAGGTATGGTTTAGAAAAAGATATTAATAAGGAACAATTTGGGATGCTTATGGAGTTTTTCACTGCAACATGTTCATTAATTTTGATGGTAAAGTATGACAAAACTTGTTTGTTCTACCCATACCAATTGAATCACATGACTTGGATATATTTATTGGCATTAATTAGCTCATGATTTATGGTATAATTGAACTTAAATTCTTAAAAACAGTAAACAGAATGTGAAATGGTATTTGTCATTTTTCCTTTCATTCATGTCAAACTTATGTTTCTGTTAAAAAGCGGAGAAAAAACAGATTGAAGATTAGTAGTGTGTAATAAAGTCTTTATATTATTAGTATCACATTCATATTTTAGCACAAAAATCCCTTACCCCTGCTTTGGCACAATCTATTAAAACTTCAAATTTTAGTAAAAAAGTTAAAATTATTGACTTTTTCTATTCAAATGAAAATGCATGTCTGACAATAAATCTGAATACTGAGCATAAGTCACATTAAGACTTATTCTGTAAAACTGAGTACACTCTAATCATTATGAATTATCGGTCGTGCAATTTTAAGAGCCTATATAGTTTTCCCATATTTAAGCGGTATGCTTTTGATAATTGATTTTATAGCAGCTAACCTAAACCTCAGGGGGGATCCAAAGCAAACAGAATATTTTACTTGTCTGTCCCGCAAGAAGCACTTCTAGATGTTGCATCCACTCTTGCTGATGGTGCTCAAACCCAGAGGGGATGGAATCGGATAATAATTGAGAAACCTTTTGGGTTTAACGCACCATCTTCTCATCGGATGACAAAGGCTCTTCTTTCTAAGTTTGAGGAGAAGCAACTATACAGGTGAGTGAGCACATTATTTATACTCATTTCATATACATGCATGTGTATAAATACCTGAACGGACATTCAGTTTTAGCTTATTTATTTTTTCAATCTTGCAGGATAGATCATCTTTTAGGGAGGAATCTCATTGAGAATCTCACAGTACTAAGGTTTTCTAATCTAATATTTGAACCATTATGGAGTCGAACATACATACGCAGTGTGCAGGTAATTTTGTTAATTTCACTAAATACAATTTCATTGACATGTATTTTCTACTAAATGCTGCATATCCACTGCCTGTTTAAACCATTGTGAAGGTCATTCTGTCAGAAGAAATGGGTGTGCAGTCTGGAAGGTAAGCAAATATGATTTTTTCATTGTTCTTTCAATAACAATGCATCATATTATCATCTTATTAACATAATTTTCTGTTATATGCAGATATTTTGACGGTTATGGTATTATTCGAGACATAGTACACAGTCATATACTCCAAACCATAGCACTGCTTGCCATGGAACCTCCTGTAAGTCTCGATGGAGAAGACATTCGGAATGAAAAGGTACCTGCCCTTTCTCAAAGATGATCTGTTTGAAATTCAAGTGGTACAATACAAAATAGAAATCCGAAGATATATTTGTCTCCCTTTTGGTGTTTAATGTGTTGAAAATTTATAATCTCCATCCGACGGCTATAAAGTCTTGGAATTAGCTCTTTGAAATGCTAATTTCTCTTGGGTGTTCTCAGCTTCATTGTCTTGTTTAAAGGGTCTGTGCGTTTGACAGAGGTAGAAAGGCATCAATTTTTTGGTATTGTGGAATAGTAATTACTCTCCAGTCATATGATTAGAAAAAAATGATGAGCATTTATAGAAAATAGAGAAGAAATTGTATAGAGCTCAGTTTTCATTGTTGATTTTTTAAAAATTTTACTGATAGCCTTTTTTCATCCAACAAAATTGGGAGGCGGGCAGGCAGCAATCATTGTTTTTTATTGGTGCTTTTTTGGCATAGCCCCAATCCTAATGATTTTTTCTAGTAAGAAAACAATCAATCATCTGTTGTACGTGTGTGTAACTTAACTCTTAATACATTGTTCTGTTTCCTACCAAAATTGTGCTAATAGTAGTAATAAACAAATAGTGGTGTGTCGTGGAGTTGATAGGAAGCTTCTTTGCAGGTCAAGGTTTTGAGGTCGATCCGCAAATTGGAACCAAGCGATGTTGTTCTTGGCCAATACAAAGCTACTTCTGTAGACAAGGTTGATGTAAATTTGAACACTCTGACCCCCACGTATTTTACTGCTGCATTATACATTGACAATGCTCGTTGGGATGGTGTTCCATTCTTAATTAAAGCTGGCATGGGACTCATCAAACACAGGTAATAGCCGTTATCCTATAGCATTTTACATTTTAATCACTAATGCTCATCACTTGCACACATTTGTGGTTTGTACATTCCAAGATTGAAAGGTCCTTAGTATTGTGATAATTCTACTAGGCTTTGAAAGGAAAGCTAAAAAAGTATTTGATAAAACTTTTAGTACGGCTAACGTAGTTTTACACTAATATTTAACCTCTAAAGCTTTCGTCTCATAACAGCTGTAGCTTAAAAGTCATGACACCACAATACCAAATGGAGCTTATATTCTGGTTGCTGAGTTGTCGAATACTTAGTTAAAAGGGTAGGAATCTAAAGAGTAGGCAATTATTCTCTGTTATTGATGCAGAGTGGAGATACGTATACAGTTTCGTCATGTTCCCGGAAACATTTATCATGACCGTATTGGACATAATATCAACCTTGCCACTAATGAGCTGATTTTACGTGACATGCCCGACGAGGCCATCCTAGTCAGAGTTAACAATAAGGTTCCTGGATTAGGCTTGCACTTGGATGCTTCGGAACTAAATTTGCTCTACAAGGACAAGTACGTACTTCTGCTCTGTTAATCTACTGTTTTCACACCGATGCTGCTATAATCACCTTTATTGTGTCGTTTTCGTGCTTACTTTTGCATCGATGCCATAGATATAATGTTGAGGTCCCAGATTCATACGAGCATCTGCTTCTTGACGTTATTGACGGAGACAACCATCTTTTCATGAGAAGTGATGAGCTCACTGCTGCATGGAATATTTTAACCCCGGTTCTACAGGAAATGGACAAGAACCATATTGTGCCAGAACTCTATGAGCTCGGAGGTAGAGGTCCCATTGGAGCATATTATCTGTGGGCGAAACACGGGGTGCAATGGACCGAAGACTAGAAACTCAAGCTTTGCACTAGCTTGGTACTAGTAAATCATGTAAAATGAAGGGTACCGTTTCATGTCTGCCAGGAAATAATGGCTATGAGTAAGGTAGCAAACTGGTACATGTTCGTTAAACTCCACCTTTAGAAAAGGGTTTAAAATATTTTTGCTGGTACATGTTTGTTAGACTTAATACGTTAAACTTGAAGTCAAATTGTAGTCCGATGGTCAAAACTTGACATAATAAATTTAAAATTTAATATTCTACCTTTAAAAAAGAAAATTGGACCAAGTTTCATTGATGCTCCCAACTTGGTCTTTTGTGCAGTGATTTTGACCGAATCTTTTTGTTGATCAATTGAAGAAATATACTTATCCAACAAGAATCACGTGAATTATTGTCCCACATGATTTCTTTTTAAATATTTTATTTACTTATTTTTTTATGGGTACAGAAGTTTCCTGTTGACTTATTTAAAAAGAAAAATAAAAAAGAAATAATGAGCCTTGAAAAGTTAAGGTAATGAAAGTAGCATGCAAGTTGCTTTAGCTAAAGCACTTTTTACGAGCTAAGGTTAAATAGTACCATCCATAAGCATTTTTGATACTCTGTTTATCTTCATCCTTTGCCTAGAAGCATAGCATTGAAGAATAGTACTAAGAACACATTTTTTCTAAATTCGAATTTGATATAAAATAGCAGTGTTTAATTTTAAAAATTGTAGCATATAACACTAAATTCAAAATTTATAACATGCGAACATTGGCATTAAAAAATTTATATATAAATAGAAAAAACTTTATAAAAAGCTAAATTTCTAGATCGGACTAGAAAAAATGGTAGTTAGATTGTGTTTGTTCTGTATTTATTTGTTTTTAATTGATTTATTTTATAATTTCAATTTCATTTAATGTGACAATCAATGATGATATCGAATCTTTATTTTTTTTTTTTCAAAAAAATGATATAATTTAAGTCATTTGACAACATAAAATATCTTTACACGAATACTAAAATAAAAAATTTAAATATTTGTTTATAAATGTAAAAATATTTATTAAATTTAATTAGGATAAAAGATTATTTATAAATTAATAAATAATTATATACTAATTAAAATAGCACGTTAAGTATTTTACAAATAACATTAATATTTTAAAAAATATTGAAAATATATAATTATACATGTTGGGAAAAAAATTCGAGGCTATAGTCTGGCTAACTCCAGTAGTCCGTATTGCCTCCGAGTCTGAGCCAAGAGGCTGACTTATAAATTGGAGACAAATTTGATTTGCAACCCTAAATTCATGACGTTAATAGAGGTTACTTCATTAAAGCTAGTTCCAAGTTTAAAAAAATAGTCTCAATCTCATGCAAACTGTAACTTAAAAGGAGGGACAATAAAAAGAGACTATGCATAAATCTCGAGGTCACTGCAAATTGTCGTTTTACATTTAAGATTTCGTATTATATAAGTCACAGTTTAAATAATTATTACACTGGCCTAAAATCTATAGACAATGATTACATAGTGATTCATTATCCAACACCAATACTTGATCTCTCTAACAAATGCTGACTCTCTATTTTTTAGTGATCACATGTGCCAAGATCTTGGAGGACTTGCCATCAACTGCTATAAATATCAGCTTCCTTCCATGGTAAAAAAAGTTAGACGTAGTAATAAGCAACACATTTATTCCGTATTAGTATTTATAAAATCTCTCTCTTCTGATCAAAATTTTTGCTTTTATGTTCTCTTGAATCCTAAGTCTAACTTAAATATTAGAGTTTCTATATCAAAAAGTTAGCATTACTTTTATCTTTCTTTCTATATTTTCAAGCAACTGAAAAGTAGTCATTATGATAGTTTTGTAGACTCGAGGTAAACCTTTTTAGATGTATTAACAATTAAGAGGGACAAAACTTATGTGGTGCTTGAAATTTAGCGCATATATAGGAATTGAACAAGAAATTTTTTGTTAGCTCACTAAAAAAGTCTCATCCAAACATTCAATCGGTCAAAAATAGTTGTTAATAATTAAAATCACTATTCTCAAAGACTTTTGGTGGAGAGGGACGAGAAGCTAACTATTGTTACAAATTTAGCCTAAGGGGACAAGTCATCTAGCAAGAATAATTCACAAACTAACATAGTTACTCCTGCAATGAGTAAAGTGACAGCAAAGACCAAGCAGGAATCTCTCTAGCTGGTCAGGGAACTAGAAAAGTACTAAAAGAAGCATGCTAAAAAGGATTAACAATTAAGAAACTTACAGCAAAGAAAAAAGAAGCTAAAAGGGGAAGCAACAGAGTTACAGAGTCTATATTTATATTGAGATGCAAATAACTATCATGACTAAATCGTTAACTTAGTAAATAGGATTTTAAGATTTTATTGACTCAGTCTAAATTTAAATTTTCAGTCGAATATTGGTAAATGCTTGAAAATAAAGTTTGTGACCAAAGCACTTAATAGTTACAAAAAAGTTTTGTGGTAATAAGTTTAACGCGTAATGATCATTAGCTTAGGCAAAAACTTAGTTTAAATTTTTTAATATTTGTGAGCTCTAACTTAATTGGAATTAGAAAAATAAAAAAATATTCATATAAAATATACAATCAAATATATAAGGTTTAATGAAGACTTTTTTCATTGTAATTTAAGAAATATAGTATATTACTAGATGTTAACCATAGTTATTGAGTATTCGAATGATTCAGAACGGATTTAATGATATCGATTCCAACTCATGGATAATACTAAAGTGAACTCAAAAAGTTATAACTAATAACTTATGCTCATTCTTGCTTTAAGAGAGAATAAATATTATCCATAAGAGAACTAGCACTCTTAGAAATAATATAAGGCCCAAAAGTGTCAATGGTTTATACATTAAATAGTTTAATAAATTTAAAAACTTTATTAATTGACCCAAATATAACTTAAAGTAAGTTATAATATTTTATTAATATTTAAAAATAAAAAAAATTAAAACAAACTTAGTCAAAGTAAGTTTGACTAGGTTTAGGACAAGCTTAGTATGAAAATGTTTAATGAGGGTAAACTTATTATTTTATAATTTTACTATTACAAAACTTGTATGAAAAGTTTTAAAACTCATTTGTCTTTAACTTAATGTCAAGGGCATTTAAGTAAATGATAAAAGGCATCCATTTCCATTTTTTGATGAATTAAGTTCATAATTATCCAAAAGCTTGAAAAATCCCAAGTCTCTCTTTCTCCTAAAGTCAGCCAAGCAAGGCGAAGCATTTATATATATTATAAATTTAAAGATATTTTCATTATTGCCAAGCTAAAGGTTAGCCTTTTTATAAGTTACTTTAATTAAGTCTGTGAATTCAAACCCAAATTACATAATTAATGTCTTATTAACCCCAATAACATGCTAATCGCTAAATCAACCATCAAAATGATATTAGAGAACTTCATTGTGTTGATTATATGGTTGATTTGGTATTATAGTTGATGGATTTGAAGATTGAAGCTTGGGTTTCTTTATGGAAAAATTAGAATTTATATTCCATATCACATTTTTTATGGAGAAGATAATGAATAGTTCATCATCTTTGTATTTTAATGAGATTAATTGAGTCATATGATGATAATAATACCATGGATGCGTTAATTTCATATTGTAAAATGTTTTTGAACATAATGAACATCAAGGATAAATTCGGCCATGATGATAATGATATACAAATGTTGTATTTTCATATGTTAATGTCATTGTTTGATGAATTTCATGAGATGAAAATGTTATTATGATTTTTATAATCCTTAATAGGTTTGGCCACACTAACAATCATACATAATGGTTATGTTTTGATGAATGGAATCATGGTTTAATTGTTAAACATGCTAAATGATCATGGATGTATGCTCTTAAATGTTAATTGTGATCATATAATCATAAAATTAGAATGCTTAATAGGTTTGGCCATATGGGTTTTTATGCATTAAATATTTAATTTTTTGATTAATTACTTGTTAATTATTTGATTCATATGATGAATTATAATTCAAGTTAATGAAATGTTAATTTAATTAACCATGAATTTAAATTTATAATTGAATTTGCTAATTAATTTTATTAATTAGCTATGTATGTATGTATGTATGTATGTATGTATGTATGTATGTATGTATGTATGTATGTACGCGTGCACGCGAGCGCACACACACACACACACACATCTATATCTATATCTATATAGATTATATATTGCATATAATGCCTTGATGATGTCATTAATACACAGTATCCTTAAAAGTTAAATATAGATGGATAATGTCGACTTAAATGCATTAATTTATTAATCTATTTTTTCTAATTTTAATTGGTCCATAGTTGATATTTTTGACTTTAGGTTGATTATTATGTTTTGTAATCATTTTGCTAATAAATGTTTGAAAATTTGTTTTTTAATGTTTTAGGAAACATTATAGTTGATATTAGGATATAATAATCCTTTAGTTAGCCTAAACCAGTTAGTTTAATTTGTTCAATAAGTTAAACAAATTATACAAGTAACATGATTACTTATACGACAAGTAATTTCAACCAAATAAAGCAATCCAATTGATAAATGGTCGAAAATCCCAAATTAATCGTGTGATTCGATGAATTGTTTGACAGTTTATTAAAATCAAAATGAAAATATCCACGCTTGTGAAACTAGCGCAACTATTTAATTGTTAGGATAATTATTTGTGAGATGAATAATTCGAACCAAATAAGAGATGAGATTTTTTGAATGACAAGTAACTTCGACGAGTTGATGAATAGTAATCACATGAATAGTGACATGACTCAAAATGGTAATAAATTGTTTATATGAGAAGTAAGGTTGATTACACAAATATATATTACTTGTGTAACAAGTATATTAAATAGTACTATTAGAGTAATATACTAAAAAAATACTAGTTATGCATACATATACTAGTATATATGATATAAGTATGTATATATATATATAAAGAATGACAATAGTTCATAAGATGAATAATTATCAGTGTAAGTGCTTGGCACAAAAAGATAGTTCTATAAAAACTGTTTAAGTCGAGAGAGTGCTAATATGAAATGTGAATAATCGAATGCTTAGTAAATCTCCCTAAATAATTAATATATTCTCGTCTCCTATTGTAGGATAGCTAATGATTCTTTAACATAAATATTTTACTCTAGTATTTCTCTATGTGAGAGGTATAGAGTTTATGTAATTGAATTGAATTTATCTAGTTCTCGATGATATTTAAATATTATTTAAAAAGATACAATAGTTTGAATATAACTAGTATAGGATACCAAGATTTTTATTTTGTAAAATATCAAAAATTAGGGCAATAGAAATGAATTGAGTCTTATATGTGATAGAGAAAAGAAATAGTTATTTACTTACTGAAGTTAATTAACCAATATTTTTTATTATGTAAGGTTAATTATTTGTAGATAAGAATTTGATTCCTTACTATTTTTAATATCTAATAAAACTTTGAAGTTCAATGTTAAGATATAAATTAGATAGTCGGAGGTAATTTGATCATGATAAATTTTAATGTATTCAATAATTAAATTTATTTTGTACTTCAATTGTAATGATTGAAAAATTTGGTAATGGCTAAATCAAAAATTTCGATGACTAGATAAGATTTGTTCAGACTTATGAAAAATAATTAAAAGAAAAATTGGAATTTTTTTGTTGGGCCAATGATTAGTACATTGAATAGAGGCTTAATGGACCTTTGTCATGTATTAAAATGGGCTAAATCAAATGAATTTGGCCAAGTGTATACAAAAAATTAATGGATTAAAATTTTATTTAATTAAATAGAAATTTGGCAAGTTTGGGTGACAAGTGGCTAACCATTTGTGTGTGGTGTAGTAAGGAGAGATTAACCATGTAAGTGATGAAGGTCATATCTTTAGACTAGAGTTTTCTTTCATTATTATTAATAATAAATGGAAAATATATAAAGGGAAATGAAATGAAAATTGGGCATTTCCTTTCTTATTCTTTTCGACACAAAAGAGGGAAAGAAATAACTCCCTCATTTTTTGTGTCATTGATGTGCAAAAAGAAAAGGAGGAATAAAGAAGAAAAATAAATTAAGGTAAGTAAATGTTGATTTGAGTTATGGAAAATTCAAGGTTTTTATATTGTAATTTATATATGTTATAATTAAAGTCATTTAGATGTTGTTAAGATAAATGGAATCCATGAATGATGAATGATTTGTTATGGTGCAATATTAATAAACCTTAGAATTGATGAACTAAGTTGATGTGTTGATAATGGTGGAAAGGAGATGTTATTGTTGTAATCATGATTATTGATATAAGTATGCCTAAAAAATGCACGGATGATGGTTAGCTATAGGAAGGAAATTTTGGCCACTATAGAGTAGCAAGTATGAATGATGTTTGATGAATTGATAATGTTTGGGAATTTGTGTAATTGATGTGTGAATTGGTGGTTGTGAATTGATGCAATGGATGATATGTTATGTTTGTAGTAATGGTAGTTTAATGTGTATATTTGATATAGAAATGATGTATAAACCTACATGGCTTGTTTTGGACACATTTTACTTTATAGAAATGGTTATTTAAAAGGATGGAATGAGATAATTTAAGGCTTGGTCGTGCATGGGTGCATTAAGGTAGAATTGACTCACTTATGCTTAACATGCATATTGCTGAATTTTCCTGAACTTGGTGTAAAGAATGACCTATAACTTGAGTTGTAGACATCTATTTAATAAGCCATAAAATTATCAATAAACTAAACACACTCATATATAACATATTAAAAGTCATAATTTTTTAATAAGAAGATAATTTTCTAAAAATCTCATAATAGGGCTTTCTCAACAGGTATCTAAAACTAATTTCACTAAGCAACATGTGAAGATTAGGGTATAACATAAGTTTTAAAAGTTGAAATTGAGATTGGTAAAAAGTTACCAAATATAGATACATGAGAGCTTATTTTATAAAAATTTCAGCTTTAGATTCGTCACTAAGTAATTAAGAAAAATTTTGGAAGTTGATTGATCTATTATAAAAATGCACAGGTTAAGGTTAATGACAATAATATGGAGAAAATTATAAATCTTAAACTAATGCATAGTATTTGCATGGTAATTTAATGAATTATGTACATTTTATGGTTCTAAAGTAATGGATGAAAAGTGTAGAATGTTAATTGGCATGTGAAAGAACTAAAATAAGCTAAAGTGGCAAATATATATACACTAAACTTGAGCATGCACTACCATTGAACTGTGTATAATTGATAGGTCATAACTTGAGTTTTAAGTAGCAAAATTGAGTTCAAAAAGCTACGTAAACTAAAGACATGAAGTAGTAATGAATAAAAGTTTTAGCTCCTTCTCTATAACTTGTAGAGCACAATGAATTTTCAAAACTGACCCTATGTTGTGTGACGATGCTTAGGATAACTAGAGATTAAAAATTTGATAACTCAATGTACATAACTCTGAATTAGGTTTTGTAAAATTTGTAGGAAATCTTGATATGCCAATTTTTTAATAAATATGGGTGAAAATGCATATTACATTCTATTCATGATTTGAGAAATATTTTGTACCAATTATTCTAATAAGATTTCAATTGATCATAGATTAACAATCGAAGACATAGTCACCAATAACCCCCTAGGATACTCTTTGATCAGCTATAGAATATTGAGTGGAGTACTTACTTTATTTACTTTATTTATTTATTTATTTATTTATTCTCAAAGAATAATTTCAGAATTAGTGGATTATTTCACATGTTTGTTTATGTTAATGTATGATTTTATTATAAATTATTAAATTAAAAATTAAGCTTTTGGAATGGATTTGGAATGAGTTTAAAAATTATTTGAAACATAGATTTATATTTTTTAACTTTTCAAGATATTTGATATTGACGACGTGTATGAATTGTAGCATAAAAAAACTCAGGAGGATGCTCTTAGTTTTTTCCTTTTTTACATTCAGTTGGACATTCTTGACCATAATATATTAACGATTGATTGAGACACTTCGAAGCATACCTTGTCTATTTTGTTTTAATTTATATATATGTAGTGGATTTTCTTCGAAAGTATATTTTTGACTTGTCGAGGACTTTAAAAATTTATTCACACTATAGATTAGCAATAGTAAAATATATTGAATCTATTTATCATTACTGTTATTATTTCTAATTATTATTTCTTTATTTATATAGTTTCACTCACTGAATTCTCAGACTCACTTCTCCCTTTATAGATATTTTGTAGGATTGATCCACTAGTGAGCTATTGTCTATTTTTGACGCATGATTAAGGAAGGAAGATAGTGCTGTAGTCACTAGGGTTGTTCCATTGTGTACAGAGAGTATTCATGTAGAATGCATAGTTAATTTGTGGTATGTATATTTTTAATAGTGTATATTTTGTATAATATTAGATATTGTATATAATAGGTTTTATATTTATAAAGTGATGCATTTTCAGATTTTTACATGTTTTGATTGATTTATATGCATATATGTAGCATAGAGTGGTCCAACATTAGTTATAGGTTTAGGGAGACAGTAAAGTGTGTCACCTGTCAACAGCATCTCCGTACTATAGATGTTAAATCAATACATTGACAACTATTTTTCTGTGTCTTTTCAGTTCTTTATCTATGATCTTTAAAATATTTTCATTAAATATTTTTTAAAAGATTTTGGAAAACAATCTTCTTATCAAACCGAGCCTAAAGGATTGATTAAAGAACTAGAGAATTGCTCTCGAGTCTAAAAATTTAGAATAGTTTTAGAGGTTAAGTTGCCATGTCATTGGAGGTAGATACTTTCTAAGAGGAGAAAGAAGCTTTTAATAAGTGACATATCAATAACCGTAGAGTATGACTCTATATGTTAGCTTTCATAAATTGAGAGCTAAAACTAAGCACAAGATTATGTCATCTTCATATGAGATACTAAAATTCTTATGGAGAAATCTCTTATATTGTTGTATATAAGATGTGTAATACCTTATTCATCATAAAGCTTAAGAAGAAAGTCCTAGCTGATAATCATGTCATAAAGATAATCAATATCATCGAGAAGTTGGACGTTTGGGGTATTGTTATGATTGATTGTCTTAAAGTGAATTTGATTCTTTAGTCCTTTTTTTTATAGTTATAAATGGTTTATAACTAATTATAACTTGAACAAAATTTAGCATATTTTTGCAGAGTTACTCAATGTACTTCAAGAATATTATAAGTAAAAATAATAAGAAAAATGGGCATAAGGATATCCATATGGCCATAATCAGTAAGACTAGTAAACAATTATAGCACCCATTTTAAGGTCCAAAAGTTAGATCTAAAAAAGAGAAAGCTAAGAAGGTTTTGCTTCCCAAAATAACCATCAAAACCCAAGAAAAAATGTTTTTGCTTCGAAATTAAGGGGTATTAGAAGAGAAACTATTTTCAATACCTAGATAGTCTTAAGAAGACTAAAAAGGCATATATAATAATTACAAGATTGAATATGAATAAAGTGATAATTTTGATATTTATTCATGTGTTATTAAATTAGCTGCTATATCTTATTTCGGTGTATCATTGCAGGTAATGTAAAATGATTTTGTATTATTAGGCAATAAGATCATCCTGTGAATGGTTAATAAAGTAACAGTTGCTGTGATAGTCACTGAATCGTGCAAGTTAAGGCTCTTGTTCGGACATATTTTAAAGTTAGATAGGATTTTATAGTTCACTTATACTATAAGAAGCATAATTTTTGTACCTGTACTATATAATAATAGTTATAATAAAAATAAATATTTACTACATTTTAAAAATGTATGTATTGATAAAATAATTATTACAAATAGTTATATGTCTTCCATTTGAATAATAGTTATTCACTATATTTTATCACTAATAAAAAAATTTGCATTGAAATAAATTTTAAATATTTATCGCATCATAAATTAGGCTATATCAAAGATAGGTGGCTCATTTAGATTGCAACTAGTGGGATATTATTCTCATTGGATTTAAAACCCTATTTGACTTGTGAGTTACATCTTTGAGGATAAATAATCAAGTCTCCCTTTAAGAATAAAGAAAAGAGATCAAAAGAACAATTAAACCTTATATATACTAATATATGTGGACAATTTAGTATGATGGTTAGAAGATATTTTGAGTATTTTATTATCTTTACAAATGAGATTTCTTAATATAAGTATGTATATTTAATAAAATACAAATTCAAAAGATTTGAAAAGTTCAAAATGTTGACTACAAGTTTTTAATAATGACCAAAATAAATGTGCTATAAATAGTTATGATAATGGTTATGATATAAATGCCTTGATGATGACCTGTTAGTTAGTTTTTGATGATGACTGAGCCTCAATTATGCATACACTTAAGGTAGCTAGTTCTCTTTATTGTTGATGAATGATACATATGCTTGCTAACAACTTTGTTTGAAAAAGGCATTATTTGCAGCTAAACAGATCATATTGACAAAGAAGTATAAAATTGAACTATGTATCCATACATTATAAGAAAGAAATTAAAATATAGACCGAAAGATTGACACAACAAGACCAAAGAGATCAATACTTAGCTATAAAAATAGTAATGTATCGATACACACAATTAAAGTATCGATACATCTTGTCAAAGGCCAAAATCCAGCGAGACCAAAGGATTGATATAGATAACAAAAGATATTAATACTCAGACAAAAAAGAAGCAATGTATTGGTACACAAAGTAAAAGTATCGATATATGTTTTCAATGACTATTTAACAAGGGTAAAGATCGATACCACAGAAAAAAACAATAGCATTACGAAGAACATATCGATACATATCAACAAAGTCAAAGAGTATGCAATTAAAAGTCAAAGTTAAGGCTTATTAAAAGTTAAAATTATCGATACCATGGTTAAATTATCGATATATTTTATCGAAGCTCAAGAAAGATAAGAATAGTTGACAAGAAAAAGACATCAATACAAGACTAAAGATAATATTAATATGATAAAGACTGAAAAGACCAAGGTATCAATATCCCTTACAAATGTAATGATACATCCTAAAGTCAAAAAAATTAAAAAATACGTATCGTAACTTTGTATCGATGCAAAAGGTATGACATATCAATACCAAGCTTCTAGATGAAGTATATGTATCAATGCACTGGTAAAATGTATCGATACAACCTAAAAAAGAAAACTTTCTAGAATTAAGTAGAAGAAGCAATATGATAAAAATATCAATACATTACTTAAATGGTATTGATACATTCTCGAAAATTAGCTCTAACAGTAATATTTGTAATCATTAAAGGCAACATTAAATAAAGTAGCAGGGCGCCATTGAGAGTATAGAAAAGATCATTTAAAAGCCTTGATTTGTTTATCAAGAAAAAGAAAAGCTGAACAAGAACAAGAATTTTTTTTCTCTCTGATAATTCTCTAAAAATCTTGTAAAGCATTTTACAGTAGCCCAAAAATATTCTCTTTGAGCATATTCTATTTATCTAAGTTTATCATCCTAGAGAGAAAGTACCAAAAATTTATGAGGTTATTGAACACTCAATCTTTTAGAGATAAATACTATACAGATACATAAATTTGTAAGGTTTTTCTACAAGTAAAAAAAAAGAGATTGTAAGATTTTCCTTCACTAAAAGGAAGGAGATTATAAGGTTTCCCTTTACCATTAAGAAGAAGGTGTAAAATCTAGGTTACCCTTAACTCGTGAAAATAAGAGTAAACTGAACTTTGGTGTAGACTAATCGAGAGAATAGACATAAGTACATTGTCAATCCACTATAAATTTCCATGTGTTTTTTCCTTCTGCCTCTCTAATTTGCTTTCAGTTATCACATCAATCATTTGAAAAGTGTACTCCATCAAAAATTTTTAAGATCTTAAAAACACCCAATTCACCTCTCTCTTGGGTGTTGCTTTCTGGGATAGCAAATGGTATTGGATCCTAACTCCTTTTTAAGTGAAGAATGGCTATCTTTAAAGCAATAGATCAATAATGACATCTAGTA
This sequence comes from Trichilia hirta, assembly GCA_035221805.1. Taxonomy (NCBI): domain Eukaryota; kingdom Viridiplantae; phylum Streptophyta; class Magnoliopsida; order Sapindales; family Meliaceae; genus Trichilia; species Trichilia hirta. The sequence continues at coordinate 11,531,696 of JAWDEX010000009.1, forward strand.
GTGTTCCAATTCAATTGAGTAAAGGACAATTAACTCATAGACCACCTTTTTTTGATGAAAGTGATTATGCCTACAAAAAAAATGATACAGATTTATCTAAGTACACTAGACTTTGATATAGTCACTATTATAGAAGATGGATATAAACTCTTAGTAATAACAGATAAGGCAATTAAATAAGTGAAGCCTTAAATAAAACATGAATGGACAGCTGAAGAAAAGAGTATCATGCTAATTTAAACATAATACTTCTTGACTGCATCTGAATTGACTGGATATCGAAGCTCT
>JAWDEX010000009.1:11532083-11548374 GCA_035221805.1 Trichilia hirta
CCGAGGAGCAGTTGAGGGCCTGGGTCCCCCTGATGATAGTCTCCTGGGGTGTTGGCTAACAAACTGAGGTTTTCCGGTTCCAAAAAAAAAAAGTTGCTTTAACAAAAGCACTTTTGATGATTTAAGGTGAAGATATCTTGATTAATAGTTTCGTCAATAAGCACTTTTGATAATCTTTTCAAAAGGTCCTCACCCTTTTTCTTGAAGCACAACATTGGAGAATGATACTAAGAAATTTTCTTGCTCTTATAGAATTTTCTTTTCTTTTTTCTTTGGCACATTATAAAATTCGAATTTGATACTAAATGACAAATCAAAAAACTTTATATCCTCATTAAGAATAAATAAAAAAAATAGTCTTACTTTTGAGGTCGAATTAGAATCAGTAGTATTTAAATAATGTTTTTTAGGTATTTATTTATTTTTATTTGATTTATTTTGTCGGGTCGATTTTATTTAATGTGTCAAATTATGTTTATATCGGATCTTTATTTTTTTAAAAGAAAGATATAATTTGTGCTCTTCGGAGAATTATGAATTGAATAGTATTTTATTCTTTTTAGACTAAAAGCTCGTTTAGTAATGTAATTTAGCTTTGCGCAAATAATAAATTAAAAATATATATATTATTTATTTGTATATTTTAAAAATATTTATAAAATTTAATTAGTAATGAAGTTTATTTATAAATTAATAAATAATTACATACTAATTAAAATGGCACCTCAAATATATTACGAACAACATGAAATATTTTAATAAATTTATTTAAAAAATGTGTAAAAATGTTAAAATTTATAAGCACTTATGTACATTAATTGATGCTCTTGTCGACACTCGCAAACATATCTTAAATTGAATTATGAATAACTTTGGTTAATAATTAAATCTACTTTATAATAAAATATCTTTAAAGATGAACCAATGACAGTGTTAAAAGTATTACCAATCTATTGATAAAACATCACATCCCAATAATATCTATTGATTTTGACAATCCAATATAAAAAAGCCTAAAAAATCTCTTAACCATCACAATTGGAATCAAATTTCCCAATTCTTCAAACATAAACAATGAATTATTAGCATTTTCAACTAATGGCTATTGTTGATGAGCAATTGGTGGATCATACATTGCGCCAAATTCCATAATTGGTTATGGCCTAATATTCGAATTAATTGAATCGCGAAAAATATTTATTATGTTAAGAATAATTTTATTTTAATTAAAATTTTTTAGCTCAATGCAAAAAGTATTTGTTATGTTAAGAATAATTTTATTTTAATTAAAATTTTTTAGCTTAATATAAATCGCCTTTGTCATATAAAATTTGGTGTGATGGGTGATGAGAATCGAATTAATAACTTAATTATTTTTATATTTTTTTTATTTAAATAAAATATTTCAAATTTCAAGATGTGTAAATAATAATAAATTATTTTATAATACAGTTAGTTGTATTATATAACTTTCAAATTTTAAAATTATAATAAAAAATGTGAGACGGGTAAAAAAAAAAGAAACTTAACAATTAAAATAAAAGAATTAGAGAGTTGTATAGTATATATAATAACAAAAATTTAAAATTTGTAATAAAATACCACTGATCATATTGTAATTTGATTATTTATTAAAATTTTATTTGCATAATATTGGTAATATAAACTTTTTTGTACGAACTCTTATGTCAAATTAATGTAGCGTAATAGTATTAGTTAATCCATGGTCCATGTCAATTTATATAAAAGAATTTATATCTCTAATATTTCTTAATTTTATTTATAAAATACATATAAAATAGGAAAAAATAAAAAAAAATGATACCTTTTGATAAAAATCTTTCAGCCTTTGCAATGAATGACAATCAATAATGCCCTATAAAATATGACAATGTTAAAATTATCGTAAAATTTATGACGTGCAATTAAAAAATTCATATATTAAAATAAAAGAAATAGAATGTTGTATGACATACACAACAAAGAACATGAGACATGGAGCAAAATGCAACAGATTGTACAAGAATTTTATTATACAATAAAAAATTATTTAAAAATAGGGATAAAATAAAAAAAAAAATAGAAAAGGAATAAAAGAGAAGGCTCTAGTGGACACAGACTCGAGGGGCCAAAATGATTCTTAATGAATGAATAAAGAGATAAAGCAACCAACGCTATATAAATTTATGGCGTCACGTGGGTTTGGTGGAATGCATTACGTTCTTTGCATGATGCAACTCCTGACAATTATTCTCGATACCCACTCCCTTTGTTCCCTTAACCTAACCTATGCACATTTGTTTGTAACCTTCTTATCTCACGTTTTATTACCATTTTAACCATCTATTTTCTTTATTTTTCAATCAATCAAGGACAAAAGTATGATGATATAATATTAGTTATATGGGTTCAAATGGACTTTGAATTTTTTGTGTTGCCCTAGGTGTTGTACTTGAACCCGTGAATATATAAAGAGAATAATAATTTCATGAACGATCTTATCACATGATGCTCATTAATTAACCCAGAACTTCAATTTAATTTATGAGACCTTGTATAACCGATTCATATATCCACTTGTGCTGATGAAAAGGGGATGCTTTAATTAGATCATGTTTGTGTGTATGGTATACATAAATAAGGGGGGAATTTTTTTAATTAATTTTTTTTATTTTAATTGAAACACAAAATTCTAATGATAAGAGAATTCTATTCTATATATCTTTATATGGCCATTAACTTTTCTAGGCATTCACATTTTTAATATGTAATTTTTTTTCTAAATTATCAATTAATAACTCAAATAATTATTGATTTAAAACAAATTCAATGTCTTAAAAGTATGAATTGTCAATATAATAAAAATAATCTAGCAAATAATATAACCGACCTTATAAAGCACAATTATCTTTTCTTTTTAAAAGCATGATTATTCTATAAAAATTTGTTCTTAACTTGTACGTCGTTCTAGAATAATTTTTAAATTCAAACATCAACTTTTACTCTTTAATTGTAAAGAATTAATAATTTGTATTAATTCAAAGTCAAATTGCTTTAACTCAATGTGGGCATGTATAGCACAGACTAATAGAATGAATAATAATGCTGTTTAAGTCAAAATTTTTCATTTAAAATGAGGTGATAATAAACTAATATGCATTTATTGAAAGTAAAATTTTTATAATTTTTAAAATTATTTATTATATTTTTTAATTTAATAAATACATAATTTTTTATTTAAAGTGTATTTTAAAATAAATAAAAAATTTTGAGATAAATACTATTATTGTATGATAAGTAAGAGGTCTTTTGAGAAAAGTGGGGAAAATAAAAATCGCTTGAAGAGGGCTTTTTGGTAAATTCGATGTCGAACCAATGACTTTTTTTGTAAGAAAATTAGTCGATCTGACATCTTAGGGGTATTTTGGTAAATTCAGTTTTCAACCATGGATTCAACTCAAGACGGTGTCTGGTTACGTGAATTTACGTAAGCAAGCATTTCACTTTCGCACAGCAATTTATCTGTTCTCTCTCTTACTATTGCATGTGAATAATAACATTTTTCCCCTTATACTTTCACATTATCACTAATAAGTACATGATTTTTCTATTTGTAACAAATAGGTGCTTAACTGGGATGATAAAATCCCTTATGAGAAGGGGTTACGACCTTATGCGGATCCACAATGGGTTAAATTTGAAATAAATTGATACAAAATAGGAGAAAGAATAGGAGAAAATTATTTTTTATGTCATTCACTAGTGAGTGACAGTTTAATACTTATCATTCTGTCATTGTATTATTTTATATACAGACATACATACATATATTATATTATAATGATGGTAGCTTAGTGTAATTCATAGTCCATTTGTGAGTATTAAAGAGAAACATTTATATTTTATAATGTTCATATATTTTTGTTCTTTTTTTAAAAATTCATTAAAAATTTATTGCTATATGTTATGCACTCCAATTGCTATTTTAATCAGCATGTATGTTGTTTGCTAATCTAATGATCAATCTTAGTATTAATTAAATTTAATAAACATTTTAAAATAAATAATTAAATGTATACATTAGTATATATATTTCTAATTTAATATTTTTGTGATGATAATTTGCATTGCCAAATATGTCTAGGTTTCATTTGAAATTGTTATATTTTAACAGTGATATTATTATATTTAGAAAATAAATATAAAAAATGTGTTTAATAATACTAATTTTTAGTAAGATTAGAATATTTTAAGTTAGCATTTAATATTTAAATTACTTTTTAGTCTATATTATTTGTTATTTAAAGCTATCACATCAATACCAAACGGTGCCTTTGTAATTTGTGTAGTAGTTAGTAACATATTTAATATAAATAGACAAACTATATTTTTATGATAAAACTATAAAACCTCAGGGACCCGAATGTTATTTATCCATTTCGTTTGCATTAATCTAATGCATGAGCCTTTGTCATAGCATGTGCATATTTATATATAATATAAATATATGATATCATCCATCAACAAGCAATGAGATCATATTAAAAGACTTCAAATTTCTGTAGATTTTCTCTCTTTTTCTTTCACTTTCTCTCTCTCTCTCTCTCTTTTTTTCTTTCTCTCTTCTGTGAAATGATGCTATGGAGAATAACAACATGAATATTGACAGAAAGAACAAGAGGAAGATGGTGACTAACGAAGAACAACAAGAACAAGAACAACAACATGAACAAGAAGAAATTGAAGAAGAGAAAATGGAGCAATTTTATGCTTTGATCAGAAACATAAGAGAAGTGAGAGATCGATTAAGAAGTAGCAGCTTATTAAATGAAGATAATAAGAAACAAATGGAACCAGAAAAAGCAGCAGCTAAAGCAGTTTGGAATCCAATATTTCAATCAGAAGATTTCATGGAAAATATTAATAGTAATATTGAAAATCAAAAACCAGGTTCTTCTTCTACAAGAAAAGTAGATGAAGCAGAAGCAGAAGCAGAAGCAAAAGCAGAAGCTGGTAAGAAGAAAGATAAGAATGAGTTAGACTTAAATCTTTCTTTGTAGAAACAATAAATGTATATCAATATCTAATAGCTTTTAATTTTTGCTTGCTGAAAAGGGAAATTAGTTGTCGTATTTTCCCATTGATATATAATCTCTCTTCATCTTCAATGAATTTACATCCAACAGATCAAATTTTATATTTTATGTTAAACGATTAATGTTTATATAAATATATATTACCCATTTTTGTTTATTTATAAACTTTTTGCTAGTGAATATATTTTTATTTATTATTTTAATTTTCTTCAAAAAAAATTGAAATCCCTAGACCAATTTATTCATAGGTCTTTGCTGAGTCTGTCATCACTGACAAATTATGGCCTGTTTTTGGTTTCATTCGCTTCCACGAAAGATAATGTGGGAAACCCTAAAAGAGGAAATAGAAAATATAAAAATTGCACGCTGTTAAAGAAAATGTAAGATAATTCACATCAACTTGTTAAATTATTATTTATTAAAGAAAATGGATTACAAAAATGAGTGATAAAATTGATGACTGAGTTGAATGAGTCGAAGTGGGCAATCAATATCTTTGAAATATCATTAATAGGAAGAGAAAGAGAAAATAAAATTGCTTCAAAGTTCAATCCTTATCCTTCCATTACAAATATTTTAGCCAATTTAAATAGATATTATTATAACACTTTTGAAGTATTGATATTCGTATTAAACGGTTAAAAATATTTTAAAATAATATTAGATATGCAAAATCATTTATTTAAACTAATGCCATAGAATTATATTATTGTTATATATCTTATATTTTCAAGATAATAAAAGGGAATTGACATATATAATAATAATATAATTATGTCACATTAACTATCACGTTAATTTGTATTAAAAATTTATAAAATATTTATATTTTTAAATATTTTATTACTCACCCTTCTGTTAATATTTGACATCTACCAATTTTTTCTGACAACAATACAACCATACGGTGCCTCAATCTCAAACATATCTTTAGTTGATTGTTCACAAACAACTTTGACTAGAAAATCACTAAGACATTACAACTCCACAATAGGTCCCACTCATAAGATGATTAAAGTAAGCTGTTTGGTTAAAGCCCTACAATATTCTTATGACCTTGATAACAAGCTAACATCAATCAGTATGATGTTTCATGCTAACAATATGATGTTCTATATTGCCAATTTTTGGTGTTCAATATCAATATGACAATCCAGAAAAATGCATGAAGTCACTCTTCAACAAACACAAAACAAGCTGAACGTAGCATTCATAAAAACACATGGAGATAGAGTAACAAAAATGGAGCTTAATTTATAAATTGTAATAAAGTGATGTATACACAGAAATTCAACAATTTTACAATGTTTGAAAGTCTACAACTGAAAATTTATTCTTACAATATCAAGATGGTATGTTATTCCGTAGACTTCATTCCTTCAGAACAAATGGTAACAGTGCCAATCTATCATCTAAAGATGCAAAATATTCTCTCTTGCAAAGTAGATAAAAGATGAATAAATTTTCCCATTCAACAGCAGGGCAGGAGATTTCTGAAATGGTAAAGGGCATTAGTCGATTGACAAAAGTAGTATCAATTTGTATTCAGAGTTGAGCAAAAAGATACCTTAGACCAAGCAAATTAGGATTCTGTTTGCAATAAAAACTGCTTCTGCAGAATTTGATAGTCAGGTGTGATACTTGAGTTGAATGTTTCTCGCTCCAGCAGCTATTGCACAGATTATATACCAATTGGGTACCTGAAACATTTTCCTTCACATGTTTCCTTTTTTCTTTCTCTTTGAGAATTCACCACAGCAAGATGTTCCAGACTCGAAGTTCTCATATTAATCTGCATCAGGAATAGGAAAGGTATATCTGAATTTAAAATTATTAAGCCTTGGATATACACGAGCATTACCAGAAAATCCATCCGTTTCATGATTCATTTATCACCAGTAGTCTCCGCACGAACACATTCCACCTTTGAAATGATAGAATCTATAAGCATCCTACAAAACGATTTCCCTACCCATAACACTTGCTATTAATTTGATTGCAGAATGGCAATCTCAACAAAATCGGAGATTTTGCCTTCCCGGATGGGGCACCTTTTTGGCAACTTCGAAAGTCCATATGCCACAGCAAGTTTCTCATTATGATACTGGAAACTATGCACCTTTTCTTCTTCATGCACATCGATTTGACCTGCTCAGCCAAGCAAACCAACCATGTAAGCATAATGCTCAGTTTTTGGTTCCACTAGGCATTTGGACTTGATTGGGTCAAAAAGCTCACGCCCTTTTTAACCTTCCCAGTAGCTACAAGCTGAGAGAACTCCAACAATTGTAAAATCATCTGGATTGACACCAGAGAATAACATCTCATAGAAAACTTCAAAAGCCTCTTCTCCTAATCCATGTTGGGATTAACCGCTTATAACATAATTCCACATCCCAATGTGGCAGAAAGAAAACCTGTCAAGAACTTGCTTTGCTTTCACAAGCATCACAATATCCTTGAAAGTAAATATGTCAAGAACTTGCCTCGGTTTCTCAAATTCGTGGCATTTAATAGATATTGCAATCAAAACTGAGTAAACGGACACATCAACATCAAACTGTGAACTCAGAATCAAGGCTCAGCTGACTGGCAAAAACATAAAGATCACTGATCAAAGAGGTGAAATTCACCCTAACTCCCTCTTTTTGCATCAGAGTGAACACATGTAACATTTCTCATCCAAATCCATTCCTCTCATAAATCTTAATTATCACTCTCCACATTGCATCCTCCGTCCCCATTTCATCAAAGGATGTCCTTGCTTTCTTCCCCTCTCCTTCTGTCCTAACAACGGAGTGGTTGAAAGACTAGCAGCATCTGAATTCATTGGTATTGCGTCGAAAAGTTCCCAAGCATCTTGTATCCTTTCACATTGGGTATAACCCATTAACATAGCTTTCCAAGACACTTCATTTTTCTTCGGAATCATTTCGCAGCTTACTAGCAACGTCTACTCTACTGTTATGCACATATTCACTAATCAGTATCGCCCAAGCATCAGTTTCTTTTTGGCATCTCATCAAAAATCTTATAAGCATCCCTCGCCCGTCCCTCTTGACAATACACAAGTATCATATTAGCCCCAGCAAAAACATCTTTCACTGGCATCATATCATGTCATACAATCTCGTATCAACCCTCCTAACATCACAGTCCAAGAAATCACATTCTTCTCAGCCATTTGCCAAAACAATTTTCCATCCTCTAAAATCATACCCTCTTCAACATAACCACGAACCATGGCAGTCTGCATTTCACGTACTTAAAAACTAAATCATTGCATGAATTTATATTCCTTTCAGTCATTTTATCGACAGTTACTAAGCTATAACTAGTTGCTTGTTTTGAACGTAACCAGCAATGATGAAGTTCCAAGAAACAATAGTCTTGTTAGGGAATTCATCGAACATTTTACGGGCATTCTCAATTATCACGAACAAACCAAATAATTTATTCATATCGCAAAAATTTTATTTCTAATTTCTGTAAAGCTAAATTTTGTGCCCAACTGTGAGCAAAGAAACATACGAAGACGGAAACCCAAAGCTAAAGAATGGCCCCAAATTTGGGCTGAATCATACTTCTTCTTGAAACAGCACTATGAACATCGGCCCAGAGTTGGGTTGCACTAATGTGGTCTTCAACCTGCAATAAGTCGTGTTGTCAGTACATAAGGGCGTGTTTAGAATGCCTGTATTATGTTAGATAATGGGCTATGAACAATTTTTTCCTCCTCTGTCTCGGTGTAATTTTCTCACATCTCTCCACTGTATAAAATATGATTATATACAGTGCAGTCGTTGAAAATCCAGAGGTGGGTGCCGGTTTGGAATGCGTTGTATATAAAATTATTTTAAAAATAAAATATTATAATTACTTATGTTAAAATAATAATAATAATTATTATTATTATTTATAAATAGAGGTAATAAAATAATATATTAAATTTTTTATTAATATATTTATTAATTTTTATATTTTTGCAAAATTAAAGATATTAAATTATAAAATAATATATTTAAATTTTAATATATATTTTTATTAATTTTGTGCATTAATATAGTATTTGAGTTGGTGTAATGGTAAGTTGTAATGCATTTGAATTTTAGGTTTTTAGCTTGAGTCCCAACTCTTGGTGTTTGTTTTGCACTTTTAGAAACGGATCGGTTCCATTTGAAAAAAAATGAAGAATAAAATCGAAATTTGTAGTATAAAGAATAACTTTTAAAAAATTAGAGAAGTAATATAATATTATATTAAAAAATAGGGGAGAGAATATTTAGATAGAGTTAACACGGTACACCAAAAGTGGAAAATGTAAGAGAATTAACATCAATTTATGAAAGGAAAATTTGATTTTACAGTACATTAATTGTCATTAAATAAATGATTGTACTAAAAATTTATAGAAATATTATTATAATATTGTATTAATATTTATATTTAGATTAAATGATTTTTATTGGTCAGTTAAAATAAATACTTTACATTTAGATTAAATGATTTCTACTGACCAATTTAATTTAACAATTTTCCAATCTATTTGTTCTTCAGTTATTGTTTCATTTAATAATCTTATTCCTGGAAAGAGTTCATATGCTTGCTTTACACAACTTTTGCTATTGTTGTTCCATGAAATCACAAAACCTTTTCTTTTATTATTTCATAAAATAATTTGACAAGGACGATTTTGGGTAAAAGGGCACCCTTATATCGGTTAAGAAAGGAGTGTTGAAGGGCTATATAATTAAGATTGAGTCTCTCTTTCAATAAGTCAATCTAAAGGGTGTGTCTTGGATACCCTTTACTGCATTAAATGGTATATGAGTCAGGTCCTTCCTCCTAGAGCACTTTGGTTGTGGATGAAGAGCTCGATAGACCATTGTATGAGTCTCATAATCAGTGAGTTTGCAGTTGAGGAGTCCGATGGGTCGTTGAATGGTTTCCCAAATTCGTGAATTTTCGGATTCTTAATAAATAGGATAGTATGACGAGAGTTTTAGTGGTTATAAAGGTATTTCACATGATAAAAACAGATGGTAGAAGACTATATAATCAATGGTAGGCCTCTCATTAAGTAAATTGATTTTTTTAGGGTACCGAGGAGTAAGGGTGAGTTTTGGACACCCTACCCTGCGCCATAATTTCAAGGAATAAATTATTCCATGAAATTATTGTTTTGGCAATTGCTGTCCAGCATTTACACCGCTAACTTTTTCTTTTGTTATTTTTTTATTTTTATTTGTTAGTACTCTAAAGTGATTATGACATTTTCAATGGAAATATCTTGCAATTTTCTTATGTTTTTTGTGTTCAGCAATTTTCGTTACGTAATATGATTGACGCAGTCTCAACATTTATGTTTTATTTTTTTAATATGTACTTGGGTATCATTGTTTGAGGTGTAAATACGGTGATGCCGACATTTATATAGAATTTCATGTGACTGCTCGCTATGAGCCAGTAGGCGGCGAAGATCTGAAGGATGGAGATATTCTGAAACTGACGCAGGGACGGGGTGCCCAGGACGCACCCTTACTCCTTTATACCTCTAAAAAAATCGGTTTATTTAAGAAAACCCTACTCCTGATTAGATGATAACCTTTCACTGTTTCTTCCATTTATCCTAACTCCTTTCTTTTATATAACCTTAAATTAAAAAAGAAAAAGTAGAAAAACAACGAGAGATTCATCTTTAATTATATAATTCAAACCATCCCTTTCTCAACCAATGTGAAAGTAGTTCTTTTATTCACATATATTTTCGTCTCCCTCTTCTATTTATTAAAAGTCTACAAATCTACGTGAGTTTAATATCTATTTAATGGACCATCGGATTCATCAATCGTAACTAATTCGAAAAAAAAAAGAAAAGGAAGTGACTCTAATACCATTTGGCGCAATGAAAGGTGCCAAAGATGCACCCTTACCTCTTTAAATCCCTAGAAAAATTAATTTATCAAAGAAGAGACCTACCCTTAATTATATAGCCCTTCACACTATTTCTTCGAGTAGTCCTTCACCCACCCTCATCAAAAGCCAATTTCAAATGGCGAGAAAATAGAACAAAGTAAAGACATGAATATGTTAAAGTAGATGCTCCATGGCAAAGTAGATAAACAACCTCCGTAAATACAATTTATAATTTCGGTTCTATATTATTAACATGAAAAATCGTTAAGATTAGTTCACGATACTTGTGTTTAATTGGTTGCCTTATATGCTTGATGGAATTGAAAATATAGACCATTGGCACAACGCGCAAGCAGTTTGATAGGGTCAATGTTAGCTTCTCAGAGTCACTTATTTGGAGGGGAAAAGTAAGAAAAATAATAAGATGAATTCTATGGTGAATTTGATCTCTTGAAGAAAGATTTAATTGGAACACAAACGAGCTATACTAATTCGTCGGGGTATGGCAATTTGCAATTCTATATGCCGAATTTTTTACAACTATTAGAAATTGTCAAACACAATGTTGTATAACAACGTTTAATATCTCTGTCATTGAATATTTCTAACTATCTACTACAAGTCTCTTTGTTTAATTGTTCTAATATATAAAAGTACTTTGAAAGTAAGCTGAATTACTCTTCTAGATCTTTTTCATCAAACTAAGCAATGCTTCTTTTTGCATGCCATGCCTTTTCGTATGAAATGCATATACCCTATTCATTCTCAATGTCACCTTGAATGTTCTTAGTTGTGTATATTTGACTTGGATCTTCAAACTAAATAATAACACATCTTCCGACTTGCTTGTGGCCAAGAAGCAAAACGTCTAACCCCAACTATTTCTTTTATAAAATCTTGTGACACAAAACTACCCTCCTCCTATGGGTCATTTTAGCATTAATCTTCTAAACACAGTGGTCTTTAAATATTGGACTTTAAATCGATCGTTGTGAACCTTGTTATACAAAGTTCGAAGTTTTTCTTCATTTCAAGCACGTTCAGCTCTTAACATTTCCATTTTTTTTTTTTTTATGGCATATAGCTTTTCTTTTGACAATTTTATCTTGATCAATACTAAAAAAAGCATCAGATAGAATAGTCATTGATGATAGTGTTTGTTGCAAGCACTTAGAGAGTGATATGGTTGTCGAACTTTCACCGCTTGTCCATTGAAAGTAGCATTCGCTGGCCCAGTCAGAGTAACATTAGCCGATCAGAGTAGCATATGATGACCTTGGTAAAATTAGCATATAAAGGACTCGTCAGAGTAGTATTTGACACCCTGGCCGAACTAGCATGTGATGACCTTGATAAAGTAGCACGCGAAGGTTCAAGGAATGTCCAGGGTAGTATTTAATGCTTCGATAGGAGTATGACGGCCTGGGCAGAGTGGCATTTGTTAGCTCGACTATTGTGTAGATTTGATTTGTATATTTTAGGTTTTAGTGTGGCTCGCAATCCCAATCACCCATTTCATCTATCCCAACCTTAGTAGTCACATGAGTGTCACTGATGTTAAAATAGCCCACTTTGATGTCATTTAAATGTTAATTGTGAGAAGTGTATTCATTATCAAAGCTCGGTGAGTTATGTTTATACAATGCTGCGATCAAAGCAACCGTCGTTTGCTGTAAGGTGAGAAATGTGTCAGTCAATTAGTTGCTGCCATTAGGAGAGATAAAAGAGTATGTACACCTTGCTAACTCTTTATTTAATAGAAATAATGTTGAAACTCTATGCTCCAATGACACGGACAAAGAAGTCAATCCACCAACAAATTTTTTATAATCCACAATAGCACTAAAAAATCAGTGAATGTCAACATCATCTATTATGTCTATAATATAAAAAGTTGGTGCAGATTAGCATGAGGGACAAGCAATTGATGAAGATTATCTTGATATGTACCTTAATCTAATACAATACTCCAGTAAATTTGTTCTTAACTTGCTGGTGAGCTGAAAAATAAGCTCATATAAACATAATAATAAAGAACTTCAAAAATAAAGCTGTGAAATGCAAGTGGATGACAGACAGAAGTGGTTGGCGACGGCAAGCCAGCATCGGCTAGCGACGGCACATTCTTGCTGTCAATGACCGACAATAGCATGCTATAGCCGTAATAGTACCTTGTCGAGGCAATCAACGTGCCATCGTTGGTTCTAGGCAGTTACATCTTCATTTTTTCATTTTTCTTTTTTTTTTTTCCTAAAATTAAAGTTTTTTGCACACTTAAAAAGAATATTACAAAAAAAGTACAAAATCGTATTGAAAAAACACCAAATATAAAATACATACTCATATTTTAAATTATTAGAAATCACGTTATTAGGTACTCACAGTATTAGAGTTTGATCAATTAATTACTTTCTTTGATTGATTATTCAATTTCATAAAAAAAAAGGAGTTAAAGAATAAAAGAAAAGAGAAGTGCGTGCATACATAAGAAATAAAACTGAATAAAACAAAATTAACGTATTTTTCCCAAAATAAATTAAGGAATAAATTATTCTATGAAATTATTGTTTGGGCAATTGCTATGCAGCCTGTGAAGCACTAACTTTTTTTTTTTTGGTTATTTTTTTCATGTTTATTTGCTAGTATTCAAAAGTGAATATGACATTTTGACGTACATGAACATCACTGTTAGCACACAAAGAGGGATTCCGCCAAAAGAATCTCGTAATTCGTTCGATTAAATTGGAGTCAAATTATTTTCAAGAGTGATAGCTATTTCGGTAGAATGTATTCAGAGTTGGTTCAAACAAATCGGATATTAATTCGAACGAATGAATTGATGCTAAGATTTTTCTAATAAGCCATGAAATTTTTGGTTGGAAAAACCTTTTGATTCGTTTGATCGAATCGACTCAAAATTTATGTTTTTGCCTTTTCGTATTTATAGTTTATTTTGTCTTGTTTAGGCTTTAAGGAATTTTATATAATTGTATTTTAAGCGGCAGGTTCCATTAGCTGGTACTCTTCTTCTGTCTGAGTCTGTGGAAAAATAAATAAAATAAAGGAGGTTGGAATTCTGAAAAAGTGGAGAGTGCAGCCAAGGAAAGTAAAATAACGAATTGGATTTTTAGTGGGTATTTTCACAGCTAAGCCGAAACGAAGAAGGAAAAAAACAAACAGAAAATATCTCTCCACCATCTCATCTTCAAAAGCCAACTGCAAACAATTTGAAAAATCAGTTTCCGTCAGGTGCACTTGTTTCAAGCTTAATTTTCTGAAATTGTTTCTCCTACTGTCATTGTTTTCTGCAACATACATATATATATATATACACAAACTTGTAATACTTTGTTTTAAGTCTGTTTGTTGTGCGGTTTTCTTTTTCTTTTTTTCTTTTTTTTCATTATTGCTTGCTAACGTTTTACCTGTTTATTTAATTTGATTAAATTGTTCTCAAGAAGGAAAAAGAAATAATTTGCTGTAAGCTCTTGATATTCTCAACTTTCTTGTTCTTTCTGCGCCTTTATCATAGTTTGTCCTACTGTAATTTGTTTTTCATTTTATTTGTTGTTTCATTTGAGGAGTTTGCTCTGAACCTGTAATATTTGTTCTAAGTCTTTTTCTTGGTTTGAACTCTGTATAGAGAGTCTTTTTTAGATCTGTTTACTGTGTTGTTTTCATTTGCTTCCTTCTGTTTTCCTTACTCATTTCACTGTTAACTTGATTGAATTTCTTCCGAAAATAATGAAAGAAAAATCTTTTTACATTGGGTGCTTGCTTTTGTTCTAAGCTTGTAATACTTTGTTCTAAGTATGTTTGTCGTTTCAAGTTTGTTTCCGTTGTTTTCCTCACAATCAGTCCACTTTCTTACTCTTACTGAGTCTTAATTTTCTCACAACTTTTCATTTTATTTGATTTTCCATGGGTGCATGCTTTTGTTCTAAGCGCGTAATATTTTGTTCAAAGTCTGAGGCTTTGTGATCGTTTTCTACAACAAAAGTTAATTTGCCTCCCGTTTTATTTGATTTTCCATTTGGTGAATATGTTTTAAACCAGTAAATCTTTTCTTTAACAAGAAAAAACTCTAATACTTTCTTCAAGTTCTGTTTCTTAATTTAATTTAATTGATTTTAAGAGAAGTAAAATAAAACACCCAAAATTACAACCCGAGTCATATGACACTCGACATTTTTTTTCTCTTTTCTTCGAGTTTCGTTTCGCATACGTTTGTAATTGGCTTTGCTTTGATAAAGAAACATAAAGAAACAGACAATGGCTGCAGAGCTTTTTACTGGATTGGGCTCTAACCTTGTTTCAGAACTTTGGAAGTCAATTTCTGGATCCATTAAACAACAGCTATTGTATGTGTTCAAGCATAAGAGTCACGTCAATAATCTGAATGATCAAGTTCAGCAGCTGAAAGATATAAGAGAAGTGGTGGAACAGCGTGTTGAATATGCTAGAAGACAAGGTGATGAGATTTATGACGGTGTTGATAAATGGCTGAACGATGTGGAACGGTTTATTGAACAGGAAGCTAATCCAATCACAGGGTACGAAGGCCGAGCAGGGACATGTAGTTTGATAACTTGGTACAATGTCGGGAGGAAAGCGCGGAAAGCTGCAAAGGCTGGCTGCAGTTTATTGGAAAAAAGTTTTAATAGTGTTTCTTACCGCCCTGCTTTGCAAAAAACAGAATCCATGTATCTCGACAGGGACTATGAAGCCTTTGATTCAAGAGAGTCACTTTTGTGGAAAATTATGGAGGCTTTGAAGGATACTACCGTGGACAGGATTGGTGTGTACGGGATGGGTGGTGTGGTTAAAACCACACTCGTCAAGAAAATTGCCTGGTAAGCCAAGCACGAGAAATTATTTGATGATGTGGTGATTGCTGAGGTAACACAGGAACCAAACTACGAAAATATAAAAGAAGAAAATTGCTTTTTATTTGGGTCTGGAATTTCAACAGCATGAGAGTAAAGATGTGAGAGCTGGCCGAATACGTAATAGGTTGAGGAAAGGAAAACGGGTGCTTGTAATATTGGATAATATTTGGACTAAGCTTGACTTGGACACTATTGGAATTCCTTCGAGAAATGACAATGAGAAAGAAAATTTTGCTCATGGAAAAGAAGACTGCAAAGGGATAAATGATAGTCAGATGTTATACAAAATTTTGATGACATCTAGACGCCAGGATGTGTTATGCAATTACATGCGTACGAGTAACAATTTTAGAGTCCAAACTTTGTCAAATGAAGAAGCACGAAAGCTGT
>JAWDEX010000009.1:11548474-11561872 GCA_035221805.1 Trichilia hirta
ATCATGCAGCACAAAGCTGCCCTCTGGACAATACCCAGCTTCTCTCAACAACCCGGCTACCTTCTCCAACATGCTCATAATCATTGGATGCTCTGGACGGCTCGCACAATCAGTGCCAGTGAACATATGTACCTTTTTCTCTACCTCAATCCAGCTACAACCAGGCGGTTTTATCACATTCCTTGTCCTCATCTTTTTTCTTAGCGCAGCAACATCACGCCATCTACCTTGAGATGCATAAATATTTGATAGTAAGATATAAGGTCCTGCATTTTTGGGCTCAAGCTGCAGAAGTTTCTTTGCTGCAACTTCAGCTAAATCCAGCTTCATGTGGGTTCTGCATGCACCCAACAGAGAACCCCAAATAATAGCATCTGGTTCAAGTGGCATTGTTACAATTAACCTCATAGCTTCGTCAATATGACCAGCTCGGCCAAGCAAATCAACCATGCAAGCATAATGTTCAGTTTTTGGTTCCACTAGATATTTGGACTCCATTGACTTAAAAATTTCACGCCCTTCCTTAACCTTCCCAGTATAGCTACAAGCTGAGAGAACTCCAACAAGGGTAACATCATCCGGCATAACACCCGAAGAGAACATCTCATGAAAAACTTGCAACGCTTCCTCTCCCAAACCATGTTGGGCATAACCACTGATTATAGAATTCCACATCACACTATCCTTGAGAGCAAACCTGTCAAAAACTACCTTTGCTTTCATAAGTTCACCGCATTTTATGTACATTGTAATCAAAATGGAGGCAACATACACATCAACATCAAAATGGTATCTCACCAACCAGGAATGAACCTGCCTACCATGATTAAGACTAGCCAGACTAGCACAAACCGAAAGAACACTGATCAAAGAGGGGAAATTCACCCTAACCCCCTCTTTTTGCATCCAAGAGAACAAATTTAACACTTCTAACTCAGACCCTTTCCTCTCATAAACCTTAATCATCGCACTCCATGTTGCATCATCCTTCTCCCTCATTCGATCAAAGACCATCCTTGCTTTCTGCACCTCTCCATTTTGTCCTAACCCAAGAATAATTGCATTGCTGGCAACAATTGAATTCATCGGCATTGAGTTGAAAAGTTCCCAAGCATCTTGTATTCTTCCACATTGGGTATAACCCATTAACATAGCCGTCCAAGACACTTCATTTTTCTCTGGCATCACTTCAAAAAGCTTCCTAGCAACATCCACTCTATTATTATGCACATAACCACTAATCATTGTAGTCCAAGATATCACATTCTTTTTTGGCATCCCATCAAAAATTTCTCTAGCTTCCTCTACACGTCCCTCTTGACAATACCCAAGTATCATGTTAGTCCTAGCGACAACATCTTTCTCTGGCATCATATCATACAATTTCGTTGCCTCATTGAGACGGCCATCTCGTATCAAGCCACCTAACATCACAGTCCAAGAAATCATATTCTTCTCAGGCATTTGCCAAAACAATTTCTCAGCCTCTAAAATCATACCATCTTCAACATAACCTCGAACCATCGAAGTCCAAGAAACAACATTCCTCTCAGGCATTTTATCAAATACGTTCCTAGCTTTGTTAACCATACCGCATTTCACATACCCAGAAACTAAATTATTCCATGAAATTATATTCCTTTCGGTCATTTGTTCAAACAGTTTCTGAGCTTTAACTGGTTGATTGTTTTGAAAGTAACCAGATATGACTGAGTTCCAAGAAACAATAGTCTTGTTAGGCAATTCATCGAACATCTTACGGGCATTCTCAATTTGACCCAGACGAGCAAGACGACTAATTTCAGAAGTAGCACTGCTCGTGCTACTACAATATGTTCTACAAGGATTTAACAATAACCCCATTAATGCACGATGACCAGGAATTTCGAATACTCAGATATAAATAAGAAAAATGGTTGTCTATACTGGGCTTAGATATTATTGATAGGAATAAAATTATTCTTAGAGGGAACAAGAATACACCGAGCCAAGGACAGTTTATATCATGCTCGTTATGCAAATCGGCAACCCCAACGGCAGCAGTTACATCATTTTTTTACTTCTAATCAAATGCATTAACTTTTAATAAAATATTTATAATTATATAGGGCATTTTTGATATTGTGATAATTCTATTGTATTATAAAAAATAAAAATGTAAAAAATTTATGAGCCTTACCAATAATTAATTACATCTATATACCAAATGAACACTTGGTCAAAGTTAACACTCATTACACTCCTACTTTTGTTTTATGCAAATTTGATAAGGCTTATTATAACAAAAATGATTATTAAATTATTAAAAACAATTAAAAGAAAAAAGTAACGCAATTTTTACAAAATCCCATTCTTCCTTGGACATAAAGCTGGGCAGCCTTCCATTTCCATCCAACCTTCAGCAACTAAACCAAAACATTTCCTTATGCAACAATTACCACATTTCTAGCAAACATTACAAGATTACTAGTACTAAAACAACAACATAACAACAACAATATATAAACTCATAGATTGCGGTGAATATCTATTCTGTAGTGAACAATCAACTGTTACAAAAGAAATCAAAAGGAATACGCGGAGTAGAATAAGCCATGGAAAGTACTTTAGAAGCTATTATGGTGTTGGCTGCTTCTGTGAAATGGATTCCATCCCAGCTTACATGTTTAGATCCTTCGTTGCAAACTTGATAGCCGGGTTGTCCACATGTCACCTTTATATTGTAGTTGTACGGAGGTCCACCGTAGCCACAGCAAGCCATTAATGGGTTCAAGAAACCTGTACATGCAATCAAATGATTGAGCTGCGCTTTCATCAAAAGTAGCTCATGTTGGTTGAGCTTGATCACTAGCTATATAAATGAAAAATAATACCATAATATATTTAGGAACGTTTTATATGCAACAAAAAGTGCTTTTAAATGCTAACAACTGTTATTTTAAATCAAAAAAGACAATAGTAAAGCTTCATAGACAAATAGTTTTAAGTGTGCTCATTTACAAAATTTTTCAAGTCAGAATAACACTCAAGAGTGTCTTATAGAGCCAACTTTGTGCTTTCCACGAAACTATTTTAGTTGCTAGAACAAAGAGCACTTTCAGTTTTATGCAAAAGTACTTTCCACGAGAGCACTCACAAATCACCCCAAGTTTATTCAAACATTCTAACTAAATGCATTGCAAAGCATCGAAAGGCACAAATTCAGGTTCAACAATACGAACTTGGTATGAAATTTGGCTTATGAAACAATTTTTTTCTCCATATAATGTCATTTGGCATTAAAATACTGAAAAATTAAAGAAAAAATCTCCAATAAAAGAGGCTTACCGTATTTGGCAGAGCTGGCAATGAGATCATATTTGATGGCATAAATATCGATATAGACTATAGTCGCATCCTTTAGTTCCAATCTTATCTCTTCACATGAATGGAGCAGTCCTTCATTGAATAATTTTGCCGCAGTATTGTAACTTGATATACATCCATGCTCATCCAAGTCTTTTTTCTGAAGAATCTGAACTAATGAAAGTTTTTGAGGCAGACAACCCAATGGCCCAGTGTTGTGTATCCAAAATTTCCGACCCCCTTGATTATACAAAGTCTGTGTATTTACAACATAACACACAATTTGTTACAATAATATCAGCATTTTCCAATTTAAGAATATAAATGAGCATATTCCTCCAAAATTATAGAGCAAGAAAGTCAGTATTCTACCTAGAACAGATTATACGAATGTGAAAAAATTCCTTGAAGATTAAAATCATCTAAACCCGGGCCAAAATGCATAAACTGATATAGCCATCTTGTATAAATATCAAAAACTGAACTCACCTTTACGGCATTTTTTATTTCAGCAATGACAGATGGAATTCTTTTGATAACTTGTGCGTATGTAAGGTTTTTGAAGAATGAATCAGCAAGGTCATTTTGACCAATATCAATCATGTAAAGAGCATTCCGGAACCCTTCATCATTGATGAAATTTCCTGAGCCTAAAAACAAGTTCAGTACGATACTAATCAGTTTATTTATATATTTATATCTCAAATAGAAAAATTACATGACTATTTATACAAAAAAATATAAGTACATCATGAATTCCCAGTTGAAAATACGTTGAAAATTATTCCTGCTGTCCTGGACTTTGAAGGGCTAAAAACTGATTAAATTTGGAGAAAATTAGTGTAGTAGTCACTTGTAGCAAATTATGCAGCCTTTTAAGATGCCCAAGTTTGCCCGACATAAAAGCAAACATGGGCAAATGCCATTGACCGACAAATTTCCTCTCTTTTTTTCCTCCCTTTTGTTTGCATTTGCTAAAATATTATTATCAGTTAGCCCCTTGAGCTACCCCCAGGTGCTGCAGCTTGATCCATGACAGTGCCAAGCTGCCTAGAACCAACCCATGAAGACACCAACACAAACAAGGGTGGAAAATATACAACCAACGCATTCATAAACTTGTATCCGTACTAAAACCCTGGAATGTCGCATCATTCATTCCCATCTTTGCAAAATTCAAAGACAAATGTGGTGGGATTATATACATAGTGACTTACACCAATTCCAACCTACCACCACACCACACATATAATTGTTAGCCATTACCAGTTTTACACTTCATGTTATTAGTATTACGTTCCAGGTTACTGGCCTTATGCTCCATACTTACTAATATTAGTATCAAAATTCTTCTTATGGTACTCAAATCAGTCCTTTATATATGTGAGGTAAAAGAGAGAATTTACCAGCAGGACCAAGTTCGAGACTACGAGCCTTGAAATGAAGGAACTGCATAACTTGAATGTTCAAGGCAAAAGGAACATATTTTGGTAGGGTAGAGGATCCCACAACAGCAAAATTTGCACCATTTCTGAACTTGGTCTCTGCAAATGAGTCTAAGTATGCACTTAGGAAACTTGTATTCAAACTTTGGCCTGCAAAAATACATCAATAAAATAATGTAAGTAAATGCGGATCCAATGTTACTCACATATCAGAACAGTTCATTGATATGTGAATCTGATAAGAATAATAAAACAACTATAGAATTGAATCTGGAACTTTATACTAGCTACCGTGACCTATTGAGTAGGGATGACAATAAGACGAGACAAAGGTGAGGAGGCCTTCATCACAACGGAAAGTCCTCACATGGGGCACTATTCCCTTCCCTTTCTTCTTTTCTTTTTTCTCCATTTTATTGCGACTAATGTTACGCATTTCAAATTTATATTCCAAATTTTCAATTCCAAATGATATAGCATTCGTTGAGTGGATGATATATCTTTGAATACTGCTAAATATCTCAAAAGTGCAACACTAATAATATAGCAAGTGGGGTGGCATTCATTCATTAGATAACGAAGGTCACTCCGCTTGCCATATTTTTTGAGAAAAATTTCTAAAATGACTAGCATTACACTTGATTACATATCACATTATTGGGATTGAAACACAAATTCAGAACGTGTAACATTATTATTATTACTACTTAAGTTATTTAGAAGCTATTTAAAAAAAAATGATACACAAGTACAAATCAGATTTTTTTCAAACATAATTAAAATATTTTATTATTTTAAAATTAGTTATTTCTTTTTCATGAATTCTTAAAATAATTACTATAAATTTATCAAATCTCTTTCACAAAAAAATGAAAAAAGAAATTTGTTTTAATTCAGGAAATTATGGGAGTTTGGTCAAAATCTGTCCAATAATTTATTCAGAAGAAACAACCGTACATGATGTCAATAAGTACAGAAGATAAGACGGGCCCCGGCACCATACATTGGATCTCAGAACCCAGAAATGGAGAACGGGTCCCTGACATATGAAAATGAAGTGGGGCCACAAAGGAATCACGGACCAGAGCGAAGCGGTAAAAGACAGGCCATAGGGCTTCGTCTCGTTAACTCCAACCGACACCGGGATTACATGACGGCACAGAATTTATAAAAAATAATAAAATAATTTTGAAAAAGGTTCCCTTAGGGCTAAAATATCTAAAAAATAAAAGCTCTCCAATTTCTTTTTTCCTTTTTTTTTTTTTTTTTAAGTATTTTTATCATACCGTCTTAATCCTTCATCATTTCAATTTTTTGTTATATTTATAAAATTATCGAATTTAAGAAAAAAATTGAATTAAAAATACTATAAATTATAAATTAGAGGACAACATTTGAATTTCATGTGCCGTATCTGATGACTCTCTTTTGGCCCAGCCTAAGGCTGTCAATGTTCTTTTAAATCATGATAAAAAATATATAAATTATATATTATAAAATCTTGCTAACCAACGTCTAAGGCTACTTGATAAATATTCTATAAATTTTTTATATTTAATAAATTATAATTTTTAATATATTAAAAATTCTATATTATATTATATTTTAGATTTTGATGCTAAAATTTTTATATTTACTATTAATAATAATTTTTAATATTAATATAATAATTAATAATTAATTTTAATATATTAAAAATTATAACTAATTATATATAAAAAATTTAACAAATATTTTAAAAATACTTGGTAACAAAATCCAGTGAATAATTTATATTAGTCATTAAAGTTAAGCATTTTTAACTGTTAAAATTTAATTTTACACGTGTGTGCGTGTATTAACTATTAAAAGTGTTAAATCTAATAAATAATAAAAATATAAAAAATAATTTCAATGAAATAATTTATAATAATATGAATAAAATATTTTTCACCGGGGGTCGAGTTTACGGGCAAAAACGACAGAGTAATTGCTCACGCGTCCATGTAAACTTTTAATTAAATTTATAATTTTTTATTGATTTAATTCTTTAAAATAAACATTTTTTAAATTTGATAATACAAGATTATAATGTTTTTATTTTGGCCATTTTTATCTAACAATTAACTCTGCCTTGTTTAAATATGTGAATACTATAGTGTGAAATTTAAGTGTATAATATTTTTAATAATATAAAATATATAAATATTTGTTCACAAATATTTTATAAAAATTAATATAATAATTAATATAACATAATTATATTATTATTACATAATTTATTTTTATAAATTCACATAATTATAATATATACTTAATACTACTCTTAAAATATATTTTTGCCAAAAATTTATTTATCAAAAATGTATTTAATCAAACATTAAAGAGCAATGCTTTTATATCCAATGGAAATAATAATAATAATAATAATAATAATAATAATAATAATAATTTAAAATCTTACTTAATATAAACAATATCACATGAACTTCCATCAACATTACTCGAAACATTATTTTAACAAAATAATAATTCTAATTTATTAAAAAATATTATCTTAAAATTTATTTATTTATGTAAATTATACATTTTAATAAAATAATCTAAAAGTGGTAAAGGAAAGTATACCGCCGCTTACCTTCCCCGTCCGTAACAAAAGCAAAGAAGAAAATAATAAAGCTGGAGTGTGAGGTCCACTTACAGAGTAGGTCGATGAGTAGCCGTCCATCCGACAATCTACCAGTTGATCTGCGGAAGAAAGAACGGCCATTGGGAAGATTGACCGGGAAGCCGAGTCCAGCGACGAGTCCTCCGGTGTCGGAGTTCGAATCTCCGAAGTTGAAGATGACCGGCGGGTTCTTGCACTGAGAAGCGACGGAGATCGCCGGAAAAATAATGAAGAAGAGAAGTGGCAGGAAGGGAATAAGGTATAGACTGTCACCGTGAGAGGCCATGCCTAGATAATGCGAAGTCAGAAGTAGAGTGAAGTGAAGTTGGGTTTTCCATAAATTATTTTGAGTTTTTATATTCCTATAAATTTTTTATTTTTTATTTACGTTAATTTTAAAAGACTCAAAATAATTACATCATCAAATTTTCGAAGATACGATATGTTTTGAGCTGTCGATTTTATGGGACGTACAATAGTAAGACTTTTTCTACTAATTTTTATTTATTTTAAATAATTAAATTATTATAATAATATTTAATTTTGATTATTTATAATAGTTGATTTCTTTTTTTTTTTCTTTTTTTATTATTTTTTATAAAATACTGAATAAGTTTTTTATTTCACTCAAGGTTAATAATTTAAGAGTTAACTGGTAATTCCATGTCATTAAAATTAATTAAGAAAAAATTATTATAAACTTTTAAAAGTTTGGTTAAATGTAAATTGTGAATAATTTGAATATATTTTAATTTTTCAGTTATCTTAAAATAAAATAAATAAATATGTTTTTATTTATAAAATATAAAATATAATTTTTTTAAGATTTATGCACTCAAAATTTATTTTATAAATTGCATTTTTATTAGATATAAAAATACAGTAACTTCTTTTTACATTCTTGACACTCAAGATTAACTCTACTTCATATACAAAGTTATATTAAAAATTATTTTTTAAAATAAAGTAAGGATGAAAAAAATAGATATTTTTTAATTTATTATTTTTTATAAAAAAATAAATCAACTAAAATATTTTACTGGTAAAATGAAAATTCAATAACTAAAATTTTTTTTTTTAATACATTTTTTGGTTGTAAAATATGAAAAATCATAAACTTAAATTTTTTGTAAGATATATATTTTTCTCTTAATAAATGAAATGTGCAATAATCTAATTCGATAAAAGCAAAAAATGGTGTCGAGGTGAGAAAAAATTTAAATAAGAGCAATTTTTAATAAATTTTTAAAATAATTAAAAATATTCAATTTCGTACCAATAAGATTCATCTAAAATAAAAATTTTATATAAAATAATACATTCAACTTATAAAAAGCGTATTTTAAAATTGCGAAAAAATAAAAATTCTCTTAAAATAAATAATATTTTAATAATTAGTGCGAGTTTAATAATTATATTAAAAATAAAAACAGTTCTTTGTTAAAAGAGAAAAATGTAATATTACGGCTTCTTGAAAATAAGAAATGGGAGTGAGAAAAATTTAAATAAAGAATAACTTTTGATAAAATTTTAGAATGACTAAGGACATTCAATCCCACCTTAATAGCACTCATTTTAAATGAATGCTAGTAGACTCAATCTATCAAGACTCCTTCTAAAATGGTAAAAGAACAAAAATTTTCCGAAGACAAATAACATATTGACGGACGGTGCCGGCAGGAGACAATGAATTTTTTTATTTTATTTTTTGAAAATAATCTTATGCGATTCGAGCTTTTGCACATGTCTATAGGATCTTGCATAAATATTTGGTAACACAACCTACAATAAATTAATATATTTATATTTTTAATAATAATTTAAACATAAATTTACAAGATACCTGTAAGCTTTATTTAGCTTTATTTACGACAGATTGTGTTATATTTTAAAAATAGTTTAAGGTATTTAATAATATTAATTTTTAATAAAAATTTTATATTTTTATATTAATATTTAATGGATAAATTTCTTTTCACAATAACTATAATTTTAAAATTATTATAAAATCAATCGAGTTTTAATTCTTAATTAATATTTTTGTTATATTTTTAAAATAATGTTAAAAAGATTTTAAAATTTTTAATATTTAGTATTACTCGTGCTCTTTTATATCAATATTTAATATTTAAAATTGTTATTATACAATAATTATAACATAAATAACACTATAAATTAAAAGCAAATAGACTACCAACTAATTTATTTTTAGTTAGAATATTTTTCAATTGTTCAATGAACAACTTTTCTTATTTTCCATTTCTTTTGATTCTTATTAGAGCTTTGTCTTCCATGAATTTTGGCTTCCAATATTTATTATTTAAAAAAAAAATTAACACATATAAAACATAAAACAAAAAGTCTTTTAAGTAATATGGTGGGGTGAGAATATTACAACTTTTGGTTTTTTGACCCAATTCTTCTGCAGCCCATGAATATCGGGACTATAGTAAGATTCAATGTAGAAGTTTGGTTAAAAGAAATTGAACAATAAAAGTAAGAAATTTTGAATATGATATTTTCAAAATTTTCTAAATAATATTATTAAAAGAAATGCAATATTATTTGAAAATAATGAATTTTTGTATATATTGATTATTATAACATTCAAGAATAAAAAATTTGTATATTCTTTGAAAAATTGCTTTTTAATAAAAATATTTATTTAAGATAATTTGTCTTTAACAAGTAAGACGTTTTAAAATTGTCATCTTCCATGATTTATTTTCCTATTTTTATTTTTTCCCTTTTTATTCTAAGTGGGAAATTTAAATAATTTTGGAGATTCTAAATTTTGAAAACATTTGAAAATAGTGCGGAATTAATGATGATAATAAAATATTTTAGATAAAAAAATTAATTTTGTAGGCTTAAATGGGTATTAATCATCTAAAATTAGAAACACCCAAGCTTGTGGAAATTAATGGGTTAGAAAAGAAAGAAAGAAAGAAAAAAGCAATTCTAATGTAAAATTGTTTTTGCAAATTATTTTTAAATAGATAATAATACTGTTAAATTATTATTTAACTTGATGAAAATATAAATAATAATTTTACACTTTAAAAAAAATGGCAAAAAATTGTAATGGTTTTAACATTACAATGATTTATAAAAAAAATTTTATATATCCTTTTTTATAATTAATCTCTTTTTCGATACCCAACGTTTGAATTTTTAATTAAAATCTCGAGTGAAAAAGAATTTCATATAAAAATAAAGAATTTTGTAATTAAAAATATATTTTAAAATTATACATTTTCTCATTTTTCCTTTTACTAACATGGATTTTCCCCAAATTTTAATATAATTTCTTAACAAAACTATCTATTATGATTTATATGCGATCACTTATAATGTATGTAAAATTAATTAAATTAAACTGTAGTATTAATTAAACTAATATAAATGGATTTTAACATAGAATCTCAATCACATTCAAATGAAAATGAAAATTAATCGTATTTAAAGATTGCATGGAAATTAATGAAAATGATAATTGTATTCTTTGTTTTTACTAACAAAAAACATTTTAATTTAACACTTTTGTCTTTTTGATATAAATTTGAGCTAGAGAATCTTTGAGAGAATTTATAAGGCACGAGTAATTGAGTGTTGATCAATTGTAGCAATTAAACTAAGATGGTTTATTATTAAATATAGTATAATATTTAATAATATCATGATATTTGAATATTGTATTTACACGATGATGGTTTTTAAAATAAAGTATTAATTAGTGTTTAAAATTTACTAATTATCGAAAGGATTGTTGAGCTACCATTTAATATAAAATATTTAATTTAATTTAATTTAATTAATCATTAGTGTTTGAGAAAACTCAATTACATAAAAATATATAGGGATAATTCTGTCCAACATCATGTTCAAATTTTAGATGCATGTTATAGTGAAAGTGGTCATAAAAATTTACTTTTAAGATAAATTATTTTTATGTTTATAAGAAAAATAGACCATTACTCCCTAATATTTTTCATAATTATAACTTAGTTTTATAAGGTTTCATAAAATTTAAATATACAATCATCAAAATTAATAATCACTTTACAATTAATTTTGTAAACTACATTATAAAATTTATAATAATTAATATTATTATATAATTTTTTTGAAATATAGTCTAAACAATAATTATAATAAAATTTTTTAACCAACACTAGCTTAAATAAAATAAACAAAAATACATAAAACAATTTATTTCTTTTGACATTTTATAAATTAATTTAGAAAGAAAAATTAAATACTAAAGATTTCATAAATATTAAAATAATAATCTTTTATTAATTTAAAAATAAAATTTTGTAATGAATTAAACATTACAAATTCATGAAAACACAAAAAATAAAATTTATGTTCATAAAGAGTTTCTATTCTAAAATTAATTAATTAATTTAGTTAGTTAGTTAGTTAAATTCGTATTAATTAAGAAATTTATATTTAATTCGTTTACTGTTTAAAATTTTAATATGACAATATCAAAATACATTATTTTATTTTATTAAAAATAATACAATTATAAATTATAATATAATTTACAAAATTATTTAGCTTGATGATTCATACTTTATTGTTTTATTAGTGGATACTCACAATTGTATGCCGTTAAGAGTTTAAATACCTATTATTTATGTAACATTCACCAAAAAAATTTTGTTTAAGATAAATAATTTTTACCTACAAGAGGTGAAAACTTATAAATTACTAAACTACTAATGGTAAAAAAAAAAAATGGTTGTGTGTTCTTTTCAATTGCTTGTATATTAATAATTAATGCAATTTGGTTGCTTCAAGTATTTGAAAGTAGCCAAAATTGGCAAACCCAAGACAAAACAGAAAGCAAAAACCTTTTTTATTTATTATATTATATTTATTACTCTATTTATGTGTTCTACTTAGCCACTCTTCGTCCCATGCAAATGCCCAAGTGTTGCTGAAACAAAAATCTTGAACCGTTTCTCACTTTTGCATGCAAAAGAAAATTTTCCTTCTTGACTTTCTGTTGAAAAGCTAAAACATTCTCTTGGCTTATTATCTTTCCATATCTCTGTCTCTATTTTCTCCTCAACTTTCCCTCTCTCCAAACACCCTTTTCGCCATAATACTGTTGTAGCTGGCTAGCTGAAAGAGATAGAAAACAGAAACAAAATAAAATGGATGTGTCAGGAGATTTGATTCCGTTTTTAGCTATGGTTATTGTGCAAATTGGGTATGCAGGAATGAATATTACATCAAAGTTGGCTATGGATTCTGGTATGAAACCTCTTGTTCTTGTTGCTTATCGGCAAATGATTGCTACCGTAGCCATTGCCCCTTTTGCTTATTTTCTCGAACGGTATAAATCTTTCTCTCTCTTTCTCTAAGAAAATTAAATTTTCTCACCCATTTTCTTGGTCATGCATTCTAATTTTCTTTCTCAGATTCTGATCAGTGTTATGTATTGTACTGTTTGGTCGAAGTTTCTTTGAAGTCAATGCATACGTATTGATTCTGTTTGGTTGCTGAGAAAACGTGGGAAAATGTCAAATACACTATGTTGTATATTTTACAGTAAGTTGGATTAATAATTAAGAAAGAAACCCAGGTTGACAGCTCCTGCATAATTTGAGCTACAAAATCGAGGTTCATGGTTTATTTGATCAATACAAATAAATTTTTTTAAAAAAATTATGTTCATAAAATTTTTTAAAAAAATTTCATAATTTTTTATTAATTTATTTCTCATGTTTTCAATATGGTTTTGGATTTTCCTCCACAGAAAAAGAAAATAACATTAGGGTCCTTATATTGTTACATTCTTAGAAATAATAAGAAATATTTCATATATATCAAATAGATCCTTAAGTGCTATTAAAATAATTTCTTTTTTGGTTTATTTCTTTCTCCCTATACATTTAGTTTGGTTTTTCTTTTTTAAATCTAATACTACATAATTTTGTGTTTTGG
>JAWDEX010000009.1:11584048-11596112 GCA_035221805.1 Trichilia hirta
ACCAAAAAGCGCAACCTAAAATTCATGATAAACCTCCCCTGAAATCCTTAAACAAAAAGTAAGGCCCCAAAACCAAGAAATTTATCCAAAATTCAATTTGTCACATCCATTGGATTATCCTCGAATTCAATCAATACAAATTCGAACTCCATATTACACGAACCTCCAATAACCTCACATTTCCAAACAATCACGGAGCAACATCATCATCATCAACAACAACAACAAATACAACATATCAATAATCAAATATATTAAAAATTCAACAACCAGTAACTCAAATTCAAATTAATTACCTTTTAATGACATAAGAACAGCCCTTATAAAGCTTCTGTTTCGAATCAGACAAAATATGCGAATGACAAAACCTCGTCAACGCCATCGCCTTCGCTTTACACCCTGCCACTCCACACTTCTTCACATAATCCACATCCTCTCCATTTTCCTCCCTCCGTTTCGTAAAATTACCACCATCTTCAAAATCTTTTCTTTCCTCATTATTATCCATATTACCATTACAATTTAAATCATGCAAATTACCATTACTTCTTCTATTATCTTTTCTGTACGGGCTCTTACCGTACACCCAGTAGTACTCCTTGTGCTTGGCCCTCAATTCTTCCATTAACGCCCAGTAATGCGACTTGTACAGTTTCGCGAGTCGTTTCGCTTGTTCGGATCGTCGTTTCAGGACTTCTTCACGAGTCAGGAACTCCGCGGTCAACGGAGCGGACTCCTCGTCCTTCGCGTCAACTTCCATAGGCTCCGCCGGAAGTTCCGAGGTACCGCCCATTTCCGAGTCTTCTGTCACCGAGTTGACGAGTCCGCGAGCGAAATTGATAGAGTTAGGGTTTATAGGGAGAGGAAAAGTTTAGAGTAGGGGAAAGTTCCTCCTTTATTAATAGGGAT
The DNA here is from genome assembly GCA_035221805.1 of Trichilia hirta. NCBI lineage: Eukaryota > Viridiplantae > Streptophyta > Magnoliopsida > Sapindales > Meliaceae > Trichilia > Trichilia hirta. Next base: position 11,584,958 of record JAWDEX010000009.1, read on the forward strand.
ATTAAGTACTTGACCAGTCTGTCAGAAAATTCGGGATTTCCCTGTTACCTGTGAAATAACATTCTGTTTCCTGTTTATTTATATTATCACCAATAAGGACATCACTTTTTATACTTATGTCAAATAAACCCCACGCTCTGAGATGAGCACGGCAAGAATCGGACGCCAGAAGTTACGACCAGCTTTGTATGGGAGCCCACATGGACTTGAGTCGAGCCCACTTTTTAGTAATAAAATCCCAATAGATATATAATAATAATTGTATAAAAATTAATTTAGTATTACTTTTATAATTTTAATTAATTAAAATTCTAAAAAATATGTAAAAATTTTAAAAAAAAAATATGATATGGACTAACATAGTAATCCACTTATTTAATAACCTTACAAGTTAGGCTGAGCTAACTCTTTAAACATTTGGTATTTACATAAAGTATGAATCGACCTAAGTTTTATGGGTTCAGATTGGCAAAGCACGAACTATTTGTTATTTCTAATTTTTATTATATTGAGGTTAAGGATTGTTAGAAGTATAAAAATTTTTACAAAATAAAAATTTATGAGAATAGAAAAGAAAAATTATAAGAGACGAATGTGTTATAAATGTAATATTATTATATTAATTTGTATAAAATATTTATAAGAAAAATTTTTAATTTTTCTCATTATTTATTAATTGCAATGGGTTTAAATTTTTTTTTTGTTTCAATTTTGGTAATGAGAGCATCTTTTTATAAAATATTAACACTGTGTAGACAAAAAAATATATATTATTGTTCTTAAAATTTCCTTTTTTCCCTCTTTAAATTCCCAGCCTGGTGGACTATTTGGAAAAACTTGTAAAAATAATTACATTAATCATAATATGTCAAAATATGAGTCTCTCTTCATAAATTGCTTTCTTTCTAAGTTCCAATTTTGACCCTACTCAAGGTGAGAGTTGGAATCAGATTTAGCTTCTCTCTTTTCATATTTCGGTAAAAATGACACTTTGTGTAAGAAATAGAATGCCAGTTTAACTTTGCCTTCTTGTTTCAGTTTCCGGCGACGACGATGGCGATCATGGAGTCTGGACGACAACCGCTTGTTCCCTCCGAGAAGCATTCTTTCGCTTGTAAAATAAAAAAGTGGTACGAATGCGAGGTAACTAACTACATTCTCTTCTTTCTTTTCTTTTTCTTATTTTACTTTTTGCTAGAATGAAAAATTGGTGTGTATTTGGAATTAAAAAGTTATTTTCGTTGTTATTGTGTATGAAAACCCTAATTTTGAGTTATAATATATGTTTATGGTTGAATGTTGAACTATTTACCAAACACTTTATTTGTTGTGGTGTTGAAATGAAGCTAAAGTGTTTTGGAGGTAATCTTCAATCCTTAACCTAATTTTTGAGTATAATGTAAAGGTGTGATTAGATTGATCGATTAGGGAACACTTTACTTGTGTTGTGTGTATCTAAAGGGAAAGGGGAGACTGGATTCGTTTCCGACTGAAGTGTTAAAACGAAAGTTGGGGTGTGTGTTCGAAATTCAAGAATTATTTTTGTTGTTCTTGTGGATGAAAACCCCAATTTTAGTTATAATGTATAGTTATTGATTGGATGTTAAATTATTTACTAAACACTTTAGTTGTCGTGCCGTTGAACTGAAACCAGTTGATCTTGGAGATAATCTTTAATCCTTAACCCAATTTTCGAGGATAATATAAGGGTGTGATTAGATTGATTGAACTATTTAGGAAACACTTTATTGTGCTGTGCTGTGTGTGTCTGAAGTTAAATGAGAGACTTGATTCTTTGGGGATTGTGGAAGCTACAGAAATTGTAGGATGAAATTGCTGATTTCTAATTGGAATATATGTTTGCAGGTTATGGAACACTTTATTTGTGCTGTGTGTCCCCAAAGTTAGACGAGAATCAAGATTTATTTGGGATTGAAGTGTTTTGGAAGCTACACTTTACCTTTTCAGCATTGTTATGGAGATTATATTTGAAATTGAGGAATTATTTTTGTTGTGGTTGTGGAAAAAAATCCCTAATTTTTTAGTTGTGCTGTCAAATTGAAGCTAGACAGTTTGAACCTCACCTTGATCCTTAATCTAATTTTCATGTATAATAAAAAGGGTGTGATTTGATTGATCAAACAATTTATGGAACACTTTACTTGTGTTGTGTGTACCCTGAGTTAAAAGGAGACTTGGCATTTGTTTGGGATTGAATTGTTGAGGAAGCAATAGCATGAAATTGCTAATTTCTAATTAGAATATAACATGCATTCTTATGGAACTCTGTGCTTGTTTTGTGTTTACTCAATGTTGAAGGAGACTCGAGATATGTTTGAGATTGAATTGGTGTGGATGCTATAGCTTTTGTAGGATGAAATTTCTAATTTCTAATTAATAATATAAGCGTGTACTGGATGTTAAACTATTTACTAAATACTTTAGTTATTGTGTTGTCAAACAAGTTCAAACATAATAATATAAGGGTATGGTGGTTATGAAATTATTATGAAATACTTTAGTTTTACAAGACTTGGGCTTTGTTTGAAGTTGAGACATGTCTACAGTGTGATGGAATTACAAGATGTTGAATATTAGTTGAAAGGCAAAGTGATCCTCGCTAAAAGTGGGTGTTTATCGAGCACTTTTCAGCTCTGTTTCCAAAGTTAAGTTATGAAAATTGGAGTGTACAAACTAAGTAAATTTGATTTCATTATCTTGTTTGATATCTTACAATTTAAAATTGTTAAATCAAAGTGATGGCTCGCACAGGTTTTATAACCAGACAATTTGGATTAATTTTTCTTTTTCTATTCCTCTCACCTTCCTAACTTACACATTTTTTATTGCTAGATAATTTGGTTAATTTTTTTTTTTTATTCGTCTCACCTGCCTTATCTCTCTTCTCTTTTTCTTTTCCAGGGACGTGTTACAGAAAATGGTGGCATTAGTTTCAGAAGCTTTCAACAAAATGGACAACTTTGAGAATCTCGTTGTGACAACATTCATAAAGTTTGACAATTGGAGGAGATCTGCCTGCATCTTCTACTTGCTTAAATGGATTGTCTGGAGTATGGTAGCAATGAGTCTACCTTAACATGTATGGAAGTTACTGCTGATAGCTCTGGTCTTTCCAGCATTGTTATGGGGATTATATCTTGTGCAATCCATAGCGTTCCTCTGCTTTGCCCAGTCTCCCACAACACAAATTCTTGGCCACGCTGGAGTTGGAATACTTCACAAGTTGATATAACCCAAGTTGAGAGGAGACCCTCTTTTGATGTTTGCTTTTGCATTCCAACAAACAGGGCTAATTCTGCAGTACAGGTCCTACCACGGGATCAACCACAGATTGATTCCTGTAGATTTGCAGAAGGGACCTATGCTAGTGCAGATTTTAGTCATGAATTTGTTCCAGACAATGCTTCGGTGCCTTTTCAATGGTTGTTTTGTGGAGACGGGAGCTCTTATGTTGCCCATTTTAGTTGGGTTTTTGGTGTCCTGGGAGTTTTTGAACTGGCATAAGATACAGATTCAGTCGCCAAAGGGTAAAGTTTCTGCTGAGTTGTATTCTGTTGGACGTGAAGCCAACAAACTGGTGGAGGAGGAGGAGACAGAGAGGATGACAGAGACGGAAACCAAGAAGAGGGAGGAGGTGGAGGATTATGCTGGACAGTCTGTTAATCATCAGTCGGTAATGAATGAGATTCAGCTTCAATCCCCAGAGGATAAAGTTTCTGTCAAGTTGGATTGTGCCAGACATGAAGTTGACAAACTGGAGGAGGAGGAGAAGGAGGAAGAGAAGGTGGGGGAGGATTATTTTGTCATTCAGTCAACTGATAAATGATCAAAAGGTTTTCCTTCAACATTGACTAAAAGTAGTTATAAGGTTGAATTTCTAGCCATATGATATGTTTCAAATCGTTTCTAGTCTCGACTGATTACTTTTTAAATAATATGTGCATATGACAAGATTTTATTAGATTTATTTTTTAATACGATATTACGTGAATATTTCTTTATTCCAATTTGACCTATGAACAGGAAGGTGCATTACCAGTAGCCGATCTGAAATTTGGAGATTATTGTTGGTGATTCTGATTCTGATTCTAATTCTGAAAGAAACGGATCATTATTGTAATGTCAAAGAGTCATTCCCAACTTATTAGGCTAATTAATCGAATGAAACCCAGTAGTATATTGCCACTATTTTCTGTTTCGTCCAATTATAACAACTTAATTGAATGAAGCCCAATACAATATGGCCACTAATTTGAGTTTCAGTTGTTCAATTGTAAGAAAACACTTTGTGCAAATTATTAAGGATAAATTACTGTATTCTTTTTTTAATATTTTATTATTATTTATTTTTTAAAAAATATTTAATATTCTCTATTTTTTATTTTGCCCTTATAAAATTTGGCTTATTTTAATTCTAATTTTTCAAAGTCAAAATTGAAAAGTAGGGGATATTGAGTGCTACTTTAAAAATCAGAGGCTGATAAAGTATTAAATTAAAAATTAAAGGAAAAATATTATTTTACCCAATTATAAAGGTAAAACTTGATCTAACATTAACGTTGCTTATAATCTAATTTCAATCTGAAATTTAGTAATTCATGAATTGGATTTAAAATGAAGATTCTAAAATTCATAAATGGCAGATGGAATTTAAATTTATGTGGTCATATTCGTCAGAATTCCATCCAATTCGAAAAAAATAATATATAATATTATTAGATAAAAATATTTTATTTTATAAAAATTATACGTATGTTCTTTTTTAATTACAATAGATTTAAATCTCAATTTAATTTAATTTTATATAAAATAAAAAATAAACTAATAGTATTTAAGAATTTAAATAATAAAATAATAATATTAAATTTTAACAATAAAAATCAAAACTTATTTTTTCTCATTCTTTTCATTTGTGCAATTAGCAACCAAAATGAACACATTTAATGAAGTCTTATTATAAGTTTGTAGTAATTAGTTTTATAATTTTTTTTTTTAAATTTTGAAGTAATTATTAAAAAAACTAATTGCATTTATTTTATATATTTATATATTTATTTAAAATTATTGTATTTCTTTCAAGGTTTAAACAAATTATATTTTATTATTGTAATATCTTAAATCTTGATTAATTTAAATAGAAACAATATTAAAATTATATAATATTTAGAGAAAATAATCTATAAGTCGCTATGAGTTTTCTAATAGCCAGTGATTTCAAAAATATTCATTAAATTATTTATCTAAACATTATATATATATATATATAATTTAGAATAGTAAGAGTTATTGTATTAGTAAATATTCCAAGATTAATCTGCTCAATAAACCAACTTACATATCTTTTTTTTTTTAATTTTTAACATATAAGATCATGTAGGATGCAAATTTAAAATTTATTTAGAATAGTAAGAGTTATTGTATTAGTAAGTTTTCCAAGATTAATCTGCTCAATAAACCAACTTACATATCTTTTTTTTTTTATTTTTATTTTTAACATATAAGATCATGTAGGATGCAAATTTAAAATTTTTTTATAGATCAAATTTCATCACACGATAAATGTAATACGAATTAAAAAAATATCAATTTATAAATTAGTGAATTAGATATGAATTTGATTCAATCTATCTAATTCAATTCCTTAAACAACCCTATATAACGTAATATTATTGTTTGAATTTATCATGACAAATTAATAATTATTTATTATAAATAATATAAATTTAAATATAATATTATAGTGAATTTATCAAATTATATGTATAATTTTATATATTAAGTAAAAAATAATGAATTTCAGTTATTAATAATAAATTATTCTTTATGTCATCATATAAAAAATATAATTTATATTTATTAAAATTAATAATAATACATAATATATATTATCACATCGCATCAATTTGTATTAAAAATTTATATAAATTGATTATATTGTTATCACATCTCTCATATATTTAGATATAAATTGATCTAAAATTTAAAAGGACATGAATATTTAAATATGAATAGCCTATTAATTTGTTTTAATAAATAAAATAAAATTATTAGGATATTTTGTTTTTAATGTAAAAATATAAAAATAAATTTATTAAAAATATTTGTTAAAAATAAATTTTTATAATTTTTAAAATTATTTATTATATTTTTAAGTTTTACTAAATAATAAAGAAACATAGATATAGAAAAAAAAAATAATTGAAAAAGAAACATAAATGGATGAGAAAGCAAGAAGCATCCACTCAAATATCCACGTCAGCAGTCAAACCTCCTTAACCATAACGACTTTCAAACTAACCACCCAAAATGGGAAGCTTAAAAAAGCGAGAAATAAATAAAATAAAATAAACAGCAAAAGCTGAAAGTGAGTAAAAGGATTCAGAGATGCTGAGCAAAGCAGTTGCTTCTGCTGTTTCCACCACAACTTTGAACCCTCAAACCTTCAAATTCTTTGGTCTCAAAGGGGTTTCCTCTGTTTCTTCAGATTCTTTGATTTTCAGATGCAAAAACAATTTTAATGCTGACAGCTTGAAGACTAGAAGAAGGTTTTTGAGAATGGAGAGTTTTGTGACCAGAGCTTCAGCAAAGCCATTGAAGAACGCCGATGAGCTGATAGACTCTGTTGAGACTTTCATTTTTGATTGTGATGGTGAGATTTTCATTCTCTGTCTGTTTCGTTTGCTTGTTGATTAATTTGCAAATTCAGATGATGGTGTTGAATTTTGGGTGATTGAATGATGTGGGGTTTCAGATTTTGTGGTGGGTTAGTGAATTTTGTATTAACAAACCTTTTATGCTAATAATGGGATTTTAGTGATTTTGATGATATGGGTTTGTGTGATTTTGTGATGGTGAAATTTCATTGCTAATGTGTTTTACCTTTTTGTTGATTAATTTGAAATTTCAAGTGATTGCGTTCAACATTCTGTGTTTGAATTATATAGAGTTTTAGTTTTCGAGGTGGGTTAGTGATTGTTGTAATGAGAAGTTTAGAATTTTGACACTGTGTTTAAATGACAGTATTTTTGCTAATAATGGATTTCTGTGATTTTTATGCAACGGGCTTGTGTCATTTTGTGTCTTTTGAGTTGAAATTTTGATAAAATGTGTGATAATAATTCTTGGGATGTGGATGATCTATGAAATTGAATGAGATTATGGTATGTGCGTTTTAACTGCAATGGTGGCACTTGGCTGCTTATTTATTTGTTTATTAACTTATTTTCGTATGAAAGTCAAGATATTTGTTTAAAAGTGGCATGGAGTTCTAATTTTTGAGCTGGTATAGAGATCTTTGTATGATTAGAAGATTGCCAATTATGGAAATAAGTGCATGCTTTATTGTGATCATTTTGGTATCAAGACTTTGAGTGATGGGTTTGTTTTCTTGTTTTGTGTCTTTCTGAGCATTGATGTTGATAAAAATTTCTTGGCAACTGGTTTTTGATTATGACTTTTCTTTGATGTGGTCAGTTATGCAAAGAATGCATGTGGATTTTACTGTTTTTATTGAATGCCTATGCCTTTTGTGGTCTCCTTTTCAAGAAAATAGGCAAATTCTGTAGCTTAATGTTAATTTGCTGCTGCTGCTTAGTGAAAATGGTCGATAAATGATTTTTATGTTCTCAAAAATAAATATTTTCTACTGATTTCTCTGTAGTCTCTCAGTTGCTAGTTATATAAGTGTTTTATGTCCAAACAATTTATGTGTTGATAAGGTTTCATGTCTTATTTATGGTCTGAAACTCGTTAACAAATAATTTGCAGGAGTAATTTGGAAAGGTGATAAGCTAATAGATGGAGTTCCAGAAACTCTTGATATGCTCCGGTCCAAGGTTTGCATATTAATTTAATCAATACTTGCATGAATATGTATGGATATCTTTTCAACTTGAAGCAACATTTCTCGAATATTTGTTGATTTAAAATCTCAAAGCGAAATGTTTAGGTCAAATGAAATTTGTGTTTATCATGTAATTATTGATCTCCTTTGTTTCTATAGGCCAAGAGGTTAGTTTTTGTTACGAACAACTCCACAAAGTCTAGGAAGCAATATGGTAAAAAGTTTGAAACACTTGGGCTAAGTGTCAGCGAGGTTAGCACTTACTCTTTCTCTCCAGGTTTACCAAAGTTATGTCAATCGCTATTCTTAATGAAAGTGTGTTGTTTCAGGAGGAAATATTTGCCTCATCCTTTGCTGCTGCTGCTTATTTGAAGTCTATAGATTTCCCAAAAGATAAAAAGGTAATTAGGGTCTAAACTTACACCTTTTCTCCGTTGAAGAAAACAGAAACCATGGTTTTGCCAATGAACTTTGGCCTTGTTATTAGTTCTAACTTAACCTAGAGACTGATTCATTGTCAAAAGTATCTTAAATGGTTTGTGTATAGTTTCATCACATAGTTGTAATATGTCATGATAACTGATAGCGGACCATGACTTAGGTTTATGTGATCGGAGAGGATGGCATCTTAAAGGAGCTTGAGCTAGCCGGATACCAGTATCTTGGTGGACCTGTATGTATTGAGCTCCACGTTGCATAGGTTTCAAATTATTAAATATACTGGATTGCTTATAGCACCTTTTACCGTTAATTTTGTCTCACAGTTAAGTCAATAAAAATGGAACACGAAAACTATATGTACCCTTTTGCATTTTCATATGTTCTTTTCTAATTATTGGAAATTTTCAGCATGATGAGGTATGGCACATACAGTTTATGTTATTTTCTGTATATGCATTGTGATACAGGAGGATGGTGGGAAAAACATAGAGTTAAAGCCTGGTTTCCTGATGGAGCATGATAAGGATGTAAACTTCTTCTCTTTCTTGCCTTTTGTTAGGATTGGGAACATTAGGAAAATGTCTTTCGTAAATGTGTTATGTTTACATTTATTTTGCAACTTGATCTGAAATGACAGGAAAGTAATATCTTTTTCCCAAACATTGATCATAATATGGAAGTTTCTCATTTGTTGATTAGGTGGGGGCTGTTGTGGTTGGATTTGATCGTTATTTCAATTACTACAAAGTTCAGTAAGTTCTCAAGTTTTTACCCATACAAAGGATCATTGGTTTCAGCCATATTTTATTGAAGAATAATGTAACACACAATCCATAGCTTATTTTTTTAAAGCTTCCTTAGTACGTGCATCTATGTCGTGTATCTTTAACTTTCTTGCTTGGGGCATTTTAGTTCTGCTTACCCTTCTACTTGCTATTAAACATCTGTGAAGTGCGTTTATATGGGACTCCTCTTTTCTTGTCTCTTTCTATTTAGTAGTTAGAAAGCTAAAATTTGACAATCCAAAATTGGTTTCTAAATGTAATTTTCATTGCTATACACTACTTTCAGATGCCGTTCAAAATAGTGGATGGCCAGAAAGTATTCTTGTAGTGAGGGTTAAGCATTAGTTGTTCAAGTACAACCTCTTATCTTATTCCTGTCTTAGAATATTTAGTACAAAATTTTTGTTTTTGCTGGGAGCTAATAGTTTTTACAGTAGAAACTGCTACTGTTTGTCCAAACTGCATTCTTAAATGAAGCACAAAATAACTTTATAAATCAGTCAAATGAACAGGCTACAATATAAGATCTATGATTTTTTTATCCTTGAGAAAATGGTTAGAATTGGGCATAAGAATTAGCAACATTACAACGGTCACCTTTTCAAATTCTACTACTATAGAATCTGATGTGGAATGTTCACTTTAGGTTTATGAAGTACAAAAGAATGGATCTTCCATGATTTTTGATAACTCTTTTCCTTTTTGTGATACAAGGTATGGAACACTCTGCATTCGTGAAAACCCTGGATGCCTTTTCATAGCAACAAATCGTGATGCTGTCACTCACCTCACGGATGCTCAGGAGTGGGCAGGTTCTCCTTCCCCCTACCTTGATTGCATTTTAGCGTAAAGTTGTGCACTAATGAATAAATCTGAACACAAGTTAACATATAGAAAGATGGGATTTCATTTATTAGTTCTCACTTTTAGGATTATGACTTTCCGCTATTTTATATGACACGATGAATTGCATTGGCTTGATGCAACATCTTCATTGGTATGACAGGAAAATTCATTAACAAAGATTTCCTTATTCTTGTTTGTAATAATACCCAGAACTCAATTTGATTTTATTGATTTTCTGAATAGATAATGATTTCTTTCATATTTTCCTTAAGAATCTTTTGTGATGTGCCTTCTGATCTTAGGTGGTGGGTCTATGGTTGGTGCCATCTGCGGATCAACTCAACGTGAGCCACTAGTAGTTGGAAAGCCCTCGACTTTTATGATGGATTACTTAGCAAACAAGTAAGTGTTCTCAACCTTCCATTGAAGGTGAGGCTTGCAGTTACTCTGAAATCTCCAAAATGCAAGAACATACTGAAAATTTTTTAATGTATCAAAAAGTCACAGAATGCAATGAAAATTAATGTAGATCATCGCAATGCTCATCCATTATTAAATCAATGATACTATTCTTGTGGAATTTTGGAACAACAGATTCGGCATTCGCAAGTCACAGATCTGCATGGTCGGGGACAGACTAGATACTGATATTCTGTTCGGACAAAATGGTGGTTGCAAAACTCTTCTTGTTCTCTCCGGTAACTAATACCTCTCTACAGGGATTTTCCTCTTCTTCTTTCATATTTCCAACATGTAATCAGCAATCTAATTTGGATTTCTCTTCTTTCTTTAATAGGAGTGACTACATTGTCGATGCTTCAAAGTCCCAAAAACACCATACAACCGGATTTCTACACGAACAAGATTTCGGATTTTCTCTCTCTCAAAGCTGCAGCTGTATGATCATGTATGCTTTCAGTTCTAATGTGTATTCATTCTTTTCTTAGATGTAGATATACATTTAGTTATTTTCTATTGTCTCAAATTATTTGCCCCTGTTGCTGAGAATATTACTGAAATTGTATTTGACATTGGGTTTCTAGCATAATCGAATATATAATTACACATATGTTCTTTTGATTTAGAATAAAAATGAAGTAGAAGAACCCAGATTCCAAATGAACAAATTCAAACTTGAAAATGATCTTTCTGATTCTCGAAGAATGAGGGGCAAAGGGATTGATCGAGAAAGATCTCTTGTTCTTATTATAAGATCGTG
>JAWDEX010000009.1:11663589-11689434 GCA_035221805.1 Trichilia hirta
CACCGCTCACAGAATCGAGACTTGGATCTCCAACCGCCTTGGTAGTTGTAAACTAGAGATTTTTCATTCTTGGGACTGTGATCGTCTTCCTTTTTCCAGGAAAGTGATAGAACATGCTCCCTATAGAGTTGTCTTTCGGCAGCCAAAGCAGCACTGATCAAAATAGTAGGTAAAACCACAAACAAGATATGAGGAATAACGATCACTATTATGTCTGGAAATCCAATATAGTCATGTCTTTCACTATTGTCAAAAGGCTTAACGACAAAGCCCTTGTAAGTCATGTATCCTCGACTCTCACCATCAGTCAAAACTTGTCCAACAAACCATGGAAATAAGATCAGGTAGAATATGTATCCCAAAATACCGTACCATAATATGTGAATATTGCAGAGCTCTTGCAGAATCCATGTGATACAGTTTATGAACCCTCCATTAGCAGCAAAATTCTTGTAAGTGTACTGCCTTTTTGAAAAAATAAGGACTGCTTTCGGAGCAATAAGAATGATGAAAAACAAATATAGAGCAAACCAAAAAATCGGGTAATACAACATAGCCCATTGGCAACCCATCACATAAAACTCCATCAATGTCCATGAGAATTTTGCACTAAGACCATCGACAGAGAATGGCCGTAGTTCACTCAAAGTTAGTCTGCCCATAACGTCGGTTACTTCTATTTGCAGCCAGAATCTATTAGGAGATGAGTCCTCAAAGGCTTTGTAGTTCCATGGTGCCGCATAAAGATCTCCCCTGGAAGAGTTATCTGTAAGTTTTCTCATTAATTCCTCCATAACCAAATCAAGGTCCCCGGATATTGTATCATAGACTTTAGCCACCACTGACAAAATTGGGGAAACAGAAAATACTAGCGTTCTGATAGTCTCATAAGATTGAGGGACCATATGTGCACATTCATACATTTGCTGTAATGAAGCTCGAGACATGAAGCGTGAGTCCAGAGGAAATGTGGGCAATATTATGGCTTTCTTGGCTCCTGACTTTAACCCGATGTCAGCATATGAGACATGACCTCTATCAATGGCCAAAATCCTCATGGCTCTACTTTTCCTCCAGTCGCCCATCTCCCACTCCCAGAATTCTTCAACAGGCGCAGCTTTAGGGGAGCAATTTTTGCTGATATCTGAAGGTGTTTGATGCATGTTTGACTGGAAAAAATTCTGTGACGATAGAAATCTGTTACCCACTCGATGATACCGCTTCAAATTCTTGCCAAATCGTGTATGAAGATGTCCACATAAATAAGCTGACAAGGAATGCTTGAGAAATATATCTTTTAGGCTCCTACCAGAATTTGAGGGTGCCAAGACTGAAAGTTGGAATGCCCAAAAGTGATCTTGGTAACTGGTTTTGTTGAGTTAGAATTCCACTGTGATAGTTCAGAGTCAATTTCTGTCAACAGTTGATCAGTTGGATGGCCAAAAAGGTTAGTTGGGCCTCGTAAACCAACAGACATTGTGCTATCAAACCCAACAAATAGATGCTTCTGGTCATCAGTCTGGACAATGAAGCACACATATAAAATGAGGAAGAAGCGCAAAATTTCTAAAATTATAAACATAGGAAAAGTGTAGAGAGTTCGGTAAAATAATTAACAAGGCTGTAAAATTCAGATCCCAAAGTCAAAAATAATTTGTCAGCTGCATTTACAGTTAAAACCATGGGCATTGGGTATTATAGATGATAACTCACCCAAAGTGTGACACTATTCACATTTTTTGTTCTTCCCAACTGTCCATCGATGCTATACTTTGAAAAGAAATCTAATGAACCGCCAACAACTGGTACACCAAAACTGTCACACCAAAACTGTTGTGATTGCCTCTAACATCATAGAAAATGGTCTTGTCAGGTCCGCTGCTTTTGACAACCTCATTCATTAGATTTTGGTACTCCACTCACTCCACTTCATTTTGCTTCATTGTTAGCAAGTCCTTGCTCTTCCCATCTTTTGAAATAATAAAAAGAATTAATCTAATTAGAAAAATCCAAAAAACCGCACAATCATCAATGGTCATTTAGATCATTATCCACTTTTCATATTCACTTGTTAAGATGTGAACGAGAAGAAGAAAGAATATGTATTACCAACAAACAAAATAACCTTGAGTGCATGAAAATTAATATTAAAACTCTGAATTATATATTGTGGGACCTTGTCTTTACAAACACATAATATCAGAAATGGATATCTGAACCATTAATGCTCTAACATATCAGCACAAAAATTGAACAAGATTGGAGATCTTTCATGCATATGGACTCGAAAATTGAGACGCATATGATAACAAGAACAGTTGAGAAATATAAAGGTAGAAATTCATAGAGGACTGTAATAATTCACGAAAAGGTAAATAAAGCAAGTTAGGAAATGAACACAGGTAAACCTTATTTGGATAATTGAAAAAGACCAGAAAAGAGAAGCAGATATATCAGAAGAGTTCTTCACATTCTTTTGTAAGGATGGTTTATTAATTAAGTAAACATATATTGGCTCTTGATTTAGAGAAAAATGCATATCCATAAAAGTTCCATCAGAATTTAATCCACTCTCTAGAGACTGAGCTTTTGTTTTCACATAAATTCGCTTCTTCATCATAAGGAATATCCAGTCAACCTCAAATTTAACAGCCAAGATTTTAGTATTCTATCATTATAAAAGCATTTAATCTGATGTTCTGCATCACTGATGAAAGGAATCGTGCTTTTAGTAAAATTACAACATTCATTAATTTTGTTATGACTCTTTATAATAGGAGCAATTATCAGACTTTGTACATCTACACTACTCATCCCGAGAGAGGTTCAACCATTTCTGTAGATATACACTCCCAAGAAGAAGTGATAATAAAATTGACCATTAACAACAAAACTTACACATTCACTAATTTTAATATGAAGTCTTACCGAAAAATTGCATCACTAATGTACCTGAACAGTAGTAACATTTGCCAGAAATTCTTATCAACCAATACGTATCACTCTCTATTACTTTCATTTTACACACAACGCACACTAGAGAAGTCTATATCAATAATTGCAGCCTTCTCTCTCTCTCTCATCAATCACAAATGCAAAAAATTACATTTTCTAATAAATCAATTACTAAAGTTCATATAACAGCTAAACAAGAATTTTATAGAAACTACGCATATGTCCTCTAATCTGAAATTCACAAAAGTTAAACAGTTGAATAAAAAATTCAAACTTGAAATTCATGAACAGCCATCAAAATAAAGTAAAGCTATTCAATCCCATTTTCACATCAATTAATTCACAAACTCCATAAAATGAATTCAAAATTCAAATTCAGGAACACCTATCAAGCTAAAATCATCTAAAAAACCCCCATAAATTACCCAAAATGGAAAAAACAAAAAGAAGGGATTGAAGAAACCTTTGAGATCACCAGCGATGAGGACAAGAGAAGGATCGATCTTGGAAAGAACTGGTCCCCAAATTTTCTTGAAATCCGAAGCCCTTTCAGGATGATAAACACTCAATGGGTTTTTGATTTTGTTGTTTTTTGTTGCATGGAAAGTGGGAATTGTGATGAAAAGTAGCAGGACAATGATAATTCTCATCTACCCGAAAGGTCCAATGAATTTTCCGTTTTCTGTTGAGAAAAGAGAGAGGGAAGAGAGACAGTGGTTTGAAACCGGTTTATGTTGTCCTTGGCAATTGAGAGTGTGGGGGATAATTATCAAATTAGACCCTGTAGTTTATAAAGATAGCAAAATGTTAAAAATTTTATTACTCGTTTTAAATTCATCTCTAGTTGATATGTATTGCAATAAACTCGAAGAAAGACGTACTTGATGAGATCATCTAATAATAACATGTATAATTAATTTTTTATTGTAATTATTATTAATATAATTATTACTCAATGGTTTATTAGAAGTGGAGTATTTATGATTAGAATTTATTAAATTAGCATATTGTACACAAATGATATGCTATCTCTTTTAAAATTTATTTTTAATTATATGTACTTATTATTTAATTATTATATTATAATAATTAATTTTAACTTATTTTTATCATGGGAGAAAAATAACTCTACTATATATAGGGAAAATAATATTTTAATTCATAAATTTTAATCAAAATAATATTTAACGACATAAATTGATAAACTAACCTCTAAAAACAACAAATTTGTTCCTCACTTAGTCCCTTTAGTCCTTTTAAGGGTAAATTATTCTGTATGAGGACTTAAATGTCATAAATTTCCAAACCATGTCCTTAACTGTTGTTTTCATAAAATCAGGGACTGAAAAATAGTTGTTTCTCTTAGAAAGTACTTTTGCACAATTAAACTAATGCTTTCTAAATAAGCACTGTTGCCAAACTCCGGCTTTGTTCCGTCCATACTGGATAGTATAATTGCGGGGCCCCTTATTTCTATCTGTACCTCTATTTCTCTTCCTCTCCCTGTGCACCTGTTATGGCACTAAACTAACCAGTCTGCAATTTCACTGGGGATTAAAGGTTAGCGTTTCTCTTCATTTTTTTTTCTCTTTTCGTTGTATTTGTAATTGACCAAACGAAAAAATGAAAAAAAGAAAGGAAGGTCGAAGGTTTATCATAATGTATTTATCTTCATTGATGATTTCTTACTGATTATTTCTTCTTCTTTTTTGTTTACTTCATTATTTAAGATTTCATGTTGTGGGTATGGATATTTTCCATGAAAGTATCTAGATTTTCTCTTCTTTTTTTCTTCTTTCTCTATTTTGACGAAGGTGTAAAATTTTCACTCTTGGATTACTTTGATTCACTAATTCACTTTTTTATTTTTCTTACTGTTTAATTTTGTGCTTCCCTTTTCTCTCTCTCTCTGTTTTTTGCCATCTGGGTTCTTTATAATCTTCTTCTTGTTTTTAAAATTAGTTTCTTGCAGTTGTTGCTTTTACTTTTCATATTTTCCTGCGAATATTTTTTTTATTGTAATATGAACTGATAATTGTGCATTACATGCGAAAATTACACTGGATTTTTGTTGGAAAGCTATGCACACCATATAACTAAATTGCTTAAAAGAACTACGTTTAAAGGAACAGGAAGGCATTTGAGAATGTGGATCGTTCTATTCCTAAGCCTAAGCCTAAGCCAAGGATATTTTGTTGAGAAAGTCGATCTTGGATCTTCATTTCTAATGCTTAAATTTGTGTTAGTGCATTGTTAAGTTCTGTTGAGAGATTTCTTGCACTATTGTAAGGTGGAGTCTGCTTTGAATATACCACTATTTTAGAAGCACGCCTTTAGTAGAAGTTGCGGTCAATAAAGTAGGGATGATCAAAACACCAAAACAGCCAATGTACAGACTGTTTTTTGTGCTAGTTATCTGGTTACAGAATTGACCCCATAGACATTCACTTTTGTGTATCTCTAAAGTTGCAATCATGGTAATATCTTGGTTTATTTAATCATCAGGGACTCCTAAGCGCAAAAGTTACCTACAAATAGATAATGTATCTCTCTGTGTCAACCAATAGCAACATCCATAGAGAAATATCCACAATCTTATCTATCCATATTCAGATTCAGGAGAAATTCATATTTTTTTAACAAATGAAGCAAGTAAGAAAAATAGAATATCAATTTATATAGATATATGATTTTGATATGATAATCATAACTTGATCAAAGATAGAAGAGAGGTTATGTAGGTTCGACTCCTTTCATGCTATCTTTCACGGTCGTGTAGACTGTTCGGTTTTCTAGTAAATGTTCATGTGCTTCTAATTATAGGAAATGCTGAACTTGTCAAACAGTGACAATTGAACTTCCTCATAGGGATTCAAACAGTCGAGTAAATATTGTGGAAGCCTACTTTGTTCCCATTTGAATTGATACCAGAGGTTGCCTTTAACAATGGTGTAGCAATATACTAACCATATTTTGGGACCATTACTTTTCATGCCATATCAAGTTAAGGTTCTGCTGTTGTTGATTTATGTGTAATGTTCTTATAACTGGTTAAGACTATGCTCAAAATTTTGCTACCAACTGAGAATTTTCTGGAGATTATGTACCACATGATTAAAACATGTTTTATGGAAAAAATTGACCCTGCTATTTTCAGAGACAATGCTTTACGATTTCTGTTATAGAAAGCATATATTGCATTCAAAACTTTTATATCTAAAAGTTTTAGTTATTGATCCACATAAATGTGTGTAGGGATGCAATTTGCTTTCTAGGTTTGGTTAATCTTTTTCATGAGCAGTGTGGTCAAATTTTGAAAATTTGAACTTCTGTTAGTGCTTGGACTTGTAGAATGATTTTAATTTGTGGTACTTTATTGGGCTTGATATGTATTGGATTTCAGTCTTTTTATCATACTCTGAACTTCATTCAAATTGTTTAGCATCATAGAGTGTCTCAGTGAACACTAAGTTGTTTGGGAATTTTGGTAATTTCCCTCTGTTGTCATGTATGAAATACATTGTGGACCAGGCTATGCAGATGCTGTGCATTAGATTTGCATTGGGAAAAATTAAGTTTGTGGTCCAATGAATTTTGGGCACCCTAAATTTAGACAGAAATTTTATATCTAGCATGAGTTTCACTGATTATGGCCTGAAACTCGTCAATCTGAAAGCTTTGAAGTTTAAGTATTACGCAGATTGAAGATCTGCACACCATGTAAAGTTGTGAATTCCTGGGATGTTTAAGTTGCAAGGGTTGGAACTTTTGTCTATGGCTAGTTTAGAGGACCAATAATCCTTGAACTTACTCTTTGCACTTTAAAATAGTATGCTGTTTCCTATTCTCAATAAAAAAAAAGAAAATGAAAAAGAAAAAACAAGAAAAGAAGAGGGAAAAAAAAGAAACTAAAACAAAATGATTTACATGCTAAAGATTGTATACAATTTTCTAGTTTGCTCTTGCATTATTATTAGTTATTGTTGTGAACTGACTCCCTCCAAATTTCATTGTTTTTCTTTTTAAGTATATATGCTTGTTGTTGATGGCCTGTCGAATGAGAGCATTACCACTGCAGTCGAGTTTATCAATATTGGGAAGCAATATCTCTGAGAGTACTTGTATAAGGCTTGCAACTTGTGCAAACCAGAAGTGGAAAAATGATCCTAGTACAAGTGGACAGAGCTCGAAGATTGGTTCAACGTCTGTGTGTTTTCTCAGAAAGAGGTAAATTTTGATATTTTTAAACTTTCATATATTTAAGCCTTCTGTTTTCCTGTGGATGATAACGAGTTAATTTTGTTAGAGACAAACTTCAAAAATCAATATAGGATTTTTACTATCCACAACGGTCCACCCCCCATTGACTCATTGATGAGGAGGAAATAACTTTTGAGTGAGAGAGAGCGCGCGCGAGAGAGAGAGATCTTTCTAATTTGATTTCTACTTTTGATATGCTAAAAATCTTTGGGTTAATACATCCTTGATTATTCATACCAGTCCCAAATTATTTTGAATATTCGTCTTATTCCTTGTTATGCGAACACAGATGCCTATATTTTTCTCAAGTTTTCTCGGCAGATAACTAAAAATATATCAATGGGGATGAAATAGATTTCACAGTAGAGTACTAGATCTGTGGAAGCAGCTGTAAGGCAAAAACTATAAAAAACAATGAGAAATATCAGCTGCAAAGCAAAAACTATACAAAAACAATGAGAGAGATCTTAAAACTCTTTTGACACTGAGGCCTAGCAGTATCTTGACACTCACATTGTTATTGTATTTCTCCAACTCCAATCTTGAATTATCATTATGTAGTATAAATCCTGAATTTTGATCTGGTGTTATATTATAGGGAGCTCTATTTCTTTAATCTAACTGCCAATCAGTGGTATTAAATGATTTTTTTTTTTTTCTTTCAGAGTAAGAAACAATATTAGATGGTGAAACACCTCTTTGAAATAAGATTGTTTAAATCACTTAGACAATTAGTTCAATCAGGTTCAAAGTATTAAGGAGGCCAATTGAATGCACATTAGTTCATATCTTAGACCTTTTGTTGATACCATCGTGTCCTTTTGCATCAATTTTTTGTGTACTGCAATAAATTTTTCAATTGCATTTGAACAATTCTTGAGTACTGATTGATTTTATATTTATGTGACACTGAAATGGTTAAAGATATATTGAATTTTTATATATTTGAACTTAGCGTTTGCTTTCTTTCTGCCAAAGTAGCTTTCAAGCAAGAAGACAGGGGTGGGAATTAGCTTTTGCCTTGGACACAGGCGGGATACCGGGGAATGGGGAACAAGAAAACCTCAACGGTAACAGCCCTGACCTCGGTGGCACTAGATTGGGCAGGATTGTGAGTGCAGGCAGTAGACAACTACTGGAAAAGCTGAACATGGCAAGAAAAAACTTTCCCATGAAAGTATTTCTCCTTCTGTTGGGTTTCTACACAGCAAATGCTCTGGCTACAATCCTTGGACAGACAGGTGATTGGGATGTACTAGTAGCTGGTGTTGTGGTCGCAGCCATCGAGGGTATCGGTATGCTCATGTACAGAAAACCCCCTTACCGGTCAATGTCAACTGGGAGGTTGCAGTCTTTTGTAGTGATGATGAACTATTGGAAGGCTGGTGTGTGCTTAGGCCTGTTTGTGGATGCTTTTAAATTAGGGAGTTAATTGGTGTAGGCGTTTGTGTATTTGCTTAATTTCTCAAGTAATATCAGAATTCATTAAAGGCAGTTGCAACCAGACAATGCAATGGAGATCACTATCTCCAGATTCCAACCAATTACCGGAAGTCGGCAAGAAGCAATGAAATGCGAGAAATCTGTTATCATCTTATCGGGAGAGGATGACATATATCTTACTCTGTAATATGTTATTCCATTGCAGCAAAACTAGATTCATGTCAAAGATAAAAGTCTGTGGGTCTTATTATTATTCTCGCCATAATTAGAGGTCTCAACTGAAAATAATATAAGTCTACTAATTTTTCATGCTAGGATTGTGTCATGTTTCATTTTTAAAAGGTTAGTTTGGTATGGTGTACTTTTGTTTTTGTGCTGGTTTATATTGCATTGTCCTTAAAGCTTCAATGGTTAGTGCTGCATAAGCTCATCATCTGAACACACGATGCCTCGGTAGTTATTTTTTGTGTTGAGAAAACAGGTAACAAAGTTTTGGGTTATTATGCTAGACAACAATAGACACAACAATATTTTAGTTCCTATAGTTTGTCGAGATAATAAATTCATCCTTGATTTTTGTTATTTTAAAGAACAAATTAGTCTCTATAGGGACAAGTTTATTAAAAGTTGCCAAATTGTGTCCTTAAATGTCACGTTGGTAAAACTCAGGGGCTAAAATGTTATTACACCACCATGTACATATAAGCACTAAACCGAACGCAACTACTCAAATTCTTTCCAAATAGCTTCGTTTAAACAAAACTGGAATTTTAACACCCAAATCCATTTCATATAAAAGACATGAACAAACCCATTGAAGAGAAAAAGTATAAACTTCCAATGCAACTACCTAATTGTGTTAGAAATGGCAGTATTGAATAACAATGTACTATAACGCACGCCTGGCGCATTTTCATTATCATTGCTGCTCTATATGTTTGATGTGGTAGTAGGATTGGAGGTCATGGAAGCAAAGGAGCCAAGCTGGAAATTCATCAAGCCTAAGCCATTTTGATGCAGTAAAGGTACAAGGCTATTGTCTTTGACGAGTTTATCCAAGGTTCGCTAGCTAAACAGCTGAGCAACCTGAATAATGCAAAGGGAAATCCAAACAAATCACCTAATATCCACTCAAAATAATGAAAGGAAAGAATAATTGTATGCATTTGTGTTACCATTTTGAGATTATTTGGAATCCTCATGATTTTTCCCTTCAGATTCGATCTTATTTACATTGTCTACTATATATTGGATCTCTTTTGAGAGCTCCTGCGTGTGCTCCTCAATGTGATGGAATAGAAGGTCGAGACATTTCCTAAGTGATGCAGACCGCTTTCTCTCAATCAGTAGCTGTTGAGTAAGTTCTTGAACTCTTTTGTCTTCAGTCTACAAAAGCATAACCAACAAAAAGGAAAGAAGATAAATTACTTAATTTCGAGTAACTTCACAGCTTTAATAAACAGCCAATCCTTAAGAATTCCTGAAATGAGGGTGAAGGAAAACTACAGGTACATCAGGATAATGGGGGAACATGGAAAATGAAAATCAATCATGAATTAAGCATGTTCCTATAAGCATAAATGGGAAAATCTAAAATAATTATGAATAAATCTTCAGCTTCAAATACATTCCTTCTGTGGAAGTAAATGAAATCAAACAATTATACGCTGAAATGGCTACATAAAAAGTAACATTCATCCAATCATCTCGAACAATTTGTTTACTAGACTAATTGCTTATAACATACATCAAGTAGTTCGGTAATAATCTCACATATATACTAAAACAAATGTAGATGATCTGATGCAGATTTTATAAAAACGGTAACATCAGCAACCTCCCAAAGCCTATAATTGTAACATTTAGTTCTTCATATAGTTGCAAATGATAGCCAGACAACTTAGACAAGTCCAACATAAAAACATTCCAAACAAGTAAACTTGAAAATATCACATTCATAGTTAAAGAGAACTGTAAAAACTAACCGCTATCTGATTATAGAGCACTGTCTTTGCTACTTGGCTGCCGCCAGTCAAAACATGAGTATGCTCCTTCACAAATTTTGTGACAACCCACTTGTCAGAAACCATTTTCCTTACAGAAATCATTGCTTTACAGCCAACCCGAGTTGGAGCACGTGACCTAATATTCTTCACTTCATGTTTGGGAGGCTTCCGGTAACCCTCTTTATTACATACAAAGGATTGAGAAATAACGGAACCATCACGTTTTGAGCGAGTATGATAGTTTATACGGGTCATGAAACCCAGACGCATACCATATGCACAATAAAATGCATGTGCTGTGGATACTGAATCAAATTCCTGACCTACATATGGTTCATCTCCATCAACTGTAATTAACTGCATTCCAGAAGATCTTTGAGTTATTTTGTCATTTTTTTCAACTGCACTTCCAATTGTTATGCCATCATTACCTAACTGAAGCTTGTTATCAGTTGTCTCATGAAGCATCTCTCCATTGGTATGATTAAAACTTTGCTCAAGCTGAATATCTGAACAGAGTTCAGAATATGCTACAACATACAAATTCCTCACTATTACTTTCATATTCATACATAATACCACAAAAACGAAAAACAAATGGACACTGAAGGATCTGTATTATTAAGCAACTCCCATTACCTAGCCGTTGCTCATTAACACTTGTGTCATTAGACACCTTGTCATAAGAATCATCGTCATTTTGCTCGAGCTCAATATCTGTACCATGTTCAGAATCCACTGTAACGTGGAAATTCAGTATTATTACTTCCACTCTCACATTTTCATAAATACCTTTTCCCTTTAACAGAAGCTCAATAAATTTTTAGATAGTTTCATGATCATGATGTAAACGATAAATGAAACTGTGTTCACAATAAAGAAAGTTTCCATGCAACACAAAATAACAACAGAAATAGAGAGAACCTAGCAATGAATTTTTCGAAGTAAATAATTAAACTCAAACCAACAAAAGAAAATTTTTAACATGTAATAGGAAGTCTTGTCACATCCAGTAATACATTATATTTGAGGCAAACTAGATCAAGAATGATATCAATGATTCTCAATTAACAATTCCTCAAATGTAAACCTTTTTTGCAAGAAACAATAAAATGGGAGCTTTTGAGTCTTAATTCAAAATAATTTCCAAAACTATAGTAAACTTTGAAGCTTTTGGATATGGTTTAAACATAATCTCTCCAAATAACAAAAACAACATTTCATTCTCATCATACTATAAATTATTTAGGATTAAAAAAAAAACTATAAAATATTTTCTATCAACTGTAACAAAAAATTCTTTCTCGAACCTTCTAATGAAGCACATTGTTATGGCCCTTTTATACCTTCTTCGCTTACTAACATAACATTGAGAATCACACAATCACGTATTATATAAAGCGATTCCGATCAACTTTACATATGAAAACTCTGAATAATATTATGGGTAGGAATAGAAACGATCATTTTTCAAGCGTAATCTAATTATATCATTAAAAAAATCCCTTTTGGCTGAAAAATAACAAAACCCCAGAGATTTTTTCACCATAGTTTTCATTGATTTTGTATATAAAAGAGAACAACCAGAAATGAAAACTCGAAAAATTAAACAACAAGCAAGTCTAAAACTGTAAAAACTCAATTGGTTGTTTAACTTACTAGTTGAGAAAATCAATCAACTCGTCGGGAAGAGCAGGTCAGGAAATTTTGAGATGGGTTTTCTTTTCTGTACCATTAAGTAAGGTACGGTGCCGAAACTGAACCGTCCATTTGGTTGATGATAATTGGAGAATTTTGATGGACGAACTTGATAAATATTAGATTAAAATGGTGATGTAAAATTAGGGCTGCTTCTTTTATTGTAATTTTAAGTTATTTAATATTGTCAATTTTGATTATTTTATTCAATTTTAAATAATAATAATAGACTTTTTATTTTTTAATATTGATAATTTAATAATTTTATCCATCTTTAAATTATTAAGATAATTCACGTAATAAAATAATTGAGAAATATATCTTTTTTCTTTTTTTTTTGCTATAAAAATATATTATCTTACTTTTTATTTGTTTAATTTTTATTGTTATTTAAAAATATAAAGAGATTTCATATTAAAATAAGAACATTTGGTGAATTTTTTGCATGTAAATTATATAATTGAGAAAACACATTTTTTAAAATCATTTATTATATTTTTTAACTATATAATACATAAATGTTACATCATTAAAAAAAAGTAATGCCATCCATTTTAAATTTTTTATTTAAAAATATATCTTAAATGAAGTTGCCTGCATTCATTGAATAATAGAGGAGTGTAATAAATAGTATTGTCATAGATTATGAAATGAAAATTTTGAGATAAATAATATTATTAAAAAATTATTAACTTTTATTAATAATAATTAGAAAGTATTAGCACAATACTTAAAAAAAATAAACTTGTAGAAAACATTTTTATTCTTATAATTTTAATAAATCCACATGATACAAATTTCACAAATGCTTGTATAGTTGAATTGACATGGTTACATTATTTCAGTTACTAAGAATTTATAATAAGTAAAGAGTTTTAAATAATATAAAAATATATAAATGATCTCCTTAAATTTTTAATAATTAAAGTGATGAAAGATTTTCGATTTATCTATTATATTATGTAGAATTCAAAACTTAAAAATATAAAATAAGATATTTAAAATTACGTTAAATTAATTTACATGATAAAAATTTCACAATACCTTTTGCATAAATAAATTTGAATGAAATATCAAAATATCAAATATTTATCACCTTGCTTATTTTTTTATTTAAAATTATTTTTTTTAATGATTCTGTCTTATTAATTTTTTATTTTAATATTTTCTTTTAATAATATTAGCGATACAATTTGTCCTACAAACTAATTTTATAAATTAATGTGATGTTATTATATAATTATTACATATCTCATATAATTTTTTTTTCTTCCAATCTTATAAATTTTTTTTTATTTCATTAAAAAAATTAAAATCTAATACAAACCAATAAAATTTTATTCAAATAAATTTAATTAAAAAATTTTAAAACAAGAGAAAAGTCAAGGCACAACGACATTTGCTTCAATTTAGTATACTAGATATGCAATTTAATTTTTTTTTTTGGTATACAGGAGAATCTCCTACATCCAATCATTACTAAGGCATTCAATCGAGCACAGGATCGATAAATCCCCTAAAAACAGAATCTCACAAATCACCTGATAGTCATTTTAAATTATAAAATGTACGTACAGGAATCACACGTAGTGATACTAAATACACGATAAAATTCTTGACCTGATCTATCGGCACTTCAACAAAATAATTATTAAACTATCAGTACATATGATTGTTATTGGTTTCAACATCACCTAATATTATTTATTGACGTGATTTTACAATTTTTTTTAGACAATAACGTTATATACAAATGAGAAATTCATAGAAAATTTATACAATGACTGTTATAACCTTATGCCATTGTTAGGACATCTGTATTTAATTGGATAATTTTGACTTTTTAATAAAAAGTTGGAGTTAATTCACAAATTATTAGAAAATTAAAAAATAACCAGCAACTCTATATTTTCTGTATGAATTTCCTAAAATCAGATTTTTTTTTTTGATTAGTAAATAATAGTTAATAATTTTATAATTCAAATATAATATTACCATTGTATTCTCATTGAAAAAAAAAAAAAAAAAAAATTGGATAATTCGTATTCCAGGAGCAAGAAATTCTTTTCCGAAGGGGTTAACTAAGGCTGCGTTTGACAGTAAGTAGCATTTTATTAGTACTAATAAATGTATTTGACATTTTTTTAAAAAATTATTTATCAAAATTAAATTAATATTGCAGTTATTTTAAATTTAGTACAAAACGAGATGCTTACCAAAAATTAACAGCTAAAGTTTTTTTTTTGGAGAAATAACAGCTAAAGTTCTTAAACGGTAAGCACATTAAACCATTTAATATTAGTTTATTTTTTTCCAATAATTTATTAAAAATATGAATTTGTTAAATTTAAATAAATATTTGAAAATATAAACCTTAAACTCAATAAAAGAATATGAGAAGAGATTATTAATGCAAAATTTTATTTCTCATAAAGTTTTGTGCTTCAAAAAATTTAAATAAAATTCATAAAGAATGATTGAATGATCAAGAAATTTGTGAAAAATAAACTTAAAATAATAATATAAGTCTACATTTTTTTTTTTTCATGCTTTTACATATAATAATACAGATTCTTATAACAATAATTTTTATACAAACTGATGTGATAAAATTATAGTTGCTTTATGCTATCATAAAAATAGAAAATATGTATAATTAATGATGCAACATGAAAAAATACCCACTACCCTTCTATTTGAGCCAATAAAATCCTTTTATTATGTAAGGGATAAAAAAAAAAAATGAATATCGAGGTATCAGATCAAAAACAGAGAAAAATGGTTGAGATATCTACAATGCAACAGCCCATGTCGAGACCCATATATCCAGCAGACCTCGAATCTCCCAAATCAATTCATTATAAGGTAACTAAAAAGAGTATTAAACCATAACAAACAATCATGCAACAACCTTTTGGAACCCCTTAATCCAAAATCAGATTATAAGATTTTAAACCCTAGGTTAATTGTCATCTAGAATGATGCATAAGAATTCTATTAGTCCACAGTCTTTCAAGCACACAAACACCAAAACAAATACCAAGTGATCTTCATATGGTATACGCAACAGATAATGGTGTAAGTTACAAATCTATAGCAAATAGTTCATTTCAGAATGACATAAGCACAGGTAGATAGAGAGTGAAGAAACTTAACAAAAGAAAAAAGATATTAAAGGGCACGTAAAAAGAAATAAAGTTCAGGCTCACCTTAGCAATGGCAACCCGCTTTAGATTTGTGTGATAGAGCACTTGACAAGTGAGGAATCCCTTCATTGATGTTGACTGGACTTCTCCCATAAGCAATAGCATGGGTGTAGGAAAGGAAAAAGGAGCTGTCATTCTGAATTTCACTCATATTTGATACAAATAAAACAGAATTTAACTTCACTGTGGTGGTTCTGATATGGAGCCCAGTTGCCACAGCCCAAAAGAAAAAGTGAAAATGAGTGACAAAAGTTACTATTAAGGTTTTGAAATGTTAGAAAATGGAGTAGTCCCAAAATAATAAATAGATACCTTTACAATTATTTGTCAATACAAGTTCCTCAATTGTACAATAGATAAAAAAATGAGTCATTAAATAAATATTCAGTATGATCTCCCAAAATTGACAATTGTGTATATGAATTTGACTTCTGTTAACTATACAGCTGGATTGGAAGTACCATTATTCCCAAACCTCTAAAATTATGTGCCTTTCGAGCTGCAGCAAGTCTAGTATCAGGCGTTGACCAACAAGGCACAAAATTTTAATATGCTAAACAAAAATGCAGGGAATCAGGAGTATTTAAATAAATCCTACAAGATGTTACAAAATTTGTCAGCACGCAATTCGACCAGCGCCATTCTCTGATGAAATGAACTTGCTCCAACCACTGGATGACGTCTCCAATCTGAAAATAATCCCAATCACGGATCACAAGTCCACACTCATTACCCTTTGCCACTGTCTCCACATCCCGCTTCTCCCGCTTAGGGGACATACAATATCCTTCAAACACAACTTCCCCACTTCTCAGAAGCCTCATGGTTGATGACTTGGAGGCACAACCATCAATAACCCGGCAACCGGCAATCTTTCACATCATCACCCTTGGCCTTGCTCCTTCCTTTAAGCTCAAAGATATTCAGCACCACAGCCTCTCCAGCGACCTGGGTCTCAAAAGTCCCAGGGGCCTTTCTACAACCAAATTTCCAATTTCTTCGGAAAGATCACTTGGTGCATCATTATCCACACACAACCGGATAAGAAAGAGGAGGGACTAACTAAGTTCTAGCCATCTGGTTTAAATTCCTCATATGAGAATCAAGGCAGATTCGTAATCAAGAGTAACAGGAATCAAGTACCATTATACCAGCACGATTGGCTGCCAGACTGACAGCCCTAGGTGGACGTTTTACATTGAATCCAATTATACGTACCCAACAGGCTTGTGCTAAGTCCACATAAGACTGGGAAATAGGCCCAACACCAACATGGACAAATTCGAGAAAACCTAGTACAGGGGTTAAAATGGTGTACAGAACTGAAGTTAAATAATGTAAAGAAGAATAAGACATTTAGCAGTAGCGGCATTTTTGCTTGCATTGTTAGAATGCCACAGCATTTCTGAGCAGTGTATTGTTGTAAAGATCCAAAACTCAAGATGATATGAAAAATTGATTACCACTAGTAAAATTTTGAAAAAACATAATGGTGATCATCAATAAATCACAAAAGGCTAGAACTTTGCCAACAACTGAATGGTGAAAACAAAATGAAATCAGATATATGGCTATAATATTTTGTCATACCTGATGACTATTTAATGTTTTCGATGCATCTGTGACAGCTTGGACAGTGCCACGCACATCTGCTTTCACAATTACTGGCATTTCAGCTCTCTTAGGCACATCTTCTGATGGCCCTAAAATTTCTTCTCTTTCCTCACTAATCTTCATCAACCCGTCTTTCTCAAATTTCCTTTTTCTCCCTGAACTAAGCATTCTCACTCTGTCCTCAGAATCAACAACAATAATATCATCACTGGCCATCAGAAGCCCCTTCAGTCCTTGAATCTCAATTGGCATTGCAGGTCTTGCCTTTCTGTTAACATTCCCACCATGTCCCTTTCTTATTCATCCCCATTAACAGCCGAAAACTACATGCTGCCCACAAACTAAAGTCCCTGCCTTTCCTATTGCAGTAGCCAATGGCCCTTGTCCCGTGTCTAGCCTTACCTCTACCACATAAGCTTGAGCAGGTCCATCAATACATGCTTTCAGATTCATAGTTTCAGCCTGAATAAGCAAAGCTACCTCCAAATCATCCAATCCAGTTTTCTTCATAGCTGAAACTTCAACAACCTGAATGTTTCCACCCAAGTCCTCCCGTTCCAAGCTAAGACTTTACCCTCTCAGGGTCTGCAGCTGGTTTATCACATTTATTGATTGCGACCACAATCAGTACATTAGCTGCTTTTGCATGGGCCATGGCTTCAATAGTTTGGGGCATCACTCCATCGTCAGCAGCTGCAACTGGCACAACTATATCAGTGACTGCAGCACCACTTGCTTGCACTGCACTGAATGCAGCATGACCGGGGGTGTTAAGGAACGTAATTGATGCCCCCTATGGCATACCAACAATAAACGCACCCAAAT
Organism: Trichilia hirta; assembly: GCA_035221805.1. Classification (NCBI taxonomy): domain Eukaryota; kingdom Viridiplantae; phylum Streptophyta; class Magnoliopsida; order Sapindales; family Meliaceae; genus Trichilia; species Trichilia hirta. The sequence goes on from JAWDEX010000009.1 coordinate 11,681,597, forward strand.
GCTGAGTTATGCCTCCAGCTTCCTTGACTGCCACTGACATTTGACATAAAGCATCTAAAAGTGAAGTTTTACCATGGTCAACATGACCCATAACTGTTACAACCGGAGCCCATGGATGGATTTCAGTACCTTCATTGGAGTGTATCCTCCTTACACTGAAACCAACTTCCTGCAAAATCACGCACAGCAAGGCTTCTATTTAACTAGATTTTACTCTTGAAAATTTTAACTGGTGCCTGCTATAAAGACAGAAAATGATTACAAACACATGCATGCATAGAAGTAGATATATTGATTTGGTCAAGACAAAAATCTATGACAAAAACAAATTTGTAAATTTTATTTTCTTTGTGAGAATGAAGAATTAGGTATTTTTAGTCATTAAAGGACATCTCCTAATGATCATTAATATGGTGTTCAATGCTGTAAGAAAAATATTAAACAATTATTTGATCCAAAAGAAAAAAAATAACAGAGAATACCATCATGACCAGCTGTGTGACATCAATGCTAAGAGGATTAACTCTGAGTTAAATTTTTCCCCGACATTTACAAGAATATCCTGTAAAGTGGATGCAACAGATTGCTTTGAAAGCTCAACAATTACCATGCCTTCAAATATGTCTATTGTTTTATCCTGCATCTTAGTAGTTTTTCTTGGTTTAGAATTCGATTATGCAGCTTCAACAGGTGGTTTCCCAATTTCCCTTTTTCTAAACTTCCCTTTGTTGCTCCCCCTCTTGGCTGTCCTAAGACCAAATGAATCCTCATTTCTTCCAGCCAAAAGTTCTGGACTCGCATGAAAACACCTATATAAGATACGAGGTAATTACTTCAACCCATCATTATGATAACTAACCACAACACAATCTTCACATACTAAGAATAAATAAAATCACAAAATAGTGTTTTCATATACCGTATGCAATTTCTTGCCATCAAATGGTCAGCATTGTCAAAAGTTGACATCAAAGAGTTATCTACTAATCGAAAACGGAAAAAGGAATCCATAAATATAACCATGAATGTCAGTGTAGCAGGTAAAGAAGAGTATATATATGAAGCCCAGCACAAAAGACCAATAAGTTTCCAAGAAAATGCTGCCAGTGACTGTAGACCTTATACAATGCAAGAGTGCAATTTGAAGGATCAAACAACATTTGTAACACTTGCTACTACTATGCGACTCCTAACAATGAAGATGATAAACAAAATAGTATCAAACATTTTAAACACACACACACTTGGAGGAAGGCAGAGAAACGAAGGGAGAAGGTGAAACAAATCAAAATCAAAATTCTTCTATTGCCCACTTGCTTTTACACTTTTGTTTTAAAATATTTGTGGACATTTACACGTATGGTGACACATTTCATTGATAAAAATATTAATGTTGTACTAATCAAAGTCCAAGATATTGCAACATTACAATACAATCAAAACCACCAATAGGTCACAAAAGACTGCTTCATTGCAATTAAAGGAGATCATAATGAACAAGTGTATTTTGTTCGATTAACATCTCAATGTTTAAATGTGTGATCTATGAGAGCTTTTAGTTTTATTTTTTATCCACTGAACTAGTTTTGTCCAATGATGACCTAGAACAAAAGAGGCAAAAGCTCCAAATGTTTTACATTTTCCTTCGGCATGCTGACAGAATACTAGATAAATCATTAAGAAAATTTGAGAATACAGATGAAGATGGGAGACCTAGATATTTGAAAAACCAAATTTTCACTAACACCATGGTTGATAACAATCCTCAGTACTCTGTTGTGCTACTCTTCAATTACACCGTAAATTTCATGCAATTTCCAAGCCTTTTCCTCCAATTAAATCACTGTTTCCCCCCTAACTTCCATATTGCGTATTCCTCCCAATATAACAATAGCATAAAATTTTCTCCGGTAATTCCTCAATTTCACTTTCTAAACTTACCTGAGAATAAGCTTAACCTATAAGAGTTATTAAAGGTTACAAAACTGGAACCAGCAAGGTAGGTGTCAATTACCGTATTTGGGATACTTTTGTTGAAACCTCACGATAACAAGAACCCCATAAAAATGAGTCGGAAGACACCTCTGCAACACAAAATTCGAGAAATAAGTGAGGATTTTTACAGAATCATATTATGAAGTTTCCATCATGCCTTTGGGCGTTCATGTCAATGCCTAAATACTTTTTCAATGCCCTATACAAATCAAACAGGCATTATTGTAAACCACTTTACACAATATGACCCAAACTAATAGTGATAATGAATATTAAACATTTAACTTTGGTCCCATAAATGTGGTTTTGAACGTACTATAAAAGCATCCCAGTTAGTTAATTACAAATGCTTCATGAAAAATTTGAATTTGAATTAATTAGAATGTCGCCAAATGCAAAAAGTAATGATAACCATCAAGAATTAAAATATACATGCATTCAAAATTTTTAAGGTTTTGGTGATTAGAACACAATGCTGGACTCTGCTAACCCAAACAATGTTAGCTGAAAGGCAAAACAGTACCTTAAAAAATAAGAAGTCTGATTAGAAATTCTAAACTATCTTTATTTCTATGAGGTCAGCCCCAGAAAACTGCTGTCTAAATCCTAAAAAGGATGCTATCCCGAAAGTGCCGTTTGAATTATACAAGAATATTCAGTTGCCATCAAAGCCAAAGTATAAAACTAACAACTAAAAGAATAAAATCCAATAGCATTACGAGCACATTTTCATTAACTAATCAAACTAAATAAAGTACTTCAAAGGAAGTCAGCTTACCAGGTATCCATTGAACTGAGGTACAAGTAGATTTTCTGGCAACCACACTGGGTCCGCAAATCAAGCTTGGAACATAATTTAGTGGTTTCAAAATTAAAACTCTACAATAAGGACCCTACAAAAACAAGTTTCACAATACAATTAGGTACGTATGATTGATAAAACTAAATCAATATCCACTGCAAGAAACCTAATAAATGAAATTTATAACAGTAAACACAATTGAACTCAAAAAATTCAATTCCAAAAGTCTACCTTTCTGAGAATTCCTCTCCAAGCCATTCAAAAATCTATACCAAATTCAATATATCCAGCGGAAACTTTCAGCCCAATAAAAACCTGAACCACGAATAAAGTTTATTTCTTGAGCAATTATTCATCATTTTTTGAAACATTACAAAGAATGACGTAGAATGGAAAATAAAACATGTGTGGAAAACTTTGAAACTAACAATATGAAGTAGTGAGCGACCGGAAATTTCATCGGCGACCTGCACTGCGGACTGTGAGTTGTTGAAATGCGACGGTGCGCCGGATTTGTTAACGACGAGCAGCGACAGTGAAATATGAGATGTTAATGGACGGTGCAATACGGCGTCTGGGGCTGGGGATTTTCCTTTTGCGTCTGAAAGTTGAGAGACCTGGGACAAGGTAGATAATTTCCTTCTATTGAATATTATCAATTTTGTCCTTAATGTTTTACAATTTATCAATTTAAGATACAGTATGGACATTGTGTTTAATTTCGTCATTGCTGTCATGTTCCGTCCATTTGAATTGGGCAATTACAAAGTTTGCCCTTCCTAATAAAACATAAACATCAATTTCGTCTATGAATTTTACAAATAATAACAAAAAAGTCCTCTACCATATAAAACGAAAAACTTGTTACATCTCCACTGTACATAATCTACACTATAATCCTATCCCACAGCATGAATAATGAATTAAAAATTTTAAACAAAATTTTAAATTTTAAAAAATAAACAAAATCCTTATTAATAATTGAATAAAAACTAAATTGACTAATATTTTGGTAATTTCAATTAATTAAAATTGTAAAAAATAATTGAGAATATCAGCTTTTAATAGATTTCAATTACATTTTGACTGACATTCAACATGTTAACTTTCAACCTACAGTAATTTTAAAATAATAATAATAATTGTGTGATTATAGTATTTAATACCAAATATGCTCTAATATTTACAAAGATTATACAAGATTCTCGATCAATAATTCAATCTTTCACTTAAGTTGAGTAGTGATGTTAGTATCCAAGCATGTGTATTCCTATAATTTAACTCATAGAAGGGTTGCCGACGACCAATGCTATTATATGTCATGCATTCTACTGCTTCAATATGCTGGTATAGCAAAGCCAACAAAAGAGAAGCAACGCCATCTAAATCTCACATTATCTAGAAGTAACGTATGATATATCATTGTCTGTGAATGAATAATTAATGCTACAACAAAGCTTGTTCTAGATTTCATGGGTGGAGGACAACCGATGATTCTCAAATCAAATCATGACGTGGAAAGAGCCAAGGATATGGCTTTACTTTATGCATAACACCACTTACTAAGAAAAGTTTATATGATGGCAAATGTGTTGATAATGATCTTTCTAATCTTCATTTTTATAGATTTCGTCTATTGTATTATAAATTTGAAGAACTTGTTGATGATTTAATATTGTTTTGTGTTCTGCTGTTGAATGAAAGTTTATGTTATGCTATAAAGAAATCGTCCGATATTTCTTTGTTATGACCATGTTTTTTATTAGCTTCAATGTCTCACCTAACTCATTTTCCTTTGTCCCAGATTGTAAATGATCTTTGCCACAATCATTTTTTTCCAATAGCTTCAACGCCTCATTTAGTTGTTTTTTCTGTCTAGTTTCGACAATGGACAATAAATCTTGTTGCAAGCCAAGTAATAATATGTTATGTAAGGTTTCTCATGTTGTAAGATTTTGTGGTTTTACTCAGTCATGTTCAATTTCAATAATACACACAAGAAGTTCATTAGTATAGGAATAGTAAAATCTAGCACACATCTAAGTAAGAATTTAACTAGTTTAGAAATAGTAAATCTATCATACTCTTAATGTCCATATATTTAATTAAAAAAATAATTAATTAAGATAAATTTGAATTATGAAGATGGGTTAGAAGGTTTCGTTTCTTTCTAGAACTAGTAAAAATCTACTAAATTCTTTCTTCTTTATACATTTAATTTCAATTTTAAATTAATAAAAAATCACGAGATACTTTTATCACTATACATTTAATTAAAAACTATAAATTTATAATTTAAAAATAGGTAAGTTAAAAGGCGATTAGTTTATAAATAATTAGATCTACCAAAAACTTTCATCTTGATACATTTAATATATGAAGATAAACTTAAAATACAGAAGATGTTGATTTTATATTTAATTTTCTTCAATATTTCAATATTATGAGCATAAATGTCTTTAATTAAATTAAATTAAATTAATTTTAAGAGGCAAGCCTTTCAAAAGATAAAAATAATGATAAAAGTAAAAAAGAGATTAATAAATAATACAAATAAAAGAAATCTATTGTTGATTTCTTTTACGAACATCAAATATGTGTGATAATTAACCCTCATAAACTTTGCACTTTCGGAAAATATATCAAAATTCATGACTAGATACTCAATCAAGATCTTGGGAAAAAGAATTAAATATTTTATAGATATTTTTATATCAAACAAGAAAATAATAACATGATTTTGTATTCTCTATTTTTTTCATGTGTTTAATTTTGTTTTTAAAAATGATTATATTGTATTTAAAAGCCCTTTAACCAAAAATTTTAAAGTTTAAATTAAATCTCTCCCAACTGTGGAATGATTGAAAATTTTCATATTACTAAACAGATAATTTAGATTACTATATAAAATCCTAACATTTTTCATTGATTTATTAACAAATATCCTTGTCAGTGTATTTAAAAAAAAAAATCTAAAATATAATTTATAGCTAAAGTGCTTTAAAAATTGCCTAACTTAAATAATCAAATCAAATTATGCAAAATAAGAAATAGGAAAGATTCTTTCTTTTTTTCCTTCAACAAAATAAATATAATTTATGGGTAAAATTATAAATTTGGAAAAAAAATTGAAAACATGAATTTTGATATAAATTGGTGTGAGAAGTAGGATAAATATACAAATCTTCTGATTAAGTTACCTTAAACCACTAGTTTACCTTCATACTAGAAGATTGATTAACATTATTTTAATCAAATTTATAGTTTATTTGGATTGCAATAACCTTTTTCTAGGAATTTTTACAAATAGTTTGGTTGTCATAAACAATAATGTAAAGAATAAAAACTTTTTTTCTATACAAGTTAACATGACAAAAATATATTATTGCAACATATCTCATATAATTTATTTTTACTGTTATGAATTTTACTTATTTTCACGAAAATATATGATAGTTATACAATATAAATACATTATTTTTAATGCGAGTTTATATCATTAGACTAGCTGAATTATGAAAATGATAAATTGTGACAACCAATTCAAACAACTTTCTTTAACACCCAACAATAAAACTCTACATACAAGATTACTACTCATTATTAATGGTAATATTTTTTACATAAAAATGGGTACTACATTTTCTAAAACATTGCTAGGATAAATTAACTACACACACGTATATATACCCAAAATTCAACATCAACCTTGATTCTTTTTAACTTTTAGACCTTATCCACTATAAAATAATTTATTAATAAAAAGTGAGTTTTAAGTTCAATAAATAAATCATTGAAGTTCTTTTTCTTTTAGGATCAATGTGAATCAAAAATTTTTGATTTTATAACAAATCAAAATAATACATTCTTAAAAACCTTTATTAACATAGAAATTTATTAATATATTAAACATTATCATAAAAGACTCAATTAAATAGTGTTACCTGCACCTACCATGATCCGAATCAGAACATAATTATGTGTTCCGTTTGCTATGAGAATCATTAACAATCATATATACTAGAAATATGCATAGCATATTAAACAGAATTCTCACTCGTTCGCATATCACACATTTGTTATGGGAATTCAACTAGACCAAAATAGGTAGTAATTACCGATGAGAGCCAAAATCTTTATTTACATGCATAAAATACACACATCGGCAACATTCTCAAATAATTTCTCATGATATTATAAACAAATTTCTTTTTTCATAAAAATACTAAAATCAACATTTTCATATCATTATCGAAGTATAAATATTTAATACCATCATTTTGAAAAAAAAATATAAAATTCATAATTATTTATTAATGCCATTTTAACATACATAAATTATTGGTATATGCTCTAAGATCCAATAATGATTTTGGATATTTATTGATTATGTATCATGATATTATTATATTAATATTTTTGATTCTATTATTACATATCTGTGTTTTTATATAAATGTAATAATGCCCTTAAAATAACTGGCTTAATTAGTTAGTACTATTCTTAAATGTCCCTAGTCAAGTATTATTATAAAAGGGTAACAATAATATGTGGAGATTAGTATGTGTAGTGATTGATGTCAACATAAGATGTACAATAATATGAGATATAAAGTCAATACATAAGTAATAATTGATAAACTATTGTACTGGACCGACCCGATATGAGAAAAACTACATGATTATTATATAAGTGTCATAAGTAATTCTCATAATGATAATGATATATATGATCCTTCGACTTGAGATCATCATGGTTCTCAATATTATGAATGATATAGTTTAATGTTTTCAAACGTCATCTGTAATAAGATTAACTATAAAAAAAATACTTGGCTATGTCATGAATAATGTAGTGGGATGTGTTTGATCAAGATGAGATTTGTCCCTCTTATATAACAGGAATGATATCTTTAGGCCCCTTTGATTGAGTATGATTATAAAATGCATGGCCATGCTTAAATGAATTGATATGTGATATTGATATCATTTAGTAAGATAATTATACTCATGGTATCAAAGAAACAAAGAATTGAACATTA
>JAWDEX010000009.1:11698278-11708345 GCA_035221805.1 Trichilia hirta
GCACTGGTTTAATTTTTCATGAATTTAGGAAGAAAGGAAAATTAAAAATAAAACTTACGGAAATCAGTGATGTATACATGATCATTTTTTCCTTAAACCCTACACCAAGAACCTTCTTCTTCATTTATCCATGGAGTTTCTAGGGGTTTATGTATCATTCCACACTGTAAAAGTTGGAGTTCCATGGCAGACAGCCATATTGCGTGATCTTTGCGCAAGAGTTGGAACTGCAGTTGGAACCCAATTGTTGCAAGCTGAACCTTGAGGATTATTTGCTGTTGATTGTTGTTGAGAAAGATAATAAAAATTTCTTGCATGGTAAGGATCAGAAGAAGAAGCAGGAGAAGCAGATGAAAACATGTTTTCAAAACCAAGTGCTTTTGCTGCAGCTGCTTCTTGATGATCTGTAGTTTCTCCTCCAAATCCATGATCACTGTTGCTAGCAGCTATAACTGTTCCCATTGGGATCACAAATCCACAGCTGTTACTTCCATATCCAGCTTGATTATAGCTTCCATTGCTGTTGTAGATGACAGAATTATTAGAACTAGAACTGTGTTCCAAGGAAGAAGATTCCATGTTCATCAAGTTATGCAACACAGAAGGCTGAAAGAAATTGTGGGTACTGTTGTTTCCGAGCTGCAATTGATTATGATAATCTTCTTGCTCTTGTTTGCACCAAATTCTTTGCCCATATGGGAAATGCAAACTTCCGTAAGTTTGATGTTGAGCTTGTTGAAATGCTGCAATTGCAGGCCAACCATGGTGGTGAGCTGCTGCTGCTGCTGAGCTGTAATTGTTGATTCCATCAGCTGTGAGTTGTGAGCTCCCGTTGTCATCGTCAGTTATCGACAACCGATGGCCATCGACGGTCATTTCGGCTGCTTGCTCCACATCTTTTAGACGTTTTGCAGCTCCTCCGATGGGCAATGTGCTGCTCTCGAGAATGCTGTTGACATCATATCTGCTCATGTCGAAGTTGGTTACTGCATTCAGTCCTCGGAATTTAATGGCTGCAATATCATACGCCTCTGCTGCTTCCTCTTGCGTGCCTAAAATTTTTTAAAATGTAACTAAAAATAATTATGTACCTACCTAAAAATTGAAAGTTAAACAGATATAGAGAATTTGTTCATCATTTTGATTGACTTCAGTAATTAAAATTTGAAGAATATGAATCATTTTGAACTCAACAACATCTTATAGTACCGAATTTATAGGACATTCAATATAAATTCGCTTGGAATTCAAATTTCGCTCACATCAGTAAAGGCAAGGAATTATATTGTATGTTCACTTAACAGTTCTTTAGGAAATTAGGATAATAACATAACTTACTGAAAGTTCCCAAGTAGAGGTCTTTATTTCCTGCAACTCTTCCAATTCTTGCTTGCCATCTACCATGCTGATGATGCCTGAAATATATGCCAACAAAATGAAATATATACATATTCCATCAGTATATAATATGCATTTTTTCTTTCTTTCCAATTAACTTCAAAAGGCCTAGGCAATATTATCTCATTAGGTAGTCTTAAATATTCTTCCAACCTAATTGTTGTGAATTATTTGAAAATATTAGTTAGGGTTTAAAAAAGGCAAAAAATAAATCAAGAAAAGAAAAGAAAAACGATAAAAAGTGAAGAAAGTGTGAGATTGATGAATGGTGAATGAGCCATTTACAAATAACACAAGAAATCTTATAATTTAAGATTAAAATAGGTTAGAAAAATAAAGAACAAAAAAGAAAGTGAAAATAATTACAATAATTATTATAAATTACCTTGTTACTCCTCTGTAAACGGATGCACCCCGAGAAAATCCACTACTTTTCCTGCAACAATCAAAATAATAATACACATGTAATTTTAATTTCATCAAAATCTTAAATTTATCAAATGACAATTTTATAAACATATAGAGTTGAAATACTACACACATGCATGCATGCAATACAATTTTCAATTGAAAAACTTACCTTCTGAGAGAAGCAACATACTCTTGCCTGGTCATGTGCTTCATTTCTTCTAACTCTTTCTCGTAATTGCTAATCTGAAATTTTATTCGTTTTAAGAAAACAAAAACTAAAATTTCAATTTTTAATTTAAACTTAGTAAACAAAATCCATAGAAATGGGGGAAGTCCCTTGAAAAATCACCATTCTTGTTTCTACTGTAACTGGACACATCCCCCTTAATGGGGATGCTTTATTTTTTGTGTGTATGGGGATGATTTTGGAAAAACATAAAACATTTATTTATAAGTTTGCGGTGCTGTATTTAATAAATTATATATATAATAAAAAAATACATAACACTTCCTCAATATACTGCATGTCCAGTGCCAGTGAAAGCATTAAACAAGAGTATTATAAAATATTTTACAAAATAAAAATAAAACCAAGTGGGAAAATATCTTGGCTATAAAAAAAAAATTGAGAGAGAAATTTACTGGGAAATTTGTTGTGGTAGTAGTCCCCCAATATTTCAATGCAGCTAAATCGTAAGCTCTTGCAGCTTTTTCTTCTTTGTCATAGCCTCCTATATTTAGAATTAATAATAAAAGCCATAATAAGAATCTTCACAAATAATAAAAATAAAAGACAATAATGTTGCTTGAAAATGTTTCCAAAAAACAATACTAAATAGATTACATACAATACTTACCCAAATAAACTGCAAGGAGAATAATGGATTGAAGAAGCCAAAAAACCAGAACATGTCAATACCCAGAAATGGAAAACAAAAGTTAGCATAAAATACCGAAAAATAAAAACAAAAATAGTTTATAAAATACCACAAAAATGTAATGCAATATTTGATCATTTTAAAAATATTATTTGTAATTTTTCAAGAGCAAATTCGAACGGGGTTTAAAAGATGATATTACCTTGTCGTCCCTTCCGAGTTTGGCCTTCTCTTCTGCAACTATTGTCCCATAAATGAGCTTCATATCTACCAGTCCATCTATGCCTGAAGTTAACAACAAAACCCTAAAATCATTTTCAAAAAATTATATATTTTTTTAATTACCAACTGAAAATGAATAAAATAATTCATAATTTTATGTGGAAACAAGAAAAGATTATTCAAACCTTGTAACACCACGGTAAATAGAGGTTCTTTGTCCGAAAGTATCAATAGATTTCCTTGGTGCCGCTACAGTGGCGTTGGTGTGGCCGTCGAGAACCGCGGTTGCTCCCACCGTCGTTGTCCCAGTCGTCATCTTCTGCTGCTTGTTCTTATCGGGAGAAGAACTTTCCCCACTATTAACAACTCCATTTCCGTTGAGAAGCGGCAAGCTGGGAGAGCCAGACTGTGAACCGGTGCTCATCGAAAGCGACAAACTCTGTGCACTACCGCCGTTACCGTTATTAGTATCCGGTTGTGACGGTGATGGAGCCGGTTGGTTTCTTAACCAAGTTTTGATCATGGATAATCCAATAGAACTACTGTTGTTGTTGATATTGCTGTTGGTGTTTTCTGTTCTTGCACCATTCGTTGTATCATTTGAGGGCAGTTGCAGAGAGCAGCTCGGTATAAACATATAGTCACCGGCACCGGCAGAGGTGCAGCCCTGAAGTTTCTGCTCGTGATCGGAAAAAGAGTGGCCACCGAGGAAGTTTTCAAGCTTCGGTTCCTGGATATTGCTTGGAGTAGACATAATCATGGAAAGTTCGGAGGAGGTCCTGTAGCTGTTCTCCAAGTTCATGCCTAAACCCTTCATATTCCATTCTGCATAATACACACAAAATAAAAAATAAAAAATAAAAAAATAATATAAAAGAAAATAAATTAAAAATATGAAGTTTTTGATCCTTGAATATCTTCTTTTTCTATTTTCTTTTTTTTTGTTTATTTTGTAGTTCTCTGAAGAAACTGTAAAGGGTTAGGGTTTTGATGTTTTCACGAGATCAAAGGAAAATAATTAATCACAAACCTTGGGAATGATTATTGTTTTTGTTGAAGGCTTCAAGGATGCCAAAGGGAACAGTGGAGTCAGCAGAGGTGAGATCAAAGCAGTCGCCGGAGAGGACGGTGCCGGAGAGTTCATGGGAGTTGAAACCAAGGCGGCGAGAGACAGAGTTTTCACAGTGATCTTGATCATGGTGATGATGGTGATGATCAGTTTGTGAAGAAGGAAGCTGTTCTTGAGGGGAAAGAGAGAAACCCAACCAGTTATTCATTGCAGTAATAGTGTGAGTATTGAAGAAAGAAAATTAAAATTAATTTTTGAGATTATAAATATTTATTAATTTCTATTTTTGGGTAACATGCATGAATGAATGAAGTAGAAGAAGAGAAATGAGAGGAAAGTATATGAGCAGAGAAAGGAGACTAAGAGGAAGAAGAAGAGGAACGGGTCAAAATAATTGAAGAGAAATCATCTCTTCCAAAGCAAGAAATGAAGATTTATATAAACTCTCGATCTCACACTATCTTTCTCTTTCTCTTTCTCTCTCTCTCTCTTTCTCATGAATCATGGTATATAATTGGGGCACCCCTCTAACTTTAGGGCACTTTCTTGATGATCTTTTGAACTCAAAATTACACTTTTAGTATGAGAAATGAGAATACACATGGTGGGATGATTAGGGTTACTATCGTACTTTCCTTATGAAGAAATTATACATAAAACGGGGATTTGGCATAATCACTTCTCTTCTCATTCCTTTTTAAATTAATTTTTTTCAATTGAGAAAGTACCAAATCTTCTCTCTCTCAAAATCTAAAATTGTTTACTAAGAATACAATCAAAAGGTCCACGAGGACTAATAAATAAAAAATTTCAATATTGAAAGGCCTTGCTTTGTAGTATTATACATATTTATATTGGTCTAAATAAATATTCAAATTAATTTAATAGTTTAAAAGGTCATTTGTCTTGCAATCCAAAAATAGCCATAAGGAAAGTTGAGGTTATCTTCAGGCCTTTGTTATTTTACGAAAGATTAAAAGGCCTGACACATGGGTGTCTTAACCCTTGGGGTCTTATAGCTACTTTCTTAGACTTGAAACAATCCTTGCATTCTCACTTGGGGGTTGAATTCAAACATATCCCACTTTATGCTAACCAAAATCAATTATTACACACACACCATTAATTTATTAATTTATTAAGAATTCTTCATACACATACGTTTAATAAACTAATGATACCGATTTGTTTGTGCAAATTAACAGGTCATTACATGATTAAATGAGTGAAAATAAAAAATTAATACAATAAATAATAATATTAATAATTTTACTAATTTATATTTGACATCATTTCACTTAGCATAAAGTTATATATACACAAGACTATTTATTCTTCGAAGGATTATCATGCATATGTGGGTGGGTGGGGGTGGTATATATATATATATATATATATATATATATATTTCGCTTATTATTATTATAACATGAGAGAAATTGCTTTCTTAAAAACTCAACAATAGTATTAAAGCCACTTTCATCTTTTCCAACAATATATATAGATCGATTTTAAAGTTATGTGAATTCAATAAAAAATAAAAGAAGTCCTGAAATTAAGATAAAAGAAATTGATAAAAATCAATTGAGATAAAGTACTTAGCATTTAACAAAATGAATAAGCTCAAAAAATTATTGGCTTAAATAAAAACCTAACAATAGCACCAGAGATAAAGTATTACCATTAAATATTAGTAAAATCTTCTCAAGCCATAAATTGTTCAAACCAAGCTGCTTAATGCTTTCTAAAATTGCCAAACGCAATCTAATAATCACAAAATTAATTAAACTAGCAATCTTTCTAATAAAGTTTCTCTGTCTCTATGTCTAAAATATACAATATGTTATTATAAACTCAACAATAATATTGACAATAAATCTTAACATAATTTTTTTCATACAAGTTCTGAGACTTTGTTTAAAATTATAATACTTTTATAGACAAAAGATATTTAAATTTTCAAAAGTTAGTTAAAGGGATATTTTTATCTTATTAAATAAAAAAAAAACATCTATTTTAACTTTTATCTGCCTACATTTTATATGTTTTTCGATAATTTTCTATTTTTGCATTTTATATTAAAACTCAATCTAGAATCGCAAAGCAAATTATTAAACTAGCATTCTCACTCGATCTAAAATACATTCTTTCTTTGCTGTAGAACACCTGTACATCGGATGATGACACCAATCCATACAAATAAATCTGACGGTAAAACCGACACGCAGTCACTCTCCACAGCCATTTGTTCATGCACAGTTGGAAACAAGTCATTTCATTGTCAGGATTACTGAAATCTCCATATTCTCTCTCTTGATTTCATTTCAGTGCTCTCTTCCTCTCAATTTCCTTGTATCGTATTATTCTTCTCGTGTACTCCAAGCCAAGATATTATACATTCAATTGTAGTATTGTACCGACAATTTTTTTAAACTGTTGTTTATGATTTTGATTTTAAACTTTTGTCACATGTTTTAAAATTTTTATTATATGTATGAGGGTGTATATTGTATTGAGAAATATATTAAAGGGTTTTCAAAAATTACAAAAATAATCAAAATTTTTAACTAAAAAGTTAATCTAAATATTTTTGAGATTGAAATATTGTGACTTTAAAATTATTGTTATTATAATATTAAATCAATAAACATTGAATATAAATTAAAAAAATAAATAACTTTCATAAAAATCATGTTTTACAAATATATTTAAATATTAAATAAAAATGCAAAAGAACAATTATTAAAACTTTATTTTTATATAATATTTTGAATTTTTTATTTAGAGAAAGACTGAAATACACCTATCTTAAATAAGACTTATCAATTAATTGATATGGACTAAATTATTTGTTCATAAAATAATCTAGTTGGTATTGTTGCAAATTTTTGTATTTTTATCTATTAATTTAAGTTTCAAGTCTAACGAGATAACTTTTTAAAGTCTAATGATAATTTAATAACAATAATATCAAATATTGACAATTTAAGTTTTAAGTCCAACAAAATGACATTTTTTAGTCTAACGATAATTTAACAGTAATAATATCAAATATTGATGTACTATGCTTTTAGCATTAATACCCAACGAAAAGAACATTTAAGGAAAATATTAAAAAAAGAAAAAGAAAAAGAAAAAGAAAACAGAAATAAGGGGCCCCTGATCCTGACTGTGGTCCAATTACCCATGACTTTTTCACATTCCATCCGTCACGATGATATTTTAATATTATCATTTCTTCCTAATCATCAAACTGCTCCCCCGCTACAAACGGGAGTCTCCTCTTTCCGTTCTTTCTCTCTACTGTACACTGCAACAATAATGCATGCAAAGCAAAGCAACACAGGGAAGAGAAAGAGAAAGAGAATCCATCAATCCATCCTCTGTATATTCTCTTATTATTATTAAGGAAAAATAATAATAAATCCAAAAAATATTATTACATAAACATAGAAATGGGTTTGCTGTTTGCAACCCTATACGAGGACATTAATCCTTGTCTTCCGGGTCCCTTCAAGGTTATTTCACTGTCAAGTTTGCTTCTTTGTGAGAGAAGACAGATTGTAGCAAAAGAAAACCTCAGTTATTTTCGTTTCCATTCAATTCTGAGACATATATATATATATATTTTTAATTTTAATGTTTGTTATATGTTTCATATTTTAATTTTGTATTAAATTTTTTAATTTTAAGTAAAAATTTTTATATAACTAATGTGAGGAGAACATTCACATATAATATTTTCATTCGTTTTCATCATGTTCGAATTATCAAACCTGAAAATGAGCTAAGTACAAATAACTTTACAATGAATGTGTTGGCATTCAAATTTTAAAAAAACATGACAAATGTTATTATCTTTTATCAGGAAATTAAATAGGCTAATTGTTATTTTTTTCTTACTTTTTGTATTAATGCTCAATTTTTTTCTTCTTCTTAAAATTTATTCGATATCCATCTGCCTTTTAGTTTTGTCCTTAAAAAAGTAGAATTAAATTAAAACAAACATTTTAATTTATGAGGACAAATTGAAAAGTAGAGGAATGTAGACTAATTTCAAAAAAAATAGGGACAGTAAGATATTAAATCAAAAAACAGAAAGAAAGGATAGTTTATCAAAAATTAAATTCTTAAATAATCTTGTATGTCTTAAATTTGATCACGAAATTTAATTTTATTTCAAATCTTGAATTCTGTAATAAATAATAAAATTTAAAATGTGTACCTTTAATTATTTATAAATTCTCTACTCTAAATTTTGAGTTTAAAAAAATTAAGATTTTAATTTGTATACACTAAATATAATGTAATGTGTGTAAACGTACATATTGTTAGATTATAATTTTTATTGTGGACTATCATATAGAATTGAAGTGGGAAGGGAGACAAATGAATAAATTAAGAAAAAATGTCGGCAGAAAGGAAGAGAGAGGGAGAGGGAGAAATAATTTTGATCTCGAATCCTTCAAAAAACTTCACAATTAGTTTGACCGTCAAGGAATCAAAGATGGTAAAACCACATGGCTTTAAAAGTCCTTTTCTTATTATATTAAAAGCTGCTTCCTGCTTCCGCTTCTGCTTCCCCACTGTAAAAATAATTAAAATTAAATGCTCTCGGTAATTGAATCATAATGATGCCAAACAAAACCTTAGTCCTCCCCTTAGACAGAGAAGGAAAGTAAAAAAAAAAAGGAAATTATTTTAGAGTGAGAAAGTGAAAGTAGGAATAGTTGTGACTTTTGACCTAGTTACTACCACCCACCTTTTAGGGTTGGCCAATATTACTGTACATTACCCTATAGTTAATTTTACATTAATTTAGTAATTTATCTAATCAAATTGGTTTAAGAAATTTTTACTGCTTAACTTTTGTAATTATTAACCATAAACCTAATCTTATGGGGACTTGGCTTGACCGACAATTACTTAAATCACATGCTTGGTAGCTCACCTAATATTGTTTACTTTTATAAATTCTAATTAATGACCAAAACAAAAATATAATATTTAGACTATATTATAACATATAAAAATATAGATAAATAGTATATTCAAATATATTAGTTCAATAAATTTTTAAAGAAAAAGAATATTTAGACCCTTAAGAATATTTATCAAAAAATACTTACTTTTATTCTTATTTACTAATTTTAACATTTTCCGTGCAATTAATTTAACTTTTATTAATAATATCCAATTTAAATCTCATTATTTACGTAATGATAGGTTAGTTTTTATAATGAAATGCTAACAAATGTTTAAAATGAAGAAAATATTGACAAATAATAGTGAAATAGATATTTTTTAATTTAATAAACTAAAATATTATTTTAACCAAACATTAAAAATTTAAATATCTATTAACCTACAATTATAGCGTTGCTTGATTTAGTTAATGAAACTTCCTGGAACGAAATAGGAGGTACAGAGTATTTTAAACCCTGCTCACACTTTTAATATTTTAAAAAATATAATTTGTGTGATTTGAAATAAATGAAAGGTAGACTAAGTTTTTGTACTATTTTACCATAATGTGAAAGTGGGTTTTGATTTTTTTTTTTTTTTTTTAATATTCAATGTAAAGTATATGCATTTGGACTGATTAAATGACCCGAACAAAGACAAAAGGACTGCCTTTGACACATGCATTCAAATATATTTAATTTAAAATTATTAAATAAATATGAAGCATCAAAAAAGAGAATTAATGAATGCCATGTGTTGATATTCTGCCATTGCCACCCAAAACTATAACGACATATGTTTCTCAAGCCTTATTTTGGAATCTTACTTGATTTCATATCAATAGACAGTTAGGTATGATCTATTAGCATGCAAGATTAGGGTTAAGATATATGATCTTATCTTATACAAGTTTATTTTAATTAGTAATTATTAAATCCAATATGACAGAAGTTGATGATGTATTATTATTAATACACAATTATCATAAATTTTTAAAAACTATGAGAATTTAGATGGATCTTCTTGAATAATTATAATTTTTTAAGTTAAAAAGGAAATAAACCAATTTTAATTCGTAACATTTAGATTTTTATAAATTTATGCATGTAACTAAAATTATATTA
>JAWDEX010000009.1:11719148-11736475 GCA_035221805.1 Trichilia hirta
CTTTTTATACCCACATCCAACTAGCATATCTATCATATCATGGAAATGATATACTTCTGTAAAATGTATAAGTTTTAACACCTGGAATGCCAAGAAATGCTATATATCAGATGTAAATAAGGGACAATCATATCTTGTTTCCACACTGGGGAATTGTGACGAAAAAATAATAAATATCAGGCATAGTGTTGAAAGGATAAATGGAGTATTTTACAACTTAAAAAATATAAATTTGCCTGTGATTTTCCATATTTCATTGTTCTTTCTATGGCGTATGAAGCCAAGAATCAAGTGTGAATAGAAATTTTCTAATGATGGAAAAAATGAGCCATTGTCACCTTGAAAGCAAAATGTAAATCAACAACCAGATAAACTGAAGGGTTAACTATTGTTGACAGGAAAGAAAAAATGTCCTTACTGTGGTAACCAGGTGAAACTAGAATCAAGTATTTGTCTGATCGGATTGACAAAAAAAAAAAAAAAAAAGTTGGAACTTTGGACATCATCATCAATTTCAGTTTGCTATACCAAATTCATATCATAATATGGCAATAATTAGTTATGAACCAACATCCAAAGGACGAATCAGACTAGAGACATCAACTTGATCGACTATCAACCTTGCTTCTTTTCTTTCGTTTTTGCTTTTCATCTTCTTTAAATGTTTCTGGCTTACACAACCAATTCTCATTTTCAGAAATCAATCAGGGTAGCAAAAATTTTAACAGTAAAAACCACTATAAGTTAATCAACTGGATTGCAGAAACTTTTGGTCTTACTAATGAGGGATCTAACATATCAATTGCGTATAGCCCATAATCATCATCAGGAACCACAATTTCTGTGTCATCATCCAGTGATTCTGTGTAACCTGAAAAACAGAAAGACATAAAATGCCCAGGAGAGTAATTTAACTTATGATTCTAAAGTCAAACTATAACCAAAAGGAAACCTTAAAATATTTGTAGATAGCATTACCATGCTCCAAATAGTTGAAAACAAAATCACTACAGAAGCAAAAATTATTATAGCTGCCAAATTAACTTAAGGGCTAGCTGTGTTTCTGTTGTCCTTGTAACAAGCTGACATTCCTTCTTTTTTTCCCTTATTTCCTAAAATTGATTATTTTCAGCAACTAATTCTAGTAGCCAATGAATAAACCCGTGCAAACCAAGAAAATAAATGTGTGCCCGAAAGTGATTTTTGAGAAAAGCTCCTTATACAAGCACTAAAAACAATTTCTAAGAGAATACTTATTTTGTATCTTTTTTCCAGAAACCCTTGAGTTCTTTTTCATAACAACAAGAGCATTACAGAAAAATACTAATCAAGAATTTCTTTTTGAAAAGCACTTCCAAGTGCTTTTTCATCCTAAGGAAGCGTTCTTATCTATTTCAAACAAAAGAATACACAATTCACAGAATTGTTTTTTTGGTGAAACTTGAAAGTTCTTTTCTGAACAGATACTGAATCAAATTCAGTCTCAAACCTTATTTTCTTGCCTAGAAAACATAAGAAACTATTAATTATTGTATAAATCACTTCTTTTGCTAGATTTCTTTCACTACAAGATTAAACTTCATACAACAACTATGAACCTTACACAACCTTCTCAATTACTGTATTAAGCACATTTCTTATTCACAAACTTGAAGGGGATATATTTAAGAGCTTTTCAACATAACTGCTATCTAATATAAACCATCATAATCTTACAAAAGCACTTCAAATTCTCATTTAATCAAATATTACTTTCCAGAAAAGCATCAGTCAAATGTAGTTCCAATAAGCTTTACGTATTTTTTAAAAAACTTAAAAGACATTTTTACCTAGTTCGATCAAAAAATACAAAATTGACAGAAAGAAAAGTGCTTTTTGCTATTGGAAACACTTCTAAGTGCTTTTGAAAAAAGCGCCTTCTACCACGCATAAACTGAAAAAAAAAAAAAATTCAAATATTGATTTGATCCAAAATTACTGTCCACTCAAATACTAATCAAATGTAATCCCAACAAGCTGTCCTAAGCTATTTCTAATCTTATTAAGCATTTTTTTTAACGTCGATCAAAAGTTACAACATTGACAGGAGAAAAAAAAAAAAAAAGAAGCTTTTTCAGCTTTCTGAAAGTGCTCTTGATGATATCATACATCACTACTAAACATATACACACACACCTGTCTCCGGATTATAGAGAGACCATAACTTCCTCTTAAACTCCAAATCAGCAAGTAAAATCCGGACCCAAACCCGGGATTCAAACCCGAATTTTTTCCTCTTTGCATGGAGGATGGAGCCGCCCATACCCGATACCAACAGAATCGGGTCGAGGTCCACGTCGGCCTGCGAGGCAGAGCTCCGGTTACCAAACCGCGGGCAGAAAGAGCAGTCCCAGAACATTGTTCAACCCGACAAATTGAAATTCTGATCCGCCTAGAGTTCGGGCTTCGATTAGTAAATTGTGTGAAGGTTGTGCGAGATTTGGCGGTTCGTCGCTCGTCAGTGGTAGTAATGTTTTATAAGAGTGGCTGAGAAGGCGACGGTTGGGAAAATTTTGAGCTAACCAAGTTTCATTTAGCTCCCTTTACTTATACTTAATTCGTATATTAAAAATTGGCAAAATTTGTTAATTTGTTAGACCCTTCATTCTTCACTACTTTGTCACTAGGACACCTAACGAAAAATTAAGAATAATTATTAATAATAAAAAGATTTTCTTTCTTGACACCGTAAATTTGTATTAATTTGCAATATGAAATATATGAACTATTATTCAAAAATAATTTCAAATATCCCTTTTAATATTACAATTATATCAACACAGTTCGATTTGTAATATTATTGTCGTTAATTACTTGTAATTTTTTAATAAAAAATTGTTATTTACATCTAAATAATAATATAATATTAATTTTTATGAAATGTCTAATATAATATTAATAGATTATAATATTATAATATTTAAAAAATAATAATATTATAATATTTTATAGTAGCATGTCTATGACTTGTGGCTTTAGCAATTATTTATTTTATAAGAAATTGAGAATTTTACAATTTATTCTTTTTAAAATCTTTATTTTATGATTATTAACATAAATGCAATGTTATTTGCTTAATGATAAGTATTTTTAGTATAATAAATTAATTATTTACAAAATTGAAAGTACTAATGACTAAAATGTATGCTAATAAGAAGGTTGAGAATTTTGTGATGAATTATTATAAATAATTATTTGATTTTCAATAGAAAATTCCACATAAAATATTGATCTTTATCAAACAATATAAGGCGAAATTCACTTAAATTATTGGAAGAAGAAAATATTTGTCATTATATCTTTCATAATCTCACAAAATAGTTAAAATCTTATATTTACTATATTTATTGAGAATTAAGTTATTTACTTTTGTATTTTTAATTTAATAAAACATAAAATATGAGCTAAACTTCTTTAATAAATAATTAATCTTATTTAATATAATAATAATTGTATCATAAAAAATTTTAATTAACACAATCATATTATTTATTTATTATTTTTAATTTTCAACCACTCTCTCATTCTTGAAATTTCTTTTCCTAAAGTATAAATATAAAGAAATGTTGACATGGAATTTTCAAGATGCTTCTTCCTCCAAAGCTGAAAAAATGATAATAATTTTGAGGTGGAGGGTAGAAATTGGGAATGACAATTTCGCCAGCAAACCTGCAAATCCTTTGATGTCTGATTTTCTTGGAACAAATTTGATAGTTTTTTTAAAAGATTCGCAACGAGTTACTTTGAGGATGAATTGAGTATGCCAAAGGATCAGCAGATATTTGTATTGAATATTATATAAATATTCAAAAATAATAAGTTCACTAACAAAGAAGTAAATACTACTTTTAGTATGGGCAGATGTAGCAATAGGGGAAAAATTAGGGGCTAACATGGCAATTTAGCAAAAATGTGATAGTTTGTCTTTCATCAATTAATCGAGTCATAACAAGTGGGTCCAGATATGTTTACATTACCACAAGTAAGGACATAGTTGTCTATTTCACAGTAACAAGGTCCTCAACCCTTATGCAAATGACAAATGTATCCTTAGTACTCGGGAAACGAAAAGCACAATAGTATAGTATACATTGTCAGATTGAAGAATATTTTAGTCATTTAATAGAATCCGAGATCCGATATTATTACCTGTCAATTCCACGTGTTATTTGAATTGAGGTTGTTACACCGAACGGTCTAGTCTACATCCGGTTCCATTTTAGTTACTCTTTCTAACGTATAATATGACAATATTACCCCTAATTATCTGGGTTAAGAAGTCGATTTTGCCACTGTACTGCAGTTTTGATTGATTGAAAGTAATGGATAGAGTACCATGTCCGGTGTAGAGGATAACAATCCAATCAAAGAAGAAACTTTCGTCGAAGAGGATAGCAATGCTATCGGAGAAGAAAAGTTTGTCAAAGTGATTATGAAACGTGGTCTCCAATTTATTATTATTTTCAAGACGAAACATAGTTTATCTATTTGAACAAATAGGTCCTCAATTCATAATAAAATGACAAAAATACACCACCAACGTTGAATTTGGACTTTGATACTTAAGGCTACTTCCTTCATTTGGAATCAGGCATCTTTCCGTTCTAATACAAAAAACTATTCCTTAATTTCAAATCTACTCAATTGAAAGAAAAATTATACGTGAAAGAAGTAGTATGAGATAATATCAAAGCCCATTTATTTGTAATTTTTTAAAGATCGTGGGCCCTGTTGTTATTTACCTCAGTTGTTTAGTCAAAATTGGATAAACTGATTAGGGAGAAACAAACACGGCACGTAGAAAATGATAAATAAAGGATATACTAGAAATTGTGCTTTTTACTCAAGATTTTGTGACAATTGACATTCACTAACCTCTTTACAAAAAACAAAATAATGAGACAAGACAATGGTACTTATCTCTTTGTGCTTTTAAGTCTTGAATACTTTAATATTTAACTCTCATTTATTTGTTATTATTTTATTATAAATTTAATTTTTTTCATTATCACTCTTATTTTTGTTTTACAATTTTTTATTTTTCATTGTATTGTGTATAAAATTAAAAATTATAACAAAAGACCACGTGATTATAATGAAAGAATGAAAAATAGTATAGGGTTTTACTATAAATTTGGATGCACGGTAGCATTGCCCAGGAGGAAAGAGAATTGTGACTGATGAGGAAAGCCTATATCCGTAAATTTATTTTATAAATATTATTAATAATTAGAAAAATAAATAATCATTTTCTAAAATATTGTTTCGCATTTTTTATTAAACATCTGACTCATGTGAAATTACACACAGACACACATGGATTTATTTATTTATTTATTTAACAATAAATCAGAATATTTTTGATTTAACAATAAATCAAAATGTGCTAAAAATTCTCAGATCAAAAGAACGGAAAATTTTAATTTTGCTGAAATTATATTCCTAATATTTTCTTGTCATTTAAAATAATCAAATATCAATCAGCAGATTAATAATTAATATTTTTTAATTATAATATTTAACTTCTTAGTATTTTAAAAACCTAAAGCATGTTTGCTTGCTTCCAATTTTACTAAACGCTTTTGTCAATTTTATTTTGAAAATTAATTAAAAATAATTGCAATGCCAATCATGCCCTAAAAGACTTAAAAACCAAAAGGCACATCAAAATAAATAGACATAATATTTTCTGATTTGATTAATAAAAATCATTTTTTTCAAGTGATATACAACTCAAAACTCACACCAAATATTGTAGAGAAGTGATTCAGAAAACTAATGTAAAGTGTTGGAAATATAAAGGCCTAACAATTTCCAAAGGTAAAAGGGAGACAACCAGAGAGTACAAAACAAAATGTTCTTCAACTTCTGATCATACCATCAAAATCAATAGATCGGCAGCTCCATGAAATTCTTCACAGATCCTGGACATTCAAACCTGACAAAAATACCAAAAAATAATTAAGCAACCTGACATAGTTGTCGAATAACCAAGAGGAATATGTAATTTTAAAAAAGTTCATTTTAACATTGCATATGCCATATCCACGGCTGATAGTTATCAGACAAAACAATTAAGGAATATATAGTCGCTTATTCATTTCCCCCCAACTTACAAGCAAAAGCATTGAAGGAATGATATGGAGTGAGCGACACAATTACTATTGCTTCAAGGGAACGAGTCGTATGGGAATGAATTAAATCCACACAGACCAGATTATGAAGCATTAAATGTTTTGAATATGCAGAGTAAAATACTTGAATATTCACAAAACTCAATAATATATAAAAGCACTGGAAAGTAGGATTCAATCTACTTAGTAAATATGTATAAACAAGATGAGTTTTTATACCTGGAGGAAGAGATTGCTTCAACTTATCAGCCTTCTCGGAATCGAACACACATAGTGTGTAAAGGTACTTTGAGCACCGCACCTTAAACTTCACAACATCCCTGCTCTTCTTTATTTTAACAGATCGAGCATCCTTCCTTCTTGCAGTAAGAAGAAAATCCTTGATCTCGTGAATCTGCTTTGGCTGTAAATCATAAAGCAAAGACAGAACTCAAAACTCTTAAACGTTCCAAACCATTCAATACAACACAAAATGCAACAACTAACAGCAAAAGCAGAACACTCAAATCATCTACTGACACACAACAAAATGTCATAAAATGCCGGTAAAATCAGCATTAAGCATCATCTAAAACAGATAACAATAACACACCAACAGCCTTAGCCTAAAACTTGTTTCGAACCCATCATCATTTTAACTAACCAAACCAATTATAGGTCTTTTACTACTTAATTGCCAGCACAAAGTAACATTCAAATAGGATAAACTACCATAAACTTCACAAATAATCCTTCATAATACATCAGCAAAACAAATCAATAGATCTGAAAGCAACAGTAAACCCAGATGAGAGTGCTTGAACACAAACATGTCGTGCCCAAATGGAGCAGATGCGAGCTTGAATAGCACAAACACATCTGTAACGATAGACGACATCGATTTCCCAGACTCGTAACTGTATCAACCACCAAAAACAAAAGGCAGATACCTGACTTATGTCTGGTTATACCAACTTCAAAGGCTAAGATCCATGTTTTCCAACCAAAAACTAAATATTGGTCAAATTTTCCAAGCAACCAAACAAACTCAGTTCAAAAAATCATTCAAAGACTCATACGAACACAAAATTAATAACTTAGCATAATACTCAAAAACTCTGAAATTGTTCAAACAACAAAAGAACACTAAAATAAGCTGCTGTATGAAACATGCAAAAGAGAAACAAATCAGTTGAATGGATCAAGACATTACCATTTTGACTAATTCTTCTTCTGCAGCAGAGGAGAAGGCAGAGATTCTGAATTTCCTAGAACCGCTAGTATATTGGAGGTTAAATACTAGTTGGTATCCCAAAACCCTAATTCCATTGTCATAATTTTGGGCCTAGGGCACCCCATTACTAAATGCACCTCGTTAAAATATTTAATATTATCTTATATTTGGGATATTAGAAGAAATAACTTAAATAATTGCGAATGCAATTTGAACAATAAAACAAATTCTACATTTTATATTATAAAATATTGTGTGGTCTCTATTTGCAATTCATTACGTTTGTGTATTAAAATGAGGATTGCTTAACACTTCTTTATGTCAATTAATTACTAAAATAAATTATATGATTCCATCTCTATATTCTTAATTGTTTCGACAAATGAAAATATAAAATTCAATATAATATATTTAATTAGTCTATTTTAATTATTTTGTTTAAAGATAAAGTTGTATTATAAAACTTTTGATACGGGAGATGGTGTTAAAAAGAAAAACGGAGAAATTATCACCGCCATTTTGAAATCGAGCCCAATTTCCCCATATATGGTTTTTATAGATGGCTCCCCAAAAGGCCATTTAATTATTTGTTACCTCATTTGTATTTTGTCAATTTTTTTCAAAAGAAAATCCTAACCCTTTTATACCATTTGTATTAAGTTACATTTTGTTTTTACGATGGTACCGTGATACATGATCTTTAAACTATAAGTATTATGAGATTGAAGTTAGAATTGTTAAATATTAAATATAAAAATATATAGGTATCGTTAAAATTTTAAGTATTACTAAATATATTTTTAATTTTGCTCTCAAAGCTCTCAATAGACGCAACAATTCAAAAAGAAATATTATAAAACCTTAATCTTGCACGTAGATACATTGTTAAATAATTTTATACTGCAATCCTAATGTATATTTAAGAATATTATTAACATAATAAGCAATTAAAAAAATATTAAGGTGTATTTTCTGTAAATTAAAAAAAAATTAAAATATCTTTTCAAAAATGCCCAATAGATTTAATATTTAAATAGAATTTTGAATCTTTTTAAAAAATAAAAAATACATAAAATACCAAAAAATCACATTTTTTTTTTTTATAACGAAAAAACTTTTATACTCAGTCAGCACTACGACAGCCGGCCAGATACTCACTCTTTTAGAGTACGTGTTCGCAAATTACACAGTACCTGTCTTAAATCAATTAAGATTATGTACAAGGACCACACTGCAGTGGTACTAAGTACAGAATAAAATTTTGACTATACCAGACTTTTATACCTAAATATATTTTAAAAAATTTGAACCCAAAATCAGCACAAATGTCCTCCTAAAATAGAACCACTCAACTGTGAGTGCAAAAAAAGTTGTCTATTGAGCGTTCTGATCTAAGAAACCGTACACTTCTTCAGAAGAGACGGTTCTTCCACTCACATAGAGCTCAGCCAATGGCACGGGAGCAAGTAACATCAGATCGCGATAGTGAAGATGAAGTTGATGACGATGTTGCAGATTTAGAAGATAGAAGGATGCTAGGTGATTTTGTGGATGTGACCAACGATGAAAAGCAAATGATGCACATGTGGAACTCCTTTGTGAGGAAGCAGCGTGTCCTGGCCGATGGTCATATTCCGTGGGCATGTGAAGCATTTACAGAATTGCATGGACATGATGTGGTCCAAGCCCCAGCCCCGGTTTGGTGTTGGAGATTATTTATGGTTAAATTGTGGAATCATGGCCTTCTTGATGCCCGCACCATGAATAATTGCAATATTTTTTTGGAACAATATCGAAAGCAGGACCTGGATCCAATGAGAAGTTGCTGAGATTTTTTCTTGTTACCAATGGCTGGACAACAATGAGGCAAGCGGAAGAGTTTTGATCCCGATTCACAGCACTTCTACCAAAAAACCACATTTGATAATTATTTTTCAAAAAATATTTTAAAAAATATATTTTTATTTTTATTTTTAAAAAAGCTTTTATTGAATAGAATTTTAAAATCTAGTGTAAAGGTAAAAACAATAATATTAGTGATACAAATTCTTACACACATTTTATCTATATAAATTGATATAATCATGTTATATTATCCTTATATTTTATTTTATTTTATTTTATTTTATTTTGTTCTCTTAAATTTTTTTCTTGCTTACATTAAAATATAAGATTTTTGATAATAATATACTACCGCATTAATTTTATCATGCATATTTTATAAAACATAAATAATTTCACATGGTTGAGTCATGTGCTTTGAAATTATTCATATACGCAATTTATAAAATTTATTTTTTATATTTGTCTATGAGGTTTGGCTAAATAATTTATAGTAATATAAGTAAGTCATCTTTATTAATGCTTATGAGTGTTCGAATCCAAATTACACATGTGCACATAGTGAAATAAGATCTAGGTTTGTGAAAAAAAAAATATCATATCACCAAATCCTTGACTGACTAATGCAAATCAAAATCCCATTTACTAACAAATAATTAAATGAAAATTCATTTAATAATTAAATGAAAAATATCTATATTTTTTAAAATATTCAAAAAAATTTAATTCATAAAAAACCTATAAAATCCTAAGCAAAGCAATCCCAAAACTATTTACCTATGCATATACTGAAAATTAACAAATTTTTCTTCCGAAACTAGTGTGAAGGATTTGTAATCGATTTCTTGGTCTCTCTAAAAATGATTTGAAAGAGAATTGATATCTTAATTTTTTTTTTTTATTTTCACTATAAAAGACCAAATAAACTAGACCATTCTTTAAGAATATTCTAAAGCTATAAATTACAAAAGATTAATATAATTTAGTATAAAGTTTTTGGGATATTAGTTTCTTTATGTATGACATTTTCAAATATGTTATTTTTATATCATTTTAAAATGGAAGTTTCAAGACATTTTCATTCACATTTTTTAACTTTAACATTTGAATTTCCATTGGTTTTCCATCAACTCATTGAAAACATCATTGGTGAGTTGGGAAATTGAATTTTTTTTTTTTTTTTGGTGGGAGTATACTTAACCTTTTAGAGGATAAAAGTTTGTGGAGTACGTTTCACACAAAAATTTAATAAAGATATTAATTGGATCTTTATTTTAATTAAAAATAATAATGAAAATACAAATTTATATGATACCAAATAATTAGATAAATATAAGAATATGATTATAATTTTTAAATCATATTTAAAATTTATATAACAAATGGTATGAAAAATAATATATTAATGTTACATTGTCTTATATATTAATTAATATATCAAATAATTAGTATTCAAAGTGAATTAAAATATTTTAATTATGAAAAATTCAATTTAATTTTATCAATAATAATTAAAAAATGAGTGAACAAACTAATGACAAGAATACTAGTTTGACAATTGTGAATTAAGTTAGAAAATTAAAATTTAATTTGATTTTATTGAATTAAACC
Source organism: Trichilia hirta (assembly GCA_035221805.1). Lineage (NCBI taxonomy): Eukaryota > Viridiplantae > Streptophyta > Magnoliopsida > Sapindales > Meliaceae > Trichilia > Trichilia hirta. The sequence goes on from JAWDEX010000009.1 coordinate 11,729,988, forward strand.
AACTTTAATTTCATCTTATTATTAAAATATTATGTTTTAAATTTTTAAATTTATCATTTTTAATGAAAAAAATAAAACTGAAAAAAATTATATAAATATGTCCAAGTGTCACTTATATTTATAGATTTTGTAAATTTGGATCCAAATTGTTTATTATGTAAATATAAAATAAATAAAATAATAAAATATTTGTGAATATCCAACAATAATTTTGTCATATCAAATCTGCTTGAAATCAGTAGCGGATTTTTATTATTAATACCAAATCCTCCCCAAACTCCTTGAAAACACTACCAAATCAATCCCAAATCCGTCGGATATTAACAGATTTGCAGATTCACGATTGAAACTGCCATTCTCAATCATAATCATACTCTTAAAATTTATAATTATGATTTTATTTAATATTAAGTGCTATTTATGGTTTTAAATTTATAATTATGAGATGAAAATAATAAATATCAAATAATAATAATAAAAAAAAGGGAGTTTCACAAGCAGATGGTATTACCAAATGAAGCCTAAGTGACTTAAATTAAAATATATAAAATAATATGATATTATTTAATATTAGGTGCTATATATGGTTTTGAAGCCGTAGTTGTGAGATGAAAATAGTAAATATCAAACAATAATAAAAAAAAGTTATTTGTTTTGTGAGCCTTACAGAGAGAGCATGCGTTGTACTTACGGAGCATATATCACTATATTACATAAATAAATTTAAAAAAAATTAAAAAATATCTAATTTATTACGTCATTTTATTCTTTATATTGTCATCCTATTCAAAAGGGCACAAACCAAAAGTTTCTCTTTGGATATTATGACGTAAATCTCCCAAAAAATAATTAAATTCTTCTTCTTGTTAACTGTATTTTTAATAGTAAAATGAAAATAAAGCAAAAAATTAATTTTTTAAAATAATTTAATGGATAATAAATAAAAAATGCTTAAATTATGATAAGTGATATTATTGTGTGAGATTGTCTCTTTAATTCAATTTATAATTTTAATTTTATTAAAGAGTAGTTGTGTAATCATTTTATGAATATAATTTACTTTTTAATAATTTATGATGCATAAAAATTTTAAATTGAATATTAAAAGAATATAAATATCTAGAAAAGAATAAAAGTAAATAATGTTTATTTTTTTTTATTTTAATATAAAATAAAAAATAATTTTTATACCCTAATTAATATAATACTCAAATTATTACATTGGTGTTATTACTGTATAAAAAATAATAACAATATGCACCTTTTCGTCTTTTCAACCAAACCCTTCAAACTTCCCAAATCCAGAAAGGAAGAATTCCTCGTTTTTAACAACATTTAGGTCCTCATTTTCTAATCTTTTGCAAATAAGCACATAATTTATTCATTTCAAACAAATAGGTCCCCTATTTTCACATTAGAATAACTGAAATTCGCTTAAATTTAAGTTAAAAATTCAAAATTTAAGCCAAAAAAAATTTTATTACTCCCTATCATAAATTCAAGGCTCCGAAGAAATTTATTGCAGCATCCTGAAAGTAGGGAGAACAGAAAAAGACAGTGATTAATTAATCAATTAATAAAATTCCTCAGTTGGAGTCACTGTATTTTTTCGTGTACTTTGTCTAGTACATCCTTCCCCTGCAAGTTCCTTAGTCTGCAAGTGCACAGTACTTTTCACGTTTCAATTACTTCTCTGACATACTGCTTCTGTCCCCTCCTATATATAGGAGTGATGAGACAGCGATTAGTCTTTCTGTTTATTGAAACTCAAAGCGAGTAAGAGAACTTTGTTGCATGCACTATTCTCATTTTGATTCTAAGTTCACACTCATTGAATTAGTTGGTGAGTTTTAGATTCTGGGTTGCTATTTGCTGGGAAGAGAAACGGTTTTGGTACATTGTTTTCTAAATTAATTTTGAGTTGTTTATTTGTTATATATAAGCATTAACGGGAATGTGGTTTTATTTGTAAGGGATGCTTGAATTTGGTTTATAAGATGCTTGATGAATGAGTTAAATGACAGGCATGGAAGTGGTTAGCAAGGAAGTGAACTCAACCCAGCAAGGATCATCTGATACTCTGTCCTTTGCCAGAAAGTGAGTTTTAAAAAAAAATTATTTTTTGATAAGAAATGCTCGAAAAAAGGAAAGAAAAAGGTTGATTTTGTTTTGAGAAATGTCTTTTGATTTTTTTTTTTCTTCTCAGTTTTTTTTTCTTATTAGCTGCTGCTGGTTTGATTTTTAAAATATAGATTGTTCTTTGAATAGAAATAAAAGAAAGAAGGGTATAAAAGGGTTGAACTTTTGTTTTGTTTTGTTTTGAATGATTTTTTTTTTTTTTTTTCATACTAAAGGTTTATAGATTATGCCATCAATCATGGGTTTGTGCTTATTAGTTGTTAATTTGATTATTACTGGGTTTACTGTACTGGATTCTTGCAGTTATCAGCTAGAAGCATTGGAGAATGCACTTAAGCAAAACACTATTGCTTTCTTGGAAACTGGTTCTGGCAAGACTCTAATTGCCATCATGCTTCTGCGAAGCTATGCTTATCTTTTGCGGAATCCTTCACCTTTCATTGCTGTTTTCTTAGTTCCCAAAGTAGTTCTGGTAACTCAGGTATGCCAATATTTGTTTGTTGAGCGACTGCAGTCCTCTCCTGTGTACTGCTTCAAAATCCAGATTGGTTTGAACAGCTAGTAAAAATAAAAGTGTTCAATTCGTTGTGCTTGGAATTGTATAATCAATGTACTAGAATTTGCAATTTCTAGCTTTCAGCAAACTCTTTATAAAAATGATTTTTGTGTTTGGGTGTATGTGTACTTGTATTATGGGGTTTGTTGAAAGTCCATTTGGTTGTTTAAAAGGGCCTTTCAAATTGCTTGCTCTATGTTGATGGTAAATTAGATGAATAAGCCTTTTCTGGTTTTCATATAAGTCGATTTGATACAAGCTTCACAATTGTTAGACTTTGGTCGTTGAAGCTTAAATTTTTGAAATGTTCAATACAATTTTTGATTTAGCATTGAAACACGTTTACAGCTAACAGTTTACACAGCTGATTTATATTTCTTAAGTCTAACTACAAATTTTGATTTGGTTATTGTGCATATCGAAACGTTTTACATTGCTTACATTTTAAAATGGTGGATATGGATGATGGAGTGAAAATTCAAAGGTTTTACATTTTGTTCATCTCGTTCATCTCATTGTATTTTTTATTTGTAAATTTTAGCAAGCTGCAGCTATAAAAATGCACACCGATTTGAATGTGGGTATGTATTGGGGAGAGATGGGAGTTGATTTCTGGAATGCGGCTACGTGGAAGGAAGAAATAAGCAAACATGAGGTGATTTCTTTCATGTACATCTGAGTTGAGAAGCTGCTTTGTTGACACCATTATTTGAGTTCAATGTTCCTCTAGTTTCTTTTTTTTAAATTTGCTCACTGAAATCTTACTGGAGTTTATTCTATTAATAGTTTGCATTAATCAGTTAGCTAGTTTAAGAATATCTAGGGACAAATATTTTCCCTCCTTTCATAGCAAGCAGATTGATTTTGTTTTTATTGTGTTCTTTCTTTACAAAATCGTACATTCTTCTTAGTATGGCACTACTCTAGCATTATAAATTTAAGGGATTATGTACTCAGTGAGTAGTAATTTTCAGTTTATTACTTGCAGGTGCTCATGATGACACCTCAAATTTTTCTTAATGGCCTGAGGCACAGCTTCTTCAAACTAAACATGATAAAGGTTTTAATACTTGATGAATGCCATCATACCGGGGGTAGATACCCATACGCATGCATCATGACGGTGAGTTTCTGGATGTTTGTTGTTATTGTTGGTTTTCTTATTTCGTTTCTACTCTTTGAATGATATAGGTTCATTGGTTGTTAATTAAAAAGTATTGATATCTTTCGTGTAACTACTCTCATTCAAATATTTATAATTAGTGTAGCTGAAAGATAATGTTTCCTTTTCATTTTGCTACTTCATTATTAGTGCTACTTCATTATTAGTGCTTTTTGTCTTTTGCCTTTTTCATCATAAGAAAATTTAAATTACTCCTGTAGGAGTTCTATAACCCACTATTAACATCTGGTGAATCTGAGCTTCCTAGGATTTTTGGAATGACTGCATCTCCCATAAAGTCCAAAGGTATTCAAGACTTGACAATATATAAAGGTAAATAATTTAATTATGGAAATTGCATCTGAATATTTTGTTAACTGGTCTCTTTTGGTCCAGTTGCTAATTCAGAACAAAGCTATTGGCAGAAGATTCATGAACTTGAGACTCTTATGAATTCAAAGGTTTCTTCTCTTCTGTGTTTTAGTTTTTTCTTTGTATCTATGGCTTGAATATATGTGTAACAAGTGAGAATATATTCTAATATATTCTAATTCCTTAGATTGTTCCATTTTGGCTTGATCCTGTTGTCTGGTGATTTACTTGATGATTATTTATGCCATCGTTTTTTTCTACATTATAGATATATACATGTGTTAGTGAATCTGTGCTTGCTCAGTTCATACCATTTTCCACTCCAAAGTTCAAGTTTTACAAGTACAACGAGATTCAATATTCTTTATATGTTCGCTTAGAAGATGAATTGGTGATCCTCAAATCAATGGTGAGTGTTCTCATCATAAAATCTAACATTGCGATGTTCAAGCTTATTACTTCTGCAATATTATAAATTATTGTTCTTTTCCTGTCGAGTATATGGTACAAACACTTTGGATTATTATAGTACTCGGAGAGTTTTAACAAGGAGAAGCAAAGGGCTAAAAGAGAAATGACTTTTACTGGAAAAATCATACAAACGATGTACAATCGTAAATAATCTTTGTCTCAGACGTGTAGACAATACTAACATTTTTTATATCGATTTTTAAATTCCAATAAAAATGTTAGAAAATGACCATTAATTCTTGGAAAAGAAAAGGTTCAAATATTTGAATAACTTAAGGTGTAATAGACTTGAGTCAGAACAATACATGACATCTTAGTATGAAAAGTCGTTGTGATGAGGTGGGTTGATGTGGTAGGTAGCCTTTGTAAATTAAATTTAGAATTGATGTTACTTTCTTCTAATATATTTGAAGAATGTATGTCCTAGTACTTGATTTCTCTGCGAAAGGTCAGAATCAGTCACTAAATACAATTACGAATGATGGTTGCTCTACTGGGGAATTAACTATTGTTGTATTTTCTTTCAGCATGAGCAATCATTGGAAAATTTGGATCTCAGTGTCACTCAAGAAGAGTCTATAGGAAAGAAAATATCAATTATTCATTCAACTTTGTTATATTGTTTGAAGTATCTTGGTGTTTGGTTGGCTTTGAAGGTATTTATCTCGTGTTTCTTCATTGTTTTTCTGTACTGGTCTCTGGTAATGATTTGTGTTAAATGGTTTTGCAGATATAATTATCCTTACTGTCCATTTTTGTAATAGGCTGCAGAGACCGTATTGTGCAATGAAAGTGATTTTTTTGCACAGGAACAATTGGATGGGTTTGGTGAAACAATCATTAAAAAGTTTTGTTTGGATGCCTCCCGGGCATTTGCAACTTGTTTACCATCTGGTATTTCTTCAAATTTGGTGAGAGAATTGATAGATATTTAATGCCCTATCCATACAGTCTCACATTCTTTCTCTCTTTTTCCCTCTTTTACCATAAATATAGAGCCAGAGTGGTCCATCGGCGATAATTTCAAATTTAATGTGGGTGCTGGGCTTCTGACAGAGAAAATTGTTTGTCTCGTTGAATCTCTTCTTGACTACAGGTTGGTATATAAGCATGATCATTGATCTATTCTTCGTAAATTGATTAATTATAATTTATCTATTTCAATTTTGTCCATACTGTCAAAATGAATGACATTAAAATCTTGCATTATAAGGAATACAGTGATCACAAATAGAAAACCAAATATAAACACAATTAATATAATGATGTAATGGGTCAATTGAAAAGCTTAAAATGAAAAGCTTTGTGTCAATATTAGGTGCAGAATGGCATGCTCTGTCGAATTTTGTGCCAATTTGGGAGGAATGCTGGTTTATTAGGCTTTTGGGTCTATTGCTCTATTTGAAGTTTTGATCAAGAACAATTTGAGGGCTTTTCAAAAAGTTTGAATGCCTGTTGAATTTGATCACTGGGAGAAATTCGTCTCATTGATTTTGTTCATTATTTTTTGCATTGTCTAGGTCCAACCTGACCTTGATATTGAATGAGTTGCTTCCAAGACACTGTACCTGGAAGACTAAATACATTGCCGGAAATAACTCTAAGGTGCAATACCAATCAAGGAAAAAACAAAATGAAATTGTGGAAGAATTTCGTAAAGGCCTGGTAAGTTTAAATGTAAACTCAGCTTCATTATCATCCTTTTGTTACTATTTGCTATCATTTGAATGTAAGAGTGGCATTTTGCAGGTGAACATCATTGTTGCAACATCAATACTAGAGGAGGGT
>JAWDEX010000009.1:11781056-11791295 GCA_035221805.1 Trichilia hirta
TTCCAACAATTTTACATATTTTTTTTCATAGTCAACAGTCAATGGAAATTATTTTTACATAGTCCTCTGTCAATTTCCTTCAATTCCAAGTTAATTCCAACTGTAGATTCTTTATTTTCCTAGAAAAAATTGAGTTGAATTCATGTTTTTGTAAATATAATACACATAATTCAGTTTTATTAGTTGCACTGACTGCATATTTTCACCTCAATTTATACATGAGAATTGCAAAAACTGTCAGGTCAATCCGAACTGTACCGAGACCAATGATAGTTTAACATCTAAATATATCTGTAATTACATATTTAGATATAATTTAATTGTTTATACATATCAGTTATTTAAAATTTGATCTAATTTCTAAATATTATATAAATATTTTTGAAAATATAAATTATACTAATATCAATATATAGACCCACTTTGATAAGTTTTAAACAACTGTCACAAAATTTAAGTGTATCCATTAGTGTTGCCAAGTACCTTTTTAATTCTGCTTTTGAAGCACAACAAAATCACCAAAATCCCATGCATATTAGCAGATTTAGAATTCTAAATGTAAATGAAACAAAAGGGTAACACATACTTGCAGTATCAAAGTCGGGAAATTCTATAATTTGAATATATGATAAGTATATTTAGCTTGAATGTCTAAGCCTACTAAGCAAGGATTACACAATAATTTTCTTAATCCTTTCTTTTACATGGCAAAGAAATGAAAATTTTAGTGATCCATCGGAATTTTAAAAATTTCCTCAAGTTTGTACTAGTCTGGAATTTTAGAAATTTCCTCAAGTTTGTACTAGTCTGGAATTTTAGAAGATGCCAAACTTTTGTCATATTCCCGGAAAGTTTATTTTCATTGGCTCGATTATCTAGCTCTTGTCTTGACAAACTTGCCCCGCGAAGCCTTCTTCTCCATCTTTTCTCTTTTCTTGCGAGTCTTTTCATCTTCTGTGTCTCCCTAGAGGACAAAATCATAATCCGAATTGAATTGATGTGTGATTATACAACCATCTTCGAAGATAGTAAAGTGAATAGATGAAGAATGGGTACCTTTGAACCTTGTGACAAAAATCCTTTGATGAAACCAAATGATTGATATGCTCCAAAAGCTGGTATCTGGAACAGGGAAAAGAAAACTTTCTTACCTCTCAAAACAAGACCTATGTCACTATCTGCATATTTACACATAACTCCTAATCATAAATGATAACAATTTGTCCATGCATATATTTCAAGAAAACATCATTTGTTGTATCCCTACAAAGTGCTAAAATGTGTTTCTTTACAGATACAATGCACTTAAATTCGCATACATTAGATGATAAAAGCTATCATTGGCAATAAAGTGGTCTGAATCAGTTTTTATTAAACATTACTAATATATCAGATAAAAAGTCTGCTAGGAAAATCCTCATCTGAATACAATTTTGTGATCAGAGCATACTCAGCTCCCAAACAACTGTGCTGATTTCAGTATTTGGTAATAGCAAAATTTAACTGGCCCTGATGACCTCATTAAATACAAAAGCTGCTAGTCTACGACAACTGCCCAAAATTAATTTCCCATCACATCAGAAAGGGAAAAAAAATGCTCAGTAATTAACCACATGGTGAACATCAAATGAAATCAAGTGGGATAGATACCAACTATGACCAGGCATTTGTTTTATTAGTCAATCAAGCTAAAAGACAACTATCCTACCGATTTTCTTATAAGATCTTTCTTCAGTAGCTCTTCTGCCAAGAAAATTCAAAGGTCATTCTGATCTTATTTATATACAAGATGGTTCAAACACCAAAGCGGAAGCCACCCTCCATATTGAGAGCCAATATCAAGTATATGATATTTTAAGCATATCTAAAGCATATCTAACTGTAATTTATTGAGCAAATTAGGCAAATGAATCATACCACCAGATATGTGTACCAAAATTTTCCAGAGAGAATGGACATGACTTGCACAAAGCTAGTAATATAGATTACATCATGTAAATAGCTGCAAAAGATGATCAACAGTAAGAACATTCTGGTTATATTCAGTATGATACTAACAAGCAAGAAATAGCAGTCCAGTTGCACAGTAGCTGAAAAAAAAATTTATAACGCGTACAATGAAGACTATGAAATGAAAAAGAACACTGAATTAAGAAATTATTATTTTGATAACATTAGACAGATGCATATTAGATGCACATCTAGGATGAAAACATATATCAAAATAATAAAATCAGATTCCTCATATCATTTGGATCGAAAAGAAGGTCATTTTCTTGTAGAAGATTTTTGAAGACACAAGAATAAATGACATGGTTATGTACATTAATTATAGAAAAAGGAGAAGACATGGAGAAGGTTATTCAGATTGACTCACAACGACCTACAAGATAGCAAAGAACTACGTTTATTTTAAAGACAGATTATAGAAAGGCTGTGATTCAGTTAGAAATCAGCAAAGGAGCCAACTGTTCATTAAAAATCAGCATGTTGTATTGCAAAACTTCAACTAACATCACTATTTGTATTTTCATGTGATTGTATAATTGGGAATCAACAATCTTTACAAAAATCAATTATCTGAGTGATATTATTAAATTTAACCATACCACAAAGAACATCACAGAATCTCAGTATGAACTTGAAAGGAACTAAAATAGCATGAACATGAAAACCACATACCCACAAATTCCACCAGTGCTCATGTCAAATCCACCATCTATAAGATCCCCATTATCGCCATAAGTAGGTTTTGCCATCGCAGCAAGCTGTTGATATGGACTTGCATATGCTACAGATGTTAACAATAGACCAGTCCAGTGTTTCCATGTGAATGTGGAATGAAGGATCAGCATCCTCACCACAACATATATGACCTAAATGAACACAGATTACCGCATCAACTAGTGCTTTAACTTCACAACTCAGTAAAGGATGTAAAGTAGATTAAAACTAGCACTAATTAATGAACAAACAAGCAAATTTGAAACAAGAAAAAAGAAATCATCACATTCTGTTCATGAACATGCTCAGCAATCCAATTTTAGATAGTACGGGAATTAAATGACAATTATCAAACTAAGATACTATGATTAAACTATTTAATGCATAAAATTTTTTGAACCAGGAAATACATTGCATGCAATGATGAGGTAACGGAGTTTTTCCATGTGGCGTGCATTCTCTTCCTTGCGCTTCTTGGCACCTTGATTAGCCATCTCTTTCTTTTATTATCTCTCCTCTGTGTGAACTCTGCGCAAAACAACTATCAGTTTACACAGCAATGGCTGCAGAAGAAGCACCCAATTCAATTCTCCAAAACTACCCATCTAAGTTTTAATGCAATATAAATGGAACTTCCTAATATTTCTAAAAAATTCATGATCATACTAAGATCAAATTGCACTCCAAGTAGCTGAATTCATTCAACATAAAAAAATATTTGTATTTTGTGCGCACTCTATAAATATATATCTCATATTTCAGCTCCAAAAGCAGCAAAACATAAAATTTTTTGTTTTCACACAGTTCTTGACACCTGTTTAGGTTTTTTCTAGCGCATCAGTGGATATCTGGTCCAGTTCCAAACTTTTTTGCAACATTATCATCTACTTGGTCTCCTTCTCTCAAGAAACAGTTACCAGATAATATACAAGCTATTCTACACCCCATCTAGCATACATGTTCAAAATTACTACACCAAATCACAACACTACTCCAATTGATATGAAATGTGCAACCTTCTTCAATCATTTCTACATCTACTCAGTCATATCCTCAACATTATGCACCGAAACATTTATAATGAAGGGTGAAAATAAAAATTTCATCAAATTAAAATTCATATAATTCATAAAATTACAAGGAATACAAAAGAAAAAAAATGTAACCAAGCATCCGTAAACCAATAAATCTAAAATACGATCACAACAACCTTAAAATCCAATAAGGTAAACAAGAAAGCTTCATCAAAAATATACAAATCAGAAACTTAAGCTGGAATGAAGTTCCATGCAATTTTCCAGTAACAAAACAAACACACACACACACACACAAAAAAAATAAATAAATAAAAATAATAATAATAAATAAATAAATTAGAACTTAAAAATTTCATCACTTTACGCTTCTTTAAGTAATCATATACCAAAGAAACCCAAATTTCAAAACCCATTTGCAATTTAATCTCAATTTCCATTAAACCAATCCAAAATTTTAATTCCCCAAACCAAAAACCTTATCAACACAATCACTAAAAAAAATAGTAAAGAGAATAAACCAGAAAGCGGCCAGGATATATCAGCTGCAGGAGAGTTGTTCGGTAGCAATCGTGAGAAGGATACCGGCGGCTTCGATGTCTGAAAACAGTAACGGCGGCAATTGACAACAGTGGTACATTTCCTCCCCGCTTGCTTATGGCTTCGCAAATTATTAATAATCTTTTTAAATTAAGGAATTTTCTTTTTCTTACAAAATATAAAAAAGAAGGGAATAAATATGCTACATCCACATTTACCGTATAGCCTTTTATTTTATCCGAGTTTATATATATATATAAATCTTTTTCAAAGTTTTTTATCATTTAGTTATATGAAAAGCTATTTGATGATTAAAAACTTATTTTACATCAAGGACAAGTATCTCAAATTTTAAATATTTTGGCGACTTTATATTATTTTTCTATTTAAAGTTATTATATATGGAAAAAAAAAAAAAAAAAAAAGGAAAATGAGAATGGCATGATTCTGGCCCATTAAATTGGGTGTTACAACATTCTGAGTATGAGCCCACGAAAGAAAAAAGGGAGAGAATTTTTATGGCAGCTTTTATTGAGAGTCTGAGCTCTTAGTTCAAGAAGATCCTTACTTGATAAAAATCAATCCCATCAATCTTATTTTTTCTATAGTTTTGATTACGAGTTATTCGCTAAACAATGATAAGAATTTGTTTCCTGCCGCTCATGAACACATCCAATCAAAATGTATAAAATCAATTTTGTTTATTGTGATTGTGAACAGTTTACAACAACTTTGTCGACAACACCAGAGAATTATGAAAAAATGAATTAGAAATTTCTTTTTGAATTTATGATTTGGTTATCTTCTTTCCATTCTCCTTGCCTTGAATTATTTACTTGAGCTAATAGTCTACAATATATTATCAACATATATGACTCACATATATATAAAAGATAGAATTGGGTTATAGATGGTTCAAATTATGACTAAAGTGAGAAGCTTAGCTTTGAGGGCTAAGTCCATTATCTGAGAGAGATGGAACAAGCTTTCGGAGTTTTGAAAATGCTATCCTTGCACCTACTAAGAGGTTACAATAAGTAGAGCACTACTAGACAAAGGTTAATACCATAGCCAAGAGAGCGGTTGAGAAAGCAATCAAAAAGAATATTGCTACCGATTCATAGGCACTAAAAGGCAATAACCCTTATGATAGATCGGTTCCAATCAAATTTTAAATGCCATCAGTTAGACCATGCTACCCAAAATACTTTTATCGATGCATTTTTTTTTTTATGTAACTTGTAATAAGGATATTCAAGTTAGGTTTGAAAGTAGAATCAACTTGCTCTTGAAAGAGAGAGTTGAATGCATAAATTTTAGACTTATAAACTCAATTCCATACTAAGGATAAAATAGCATTTAAAAAGAATTATGGCATAGATGAGATCAATTCTTTGGATTCCAATTCATAGAGTTTCAATTTTTTAGTAGTTTGCATTTTCTCATTTAGTTTCATTGTACAATCATAGCTTTAATTAGATTAGTTTTATTATTATAGTCATTCTCTAGATAATATTTAACATTAGTTTAATTATAGAAATCAATAGAATTTAACATATTTTTTGAGAACTCAATAACCCTATTTATCTTAGGTTACAACTTAACACCGTACACTTATGAATATATTTTACACATTGCAATAAGTATAGACAAATTACTTAATAAAATAAAAGTGAATTCCTTTTACTTATTTATTTTAAATAAACTTTTTACTAATGCCCATTCTTTTGAATCAATAAAGTATAAAAATATATTTGAATTTTATTGAGTCTTCTACGTGTGATAATAAAAGTATTTTTCATTTGTTGAAAGTGGATCAATTTTTAAGTTAAATTTTTAGAGTTTTTCAATAATTTAAGTAGAAAACGAGTTAAATATATATTTAAATTTTGCTTATTCTTTGGTCGTAATATATAAAATATTATTAATGTTCTTAGAAAAGACAAAAAAAATAACATGAAAAAGCAATCCAAAATCACATAAAAATTGGGTTATCGATGTTGCATCGCGAAGAAATTTTATCTGTATTTGAAAGGGATAAAGAGAGAGGGAAAGAGAGAATAAAGCGAAGAAGAGAAAAATCTCGACGTAGAGAGAGAATAAATCTGTACAAAAACAAACAATTATACAAAATTCATACCCCAAAACCTAAAACGTGCATGCAAGAGTAAAATCTACACCACTTCATTAACACGTCTCCGCTTACTTAAATAGTTACATGACTGTAAATAATCTGATAAATATAATAAATAGTAAAAGGATAAAATAACAAATCCGATACATACTTAATTAGCTGTCCCATTAATCCGTTAAATACATTGCTTGGTTTCTAAGGTCTGAAACTAAAATTTCTTGAAAAGCTTTTTGCAATGGTTTCTTGTGACCAACGAATTCTTTGGAGACACGTTCCATTGCAGGTCGAGACTTTGGATGGAAATTCAAACATGCAAATCCTATTGTTGAAATAATAACAATATCCTGCAAAACCAATGGATCCTCTGGAAGGGGAAGGCGCGAGTCTAGCACATCAGTTAGCATTATATTTTGACCAGATGATGATAATGAAGAGAGAAATTCTCCTGGGTGACTTCCCAGTAATACTTCTAGTGCCAACACTCCAAAGCTATAAACATCGCATTTTTCATTCACAACCATGGTGTAAGCAAGTTCTACAAGAGAAATGACAAGGAAAGAAGTAAAGTTTTAAGAAAGATATTGCTATGGATTATGCGTTATTGAAATTAGAAAGGACAAAAGAAAGGTCATAACCTGGTGCAATATACCCATAAGTGCCGGCTGCTATAGTTCTGTTGGATGAATCCAAATGCAAGAGCCTAGCCGTCCCAAAGTCAGCAATAAATGCTTCTAATTTTGAGTTTAAAAGAATGTTGTTGCTTGATATGTCGCGATGAACAATTGATGGCATGCAATCATGGTGCAAGTAGGACAAAGCATTTGCTACCGATTTTACGATATTCACCCTCTTAGTCCAATCTAACTCAGCAGCGTCATCATCATTGCTTAGAACACAAAACAAACTTCCTCTCTCGATGTACTCATAAATCAAAAACATGCATTTTTTGTGCAAACAAAACCCATAAAGCTTGACAATATTTCGATGTCGTACTTTCGATAGTATTTGAGCCTCATTTTGAAAACTCTTGATGAAGGCTAACTCTTCTATTTCAGAACTGTGAAGTTTTTTCAATGCAACTGGTTTGCCATTAGGTAGTTGTGCCTTGTAGACACTGCCATAGCCTCCAGTCCCTACGCAATATTTCATATCAAAATCCTCAGTTGCTTCGATTAAATCTTCATATACAATTCTACCATCATAATTCCACATCGAAAACATATCTCTGTTGTTAGCCACACTTGCTTGGAGTTTTAGATCACTTTTGTTCTTAAATTTAAGCAGTACTATGAACATAAAAATTAGAAGGGCAGGAACTAAGGTGACTGGTAAAATTATTTTAACCGGAGGACTGGTGTCACGTGCATGTGCAGTATGTGTAGAGCAATAAGGTAAACCCTTGACATTGCCACATAAATGCATATTGCCTATAAAACATTGTGAAGGGTTCTCTTGTAAATAGGCTGGGATTTCACCTTCTAAATTGTTGTAAGACAAGTCTAAAATGTGCATTGGACGAATAGATTTTGGTATGAGCCCTGTTAAATTGTTATTTGAGAGGTCTAGATCCTGAAGATTGAAGAGGTTTCCAATTCCAATCGGTATTTCGCCAGAAATTAAGTTAAAGGAGAGATTAAGATTTCGAAGTTGGGATAACTTGGTGAGCTCAACCGGAATGGCACCATGTACATGGTTGCTCGACAAGTTTACCGAGGTGAGACCATTGAGACTGCCTATTTCAGAAGGAATCGAGCTGTTGAACTTGTTGAAACTAAGATCCAATAACCAGAGGTTGGTCAGAAGACCTAAAGTGGAAGGAATGGATCCAACTAACTCGTTATCCGCCAAGAATAACATCTTCAAATTCTTTAGATTTCCTACTTCTGTCGGTATCGAGCCATTGAAAAGGTTTGAATTAAGATTTAAAAAGATTAGATTGGTCGTATGATACAAAGTTGAAGGAATAGGTCCAATCAAGCAGTTATCTTCCACATCCAACCCAAACAAATTCTTTAGATTCCCAACTTCTACAGGTAGCAAACCACTGATCTTATTAGATTGAAGGACCAGGTTTTTCACATTGGTTAAGTTACCTATATCCGGAGGAATTTGACCCTCAAGATTGTTATGACTCAGAATCATCCACTCCAGATTTTTCATGTTCCATATCTCTGTTGGGATAAAACCTGTAATATATGTGATGAAACGGAAGAATGTTAATATATATAGGTCCAATCATTATTTTTAATGTGTATACGATTGTTTAACTCACCTGTTAGTTGATTCCATCTCAAATAAAGCTGTCTGAGTTTTGAAAGAGAGCCAATTTGGGGTGGTATGGTTCCTGAGAGATTATTTTTTGAAAGATTGATAGTTTCCAAATTCGGAAAGCGAGAAAAGTTGAGACTGCGAAGCTCCCCTTTTATGCCGGATTGTTCCAAGTATATCTGAGTGATGCTTCCTTCATTATTGCAAGTAATTCCAACCCATTTGCAATGATGGGAAGGATTGTGATTCCACCATCCGCTGTCGAGTAAAGCTTCCCTTTCTAATTCAGAAGCGAAAACAAGAATATTAGGAGTAGAAGTAGCATGACATAGAAAAAGGATTAATGTCCCTATGATGAGAGCTCTGCAAGTAGTAGAGAATGAAGTAAACATGATGAGGATTGTTTGGCTATCCTTCCACCAAAAATTCAAGCTAAGCGAAGACCTAAATAAAGTTGCAAATATATGTGATGCTGATTAATTAGATAAAGTCGATCATAAAGTCAATTTCTTGAAGTTTCGTTGAAGACTAACGGCAGTGCACGGTTCTTTTCTTTAGTGCTGACACGTTACAAACAGGTGTCAGCTAACTATTTATAGTTAGCAACAAGTCGGAAGTGTTGATAAGTTTATCTATGATACGGCTTGAAAATAATTAACCGTTTGGGCGATTTAACTTATAGCTTCCCACGACAGGTAAGCAAGTGAAAACCCTCCAAAGAAAATCAACGGGTGAGCTAAGTCAATGGCAGGACTCGATGGTTGAAGTTGAGAATTGGAGTCCAAGATGTCACAATTAACTCCTTAAAATTAAATTTATAATTAATTAAATTGGGGTGGTTGGCCCTTTGAAATTGAAGTTGAAAATTGGAGTCCAAGATGTTAACTCCGTACAATTAAATTTAAGTATAATTAATTAAATTGGAGTGGTTGGCCTTGTGAAATTGAAGTTGAAAATTGGATTCTAATTTGTTAAGGAGTAAACCAAATTTAGAATCTTCTACCAACAAAAGTTCTCTCTTTAGTAATTTTGCTAGTGACACATAGTAAAAACACTTGTAGGGCACTTGCTTACATTGATTGGCTATACTACGTGAGAGGAAGCATACATACTATTATTACCATACGTCGCTTACCCTCATCATGTTGATGCTCATGTTTACATCTTCTCATCAACTTCACCTTTTGGCATAACCATAATCTCTCCTTACGTCCGTAACCATCTTACCGGAATCGCGAGCTTTCCCATTTGCACATTGGTCGAAGGATATTTCTTGGATGAATAAAATTAGGAATTTAAATTATTTTTACAAATTATTGTATATAAATTGACAGAATAATAATAATAATCGTGTTGCTAAATAAAAATGTGTATTTGATAACTCCTCTAGATTTTATTTAACAATAACATTAGATCTGAATTAATAATTCAATCTCTTCAATTTAATTGATTAATCAACATTAAATCATAATCAACTAAAAAATTAATCTTATTTTTGACATAATTATCTCACTTTCTCTTGGATCAGTCTTACACTAA
>JAWDEX010000009.1:11791395-11825006 GCA_035221805.1 Trichilia hirta
ATTCAATAAAAAATTTTGACCCTTAATAATTAGAACTTTTTTTTTCATTTGTCTACGAAAATATTGATGGAAATTAAAAATAATAATTTATCATTGAATATGACTTGTTATGTAATGGTAGGTGAACATGACAAAAGGATCTTGCCAAATACTAGAGGAAATTTCAACAGTGCTTGGTACTGTTTTCTAATTTTTTTTTTTTTTCTGTTTTCTTAATGTTAAAATAATTAAAAACACACCTAGTAATAATATTTTTAAAAATAATCAAAACCCATTTTAAAACTTTCATAGAGAAACAAGCCAAGAAAGTACAAACATTGTTTTGACAATTTTCATATTTTATATTTCAATTATTACTTTAAAATTTCTATTAATTAAAATCAAAGACAATTAAAATATTCTACTTATACTTGAATTATTTATTTAAAATATTCTAATCAAAGACAATGATCAACAAAATAATACTTCATCACCACCAGTAAGAAGGTAGTGGATAGATGACAAGATTTGTGTCCTGGGTTACTTGAAAAATTGTTATCTAAATTATGTATGTGAATTAACATAGCCATATGATGATATGAGATTAATATTTTATAATGATGTTAAGATATTATTATTTCGTATCTAATTAAATAATAAATAAATTGGATGAGAACTCTCTTTTAATTATCAAACTTTTCGTATGAATATCCTTTTCAGTTATTTGATCTTTTAAATTGTTTATTTAAAATGATATTATATTATATTTTTATTTGATGTATTTAATAATATTAATTTTAAACTATGATCAAATATACATTTTGATTATATTTTTAAAAAGAATCACACAAACCCTTGTTCGTTAATTTAATAATTTGGAAAAATATAAAAAAAAAAAATGTAATACATTTAACTTTTAAAATAATTATAATTAACAGGTTTCTTATACGATAATTATAAAATAAAAAAATTAGTAAACAGGGATCTATATGCCTCGAGTATTTTATTACGTTAGATGTAATATTATATAATTTAATCTATTTATATTAATATAGTCCAAGAAATGCTACCAAAAATACCATTAATAATATATAAATAGAAATCATTTTCTTCAAATTTTATTTTTTATAAGCCCTAAATCCAGAAGTATAAAATAATATTTATAACCCTAAATAGCACTATTTTTAGATAGAATAAATGTAAAAAAAAAAAAATGAAAAAAAAAGGATCAAATTAATATGATTTTTATAATAAATTAAGAAATAAGGGTTAAAATAAATTTTTAGCTAGTAATGTTGCCATGTATGAGATGTATTAAAATGAGTAGATCGGATTAATTAAATCCACTAAGATATTAACTGATAAATATTAACATAGGAATTAAAGAAAGAGGCTGTAAAAGTCAATTTTTAAAGTAAAAAGAAAAATTGTTTACTTTTTTACCTTATGTAAATGTGGATGAATCTACTACCCAGCCTAATGGTGATGGTTAGTTTGATTTTAAAAGTGATTCATTTACTTGTTGAGCATGTATTACTTGCGTTAAAAAAATAATAAACAAATAAAAGTTTAATTATATTTTAATTATACATTATATTAAAATTTAACTATTTGATCAATCACTAAATTTTGATATTAATATTTTAAATCATAGTTGGAGTTGAGGTATGCAGCCTCGTACGTAATTTAAAATAAAAGTTTAAAATATTATATATTAATTGAAAAAAAGCAACTCCCATTATAAATTTGTGATACCCAACATATTTCATGATTTTATTTCCAAACTTGATTAAAAATTAATAATACTAAACTTGCCCTTGCCATCTTAACTAATTAACATTATTTTATTTTTTAATTTTTATTTTCATCATGAGATATAATCTGTTAACATAATTTATTAATTAACATTTATGTGACAAATTTGTGTTAAGAGAACCCGATCCATTTATTATAATTGCATTTATTAATTAACATTTTAATTTTAATGTCATCAATTATTAAAATAAAAATATTATAACTTACAAAATTTATCAGAAAAATATTTCATTATCTTTAGAAAGTGATGTGAATTCATGTAATACAACAAACATTAACTCAATGACAACTGAACGGTTTTATTAATTCACAAAATATAATTAATCAAAAATCATCGTGAAAGGGATATATTAATCATTTTTTAAATAATAAAAATTTTAATCGTTTCATTCATATTCTAAAATATTTACTGAAAATCTTTATGAATAATAAATTTTAATATCTCACTTATATGTTTCAACAATATTTGTTAATTAAGTTTTATGAATAATATTTTATCACAATGACAATAAATAGGAAAAAATATTATTTATAATTTTAGTTTGTATAAAAAATACCCAACCTTTCACCCAAATTTTCCTTCTTTTCTAGTAAACAAAATTAAATATCTATTTTTAATCAAATAATCTACATAACAAATACCCAAAAAAACATTTATTATTTTGAAAATTATAATAAAACTTTTTAAAAAGTAATTAAAATTTGGGATATGTACTGAAAATCTTGAACGCATATAATGTCCCAGTACAAGTTATTTATTAAGGCATTGTTTGGTATCAATATATTGTGATTTTGAAGTTGCAAGAATTGTGGGGTGAAATCACTTACCTGTTAGTACTTTCAAAACATGATAAAAGCATCACAATTTCAAAGAAAATCTTAATATATTTCAAATTAAAAAAATAAAAAATTGAATAGTGCGCAAATTTCCTAAACCAACAGAAAACGCGAACGTCTTTGCATTTCCATGCCAACAACAGTTGTTCAGGCTGCTTTATTTTTTCCCCCAAACAGTAAGCTCAATGAGTCAGTGTTGCCTTTCTGTGCAGCGACTTCTACTCGCTTCCCGCCAATCTACAAGGTGAATTTCGCAAGATTTAATAGAAAATAGAGTTAAATACCCGAGAAAATGATTAGAAGCACGAAGGCTATGAAGAGCATAAAACATAAGTAAACTGGGTTTGTGATATATGACAATTTTCGATTATGGTTTCTAACATGTAACAAATGTTTCCGTAGTCTATGAATCAAAGAAAGCATTATAGAGATACCTTATCCATGAGCCAGTATCCAACGCTTGGCATGTATTGCACCAGATACATTACACCAAGAACAGGCTGAAAGAAAAAAATAAAAGTGATAAAACAATTTGGAAATAACTTGAATACAGTAAAAATAAAAATATTAAGATCTCGGCATCACATTCGTAACGCTCATATTATTTATTCTCACCAATATTAGTTAGAGGTCCACCAACTCAAATGGATGTCTAATAGAGGGCACAAAGCTAGAAACGGATATGGAGTCCACGGCCTAAAATATATTTGAAGGCTAGTGATAAATATTCTACCTGCTAATTATCAGAGAGAGAAATTTATCAAAGTAAATTATCAAAGAAACGCCTTACAAGCCTCAATAACTGGATCCATAGGGGCAAAACTTATCTGGCTATATGAAATTAATGGAAAAAAAGCTTTTAGAATCCATTCTCAAGAGTTATTTTGAGGCCACCATCACTATCCACTCATTCAAGAAAGAATTGATTTTCCTTCATGTAATAAATTACCATCTTTGTGTCACCATCATCTAGGCCTTATGCCAATTCATCTCGGTTCAAAAAGATGAGCATTTCTTGCAACCTGATTGCTCTAAAGAATTGAATAAAGAAAAGAACATAATAGAAGGAATTTCTAACATGAATGGGAATACCTGGTTTGATATCCAAACTTCCTTTAGACCATGGGAGGCAGCAATGATCGACAATTCCGCACACCTTTCAGCTGACACATGCTTCTGTCAATAGTATTTTATTTTATTAGAAAGAATGAACGACTGCAAGATGCTAAGCAGATATCATAGTCTCCTATAAAAGCACGATAACAAGAAAACTAGTTGACATAGAGGTAATGAATCATCAGTAATGGCATATCAATGAATAGATGTGTAAGCCTGTTTAAAATTTTCTCATTCTTGACAGTTAAATCCCTATCCCCAACTCTTATCACTGGATAGCTAGCACTGCTAACTTCTCCTAGACCTGAAAGCCTAACTAGAAGGTAAGGGTCCCAAACAATAATATTACACTTTGAAAACTGCTAACATGCAAAACTGATACCAAACAGACTTGTCATGCAGATCAATCATTGTCTTGCAAATGGTTAATAATATTAAAGGACCCCTCACTTGCAAGACCAACACCGAACAAGCTAGTCATGTGGATCGACCCCAAATAGAGAGAGAAAACAAACAAACTCAGAGTGAAGACAGGAACAGATAGAATGCAATCACACGAGGGGTTCAAACACAAGATCTATTGGGAAGCCAAGCTTTGATACCATGTTAAGTTCCACTTGACCCAAAATTTTAAGTTAGAAGATAAGGGCCAAATAAAAATATTAAGCTCTAACAAGCAAAATGATGCATAATCAGTTAAATAGTTCTTGTTTATGTGTACTGTGTGGAACAGGAACAAATAATACTAGTCAAAGAAAAATACTAAAAAAAATGAGTTCTCAGTCAAACATAAAATTAATTACATAATTATCAGCAGCTCACCTGAGAAGAAACCTTCAACGTTGTTTCTCCAGGACCATTTGATGTTTCGATTGGCCCAGGACAAACAACTGTCACCTTAATCCCTTTTTGACAGAGCTGGGAGAGTAAAATATTAAACCGTAGGAAAAAGGAGTAGAACTGATAAATTCAAATGAAAAATAAAGACGTCTAATGATATTTTAGAGGCTCACAAATGTCCATCTACAGGGCAGGGCCATAAAGGACTATATGAGATCCTAACAACGTCATGGCACTTTTCCTCTTCTAAAAGGGTAAAAGGGAAAATAAAAATAAAAATTATGGGGATGAGATTTAAAACAAAAAATCATAAACTAACGAACCATTTGATGAACAATGCAACATCTCATTCCTTTTGCTAAACAAAAAATCATATATACACACCTCAGAACGAAATGTGTGAAAGTATCCATTCAAAGCGTATTTTGAAGCAGAGTATGCAGCTTGACCTGGTGCAGGCGTCTTTCCAGCTGCACTGCTCATCTGCATGTGATGCGTAATCAAACAAACAAATAAGAGTAGTTATCTACTAAGAAAAAAATGATAGCAAAGATAAAGGGAAAAATAACACTATCTACATTCAGCCATTCAAATTGAAAATACATTTCCATCAATTACCACAATACAACAATTTACTGAACACACCCGATAGGCAGAAGTCAAGCACAGAAAACATCTCAGTCACTAATCTAAGACAAGTAATATGTTTATATGCAAGACATAATTAAAGTTTTGGGGAATAAGGATAGCCCAATTGGTGACTTTCATTGTGTCAAAGTATATAAATGAGCCATCTAAGATGATTATCATGTTTAGTTGTTGCAAGCCATAGCGCACACGCCCAGATATTCTTTTCAAGGCAATAATTAGGATCAAAGAGAAAACTTTATGTGTTAAAATTAGAAATGGTCTATCATATATATCCACGTACCACAACAAAATGACCTCTTCCCCGCTTCAGCATATAGGGTGCCAATAACCGTGTAAGAGATATTGTACCCAGAACATTGATAGCAATAGTAGCCTATTTCCAAACAAAGTAACATGATTAATGACAGCTTAACAGTAATAAGATTAAAAGCCATACAATAGATGGAGTCAAATGGTGCATTTAGTTGGGCAGCAAATACTCATTGATCCATGTTAGCAAAGAGACAGTCTCTAATAATAACCTAGGCACGCATTCATTCCAAGATACCTTGAGGTTCTCCTCTGATAACTCCAAAGCTGATGATTTCTGCCAAACACAAGAGAAAAGAATATAGGTTAAAGGAAAAAGTTAGACCTAGAAAAGAAAATGGGTTAAACGATATTAGGATTATTAATGTACAAAGAAGCATAAGTTATAAAATCAAGCTCAACAAATTGTCTTATGACCAATATCAGTTGTGAAATTGAGGTCCACTGCTTAAGGTTTAAAGAATAAAAAATCATTCATGACCTGCTGAAGAATTAAACTACGCATCCATTTGGTACCTAAAGATAATATCAAAGTCAGCAGGAATCCAGGAAATTACTCGGTTAACAATTTGAAGTCAGTATAAAAATAAGTGATTTTTTCCCTCTACTCACACATTTAATAGTACTAAAAGTAGTCAAAAAAGCAATGCGCACGTTTTTGCGTATGTGTGCTTTTGGTTGATCACCTGTGATGCTAGTAATAATTCAATATCATATATTGGGAGCTAATCACTTACAGGTCGCTCATATGCTGCGTTGTGGATCATATAATCAACACCAGAACCGGGAAAAAATGATTCTGCTTTTTCTACCGCAACCTTGAGTGAATCTTCACCAGAAGCCAAATCCAAAGGCAAAATTTTAACTTCGTCAGGTGCATGCTTACCTGCATTCACGCCAACCACATCTCAGAGAGAGAGAGAGAGAGCAAAATGGAAAAAAATGCGAAAAAAAGCTTCAAGAACTCAAAAGGCTTAGGCTTAGCTTCTCGAAAGGTATATACCCACTAGCTGCTTTCTGACTCGCTCCAATTCAGCTTCATTTCTTGATGAAAGAATGAGTTTCGCACCCAAACTAGCCAATTGTTTAGCAAGAACCTCACCTAAAATCCACCACTTACAGAAATCAGATAATTACAAAAATCTGAAATAGAACTGACAGGTGGTGGCTGATCACAACCTCTCAATTTTTTTAACTCAAATAAGAGAGATCACACCGCTAAAACATTTCTTCTGATTTCTGCTTTTGTCTTCGGCAAAGAAAATGAAAATCCTTGTGGAATGATAAAAAGAATCCAATAAAATAAGTTGATGCTAAGTCAAAATTAAAAATAATAAAAGACATTTGACTTTTAAAGAGAGTAATAATAGATAAATGGGAAAACAAACAGAAAAACATCCGCTGATTGCGACAATTCCGTGAGTCCATTACCATTGATATATTAAGGATTTGTTCACATGTTATTGCTATCAATCTACTAAGGAAGATTCTATTCAGTTTAAGCAAATGATCTAGCACCGTAGTTTACCCGGTAAAGCCTCTTGGGATGATAAAATGGTTATTGATTTTAAATTTGGGGGATGTGGGTAAAAATTAAAATAAGAAAAAATCAATTTACAGAACAAAACTTGCATCTTGTAGCCAAAGCTGCAGACATCATCAAATAGGCCAGCAAATTTGAGGATAATCTACATGGAACACCACAAAAGACAGCAAAAGGATTCCAATTTCACT
Source organism: Trichilia hirta (assembly GCA_035221805.1). Classification (NCBI taxonomy): domain Eukaryota; kingdom Viridiplantae; phylum Streptophyta; class Magnoliopsida; order Sapindales; family Meliaceae; genus Trichilia; species Trichilia hirta. The sequence goes on from JAWDEX010000009.1 coordinate 11,798,677, forward strand.
GTATAGCTCATTGTTAACGTCGCCAGATGTTAGATAAGACAAACTCCTTAGCCAGTTTACAGGAATAACAGTGAAAAAAACAAATGACGATAACAACAAAGAAAATAACATTGCAAACAATAAAAATGATATTTAAAATGCCATATTCTTATCAATTAGTAATATGATTCTCCCATCTCAAGCATAATCAGAAGAAATATTCTGTAAAATCATAACTGCACGAGAATTACAATACTTTTGTGAATGATCATATCGACTAACTAAATTAAAAGAAAAAAAACCCAGAAGAATGATGCGTTCACACCATAAATTTATCTGAAAACGAAGTTACAAGTAACACAATTTTCTATAAACAGACTAAGAAAAATAAAAATCTCATACCGATTCCACGGCTAGCCCCAGTAATCCAAACAACCTGAACAATTAAAAATAAATAAATACCCAAATGAAAATAAATATTCAACAAGTTAAAAATCCAAGAAAATTACAGGAAAACTTATTTATGAATGAATTTTAAAAAAATCAATAAATGGGTTCATACCTTGTCTCCTATTTCTTCTTTCTTTACATGCTTCTTCGAAATTAATGTGAAATCACCTAAAACGAGATTGAAAGTAGAAAAGTGAGCTTAAAATTGTCGAATTTCGCAAAGGAACATGAATTTATGCAAGTGGGCTTTTAAATTACCCTCAGCTGTGACGAATTTGAAGAGAAGAGTGAGGAAAAGAACAAGAAGAAGAGAAACGAAGAGAAATAGAAGCATGCTTGTTGACAGGATTTCAGTTGGGTTAGTTGAAGATCCTGGATTCTAGAGAAGAGTGCTGACTACAAATATGGGAACTGGTTTAATTACACAGAGTTCCCAGTTCTATTGTGAAATTACAAAAAAAGACATAGTTAATTTCCTTTTCGCACGGGTGTTCTGCATATATAGTTAATCAAGGAATTATTGTCGTGTCACGAAAACTTTGAAATAACTAAACCTTAAATAAAGTGATTTTAAAAATATTATATTCAAATTATTTATTTTATTAATAAATATATATTAATTAATTTAATTAATAAAATTATTTGAGATTGTACAAAAAAAAAATAAAAAAATTAGAGTTCAAAAACCCGTTTACAAGGTGGCAAATCTTCAAGTAAAATATATTTATTTATTATTTATATTCAAAATACCAATTTTGGCCCCTTTTATTTTCTTAAAAATTTTATTGTTATGTACTAGAATGTCTTTTACGACTTAATAGTCCTATTTTTTATTAAATTAATACCTCCTAAATAAGTGGTCCTAATTAATGATTTATTTAATAAAATAAAATGAAAATGATTCTAAATCTATATATTAAAAGATTGTGCCCTTTTTATAATATAAAAAATGATATAAAGACTTAATCCTTAAAAAAATACAAATTAGACTTTTTTTAACCTTTGAATTTTATCTTATTTTCCTTCTTATTTAATTTGAGACAAGAAGAAGAGGTTTTAAAAAAAATAAAATTAATATTTGAGAGTGCTTTTTATTATTTTTTAAGTTCGAACTTTCAAATTCTTGTATTATTTAAATTTATTAATTTTTAAATTTGTTAGGATTCTGTTAACGAATATTTTTTAAGACAATAGTTAAAATTTTTATATTTAATAAATTATATTTTTTAATATATTAAAGTTCATCGATAATTATTATATTAAATACCAAAAATTACTATAAATAATAAATATAAAAATTTTAACAAATATTTTAAGAGCATTTGTTAGTAAAATTCAATTTATTAATATTAATATAAAATAAATTTATTCAGCATATGACTAATATTTTAATTATAAAAAAATAGTTTGAGAATTTGTTTAACTCGACACGTTTTAAAGACTTTTTTTTATTTTTTTTTATATGAAAAAACCATCTATAATTAATCAATTTTTCAAACCAAAAAAATACTAAAAATACAGAAGTTAATTCATCATCTTCATCAATCTCTGATATTAGTTCTCCAAATTTTATAAATCAACCTTCAAAATTTCTAAGAATTGAAATAAATAAAATTGATAATCAATGTTTAGAGCGTTATCTAGAAAAGCATTCACAAATATGCAAATACAATATTAATCAACATGATGAAATTTAAAGAGCATATACTAAGGTCGGTTGTTATCAACCACAACTTGTAAATTATTTGAAATATGGTCCAACTTCTAAATATGATAGCTGAATTGATGGCACTACAGCTTTTCAGTAAGGTGAGGCAATGACTTCATATAAGTTTATCTTCATCTTACATCTCATGAAAGAAATTACAGTAATCACTGATTTACTTTGTCATCCTTTATAATCTCAATCTCAGGATATTTTCAATGCAATGCACCTTGTTTTATCAACTAAAAAATTAGTTCAGAATTTGAGAGATGAAGGATAGAATATTTTACTTGATCAGATGAATTCATTTTGTGAGGCCCTTAGACCTTAAATCTTAGCTCCGCCCCTACATTTACACATAATGGAAAGAAATTTTGAATTTCTTTTAGTGACATTCATTTAAAAAACTAATAAAATGTATTTACCAGTGACATTGAAAAAGGACACCTGCATGCTCTATGGTTGACACCAACAGGAAGGGATGTTACTGATGGCTGGCTTTGATAGTAGTAGTCCCGTGGGCTCTGCTGTTTTCTATCTGGCTTCTGCCTCTGGTGGTACCTTGGCTTCTTCCTCTCCCACTGCCAATGAACCTCCAGCCTCTTCTGCTCTTTCAAGTTCCAGTGCTGGTGTAAGAACCTCACCCCTGTACTCGGATCTAAGTGATTTAACATCGAGTGGATCTAATGAGGAAAGAGAAGGAGTAGAAGGCGACCAAATTCTTAAAACCCATATTATGAATAAGATTATGCTAATAAAGTTAATAGTGCTTTTGTGTATAGCTTGCCATACCAAATTATTTTTTGTAATATTAAAAGAAATATATTAACATCCCAATTAGAAGTAAATTAGAGGAAAGATTGAATTAGACAGGAATTTGAATTATTTTCATTTAAAATGAAAAATAAAAAATAAAAAGATTATCATCCCAATTATACAATTAAAGTAAAGATCACACGTCTCACATAAAACACCCTTCACAAGGAGAAAAACAATTATATATTTATTATCTATTTTTCCTAAAATCTAATGTACTATGCACCTTTGATCTTGAAGGGTTTTCATATATTATTTTATTAATTATTAAAATTAATGTTTAGATAATAATACTAACTAAAATAATATAAATTTATTAGTTTACTAATATTTTCAATTAATAATAATTAAATTTAAATTAATATTGAATTGAATTTTCTATAATTTTATGTTAATCAACGCTCAAATTGATTGATTGTTGTTATTAAATTAATAATGAAGATCAATATACATATATAAAATTAGTATAATTCATTATTTCCGTAAAAATATTAATATTTATTATTAAGTTTTACCATTAAAAGGTCAACAATAGTACCAAAGCAAGTCAATTCCAACACTTTTCTAATTTTTTCATATTAATTAAATAATAAAAAATGGTTAAGAAGAGAGAGAGAGAGAGAGAGAGAGAGAGAGTACAAAAATATTTAAAAGAAAAAGTGAGAAAGTTAAAACACTTTTTATTTTGAGTAATAACATTTGAATTCTTGATTTTTTAAGTATTTACAAATAAGAACATAACTAATACATTTGTATCAAAAAAGTCTCTAACCCTAATTAAAATATTAAAAATATTTTTTGATCTTAAATTATATACTTATAGGATTCGTTTGGGATAATAGTAATATTATTTTATTTTAAAATTATATTTAATAATTTAATTTTTAATAAGATTTACTTATTTGACATGAAAATTTTAATATTTAGTACTTTAATCAAATAATAATAATTCTTTTAAAATTACAATATTTATAATCAAGCTTTGTTTGATATTTTAGCATAAAAATTCTATGAATATTACTAAAAGTTCACTTTTTTTTTTTTTGTATACAAATAAATATCATTCTTTTTTACTCTAAATCTGATTTAAATATTAAAATTTTTATGTAAAAAATTAATATTATTATTAATTTTTATTTTATATTTTTAGTCAGTTGAAAAATATTCACCCTAATATTTTTGTTCACTCGAGATGAGTTTCGCCAAATCTTTCAACCACCAAAAGAGGTGAAATTCATTTAGTATCTAGAATTTTTTATTGAGAAGTTTTAGGCATATTTAAGTTGTTGGTATTTTAAATCAACAAAATTTATTTTCATATTTATAAGTTTATGTCTAATATATATCAATTTTAGCAAAAAATTTCTTACCATTTCAATATAAAAAATCAACTAATGGGACAGAAGATAATCTTAAAAGAGTTATCAAGATATACTTTAAAAGCTATTTTGAAACACCATTGGTGAAGACAACTTATATATTGGTATTTGTGTGAAATATTTCTCCTAATCTTCAATATGTTGCAAACGATCTTGAATTGTTAAATTCTTTTAGATATTTCCATTGTAATTTGAATTTATTGCACTCATTTGTACCTTTTACCATGCTGTAGCTTTTACATTATTAATGAAATTTTATCTTTTATATATATATATATATATAATTTCAATATTGTAAAGCATTAGAGACTTTTTTTTAAAGTAAAAAATTATTTGGTATAAATATAATATATTTGTAAATACTTAAAAATTGAAGGACACTAATATTTTATTAACTCAAACTTTTTATCCTCTGCTTTTATTACTAGTAAAAGTAAAATAAAGAAAAGGCATTTTGTTGGAAGAAAGGGGGAAGAAAAAGAATGCGGAAAGGGAGGAGAATAAAAGTGGGTTAGATTGGATTAGCCGCCACAGAGGGAAGAGAGAAATTATTGGCAATGAGTGTAGCAGCCCTACCAATGAGGCTTTTGCAGCCTCTTTCAACTACCACAACAAACATTTACTTTTCCTTTTCTGATTTTCCCTCCAAAGCTCTCATATCTTCAAAACCTAATTTCAATTTATTCTCTTCTTCTCCTTCTTCTTCTTCTTCTTCAGCTTCTTGTTATTATCAACATTCATGTCCTACCAGAAGAACCAGCAAGAAGGTAAGCAAACCCACTTGCTCAATTGTTTTTGTAATGGGTTGGAATTAAGCAGTTTTGGGTCTTTGTGAAATGGTGAAATATTTGTTTGTATACAGATAGGTTTTAGGTTGGGAACTGAAAATGGTTTTCTGAGTAGCTGTTAGATTCGTGAAATATTGAAACTGGGGTAATTGCATTTTCATGTTTGTATTATGAATCAAGTTATACCCCACATTCATAATTCAATAAAATTTATTAGTGAGTGGCCTTCGAAGCCAATAAGCCCTTCTGGTGCTGAAGATATATATAGTTGAAATATTGAATTTTATGTTGTTAAACTACTTATTCATCATATAATTTTAATGAATTGAAGTATGGGATTCAATAGTCTGTCGGTGCTAGCTTCAGAAATCAATGTGCTCTGCTGGGTAAAATTCTTGTTTGTGCTTTTCTATATAAAAAATTATTGTTTATGTTCAGAATTGAAGTTGAGTTTCTCTTAATGCTTGTAAATATAGGCAAAGTAACAGAAAATTACTTAATTTACAGTTTTTTTTATCGAACTGAGTAGCAATTATTGTTTTGATAGGTGGAGAAGTTCCACTTAAGTACTTTGAAAAGATATACTTAGTTGTTGTTTTTTTCTGTCTTTGGCTACATTTTGTTTTTAAATAAAAGGATTTTCCAAATAATGTCGTTGAAAACATTGGAGTTGGGGTTAAAAGGTATCTGTCTAAGATATTGTGCACTTTATTTTAACTCTTTTGAAACTATAAGTACTAAAGTTGAAAAACAAGATGTGCTTTTGCCCCACTATTTTCATAATATTTGTATAAAGAATCTGAAAAACACAAATGCTGTTAAAATAGAATGAAATTAAGATTGCAAAAAATTCATCTGTGTAACTGTTTTTAGGATGACTTTGCTTTCATGGATCGGTTGCTTCTGGTATGAAAGATTTCAGGTTTTATATAGACTGAGGTTGCACTTGTTTTATGTTTTCCATTTCCCGTATTTCATTTGAATAAAAGAAGTTTCCATAGCATCTGAAAGAATCTAAGTTATTAGTCTGAATTATATGTTATTCTTGTTTTATGTCTAAGTGAGCAAAAATGGAGATTTATGGGGAAAAAAGAGGAGAGCGGACGAGGTTATGATGAGAGCTTTGTTTTTGTTGAAGAAAGTGAAAGAAAAAAATTTCATGGAAGCAAAATATTTTTGGTTTAGAAAAAGCGATAAGACATTTGTTTTCTCTAAAAAATAAAAGAAAATGACTGTTTATGATTTAGATATAATTATTTATAATGGCCATTAAACTAGAGAATGAGCAAATGCAATAAAACATCTTCATGGCTTACTGTAACATTGATGAAGTATTTTACTGGGGAATTAAAATCCAATTTGTTTCTATTCCTTATTATGAGGAGGTCTCTAACTGTAAAAGTCATTTAGTGGGGAAGGCTTTAAAAAAGATATAGAATTAGCTTACACTTTGTTTTTAATAAATAAAATCTTGCTGAGGGAATAATTTATTTGACTTACACTTATTTGACTGAAAAGGGAAAAGTCATTAATAAGACATGAATTCATTCACATAAGTTGTTGAGCGCTTTGGAAGCTAATAGTTCTTCACAATTTAATAATTTGTTTGATGGTTCAGTGGTTCTTGGCTTTCAAAATATTAAGAAAACTCGCGAGCTTGTGCTTTTCAGATCTCAATGAAGTCTCCTCTCTCTCTCTCTCTCACTCGCTCTCTTTGTGTGTGTGTGCGCGAGAGAGAGTGTGTGTGTTTGTATCCTTTATCTGCAGTTGGATTTCACTAATGATTTACTACCAGGGCCTGTGTTTTTATGTACTGGTTTAGTGGCTTTGTGGACATATGAGAAGAGATCAAGACTTGGATGGTCGGAAGTGTGAAGAAGAAGATAATGTAGTCAGCATGTTTGGTTCCGATGAAGATGCTGGTACTCAGATTCCAACTCAAGCTCAATCAATTGTTGAAGGATCAGGGGCAGTTTTGGTGTCAGAGTCTAAACCTGTTCCTGATGTGGATTATCTACAGGTGTTTTGTCTTTCTGTTGTCAAATTATTTTGTTTGCCTAGTAGGTGTGTAATCTCTGTATATAAATACAATTCTTTTTCTGCAGGAGTTGTTGGCGATCCAGCAGCAAGGGCCTAGATCCATTGGCTTTTTCGGAACCCGGAATATGGGCTTCATGCATCAAGAACTCATTGAGATTCTTAGCTATGCTTTGGTTATAACGGTAATAAACTATAATTTTCTATCACATATAGTTTATCTACAGTGCTATGGGTAGTTTTTGATCTCATCAAATGCTGACAAAATGCCAGCTTTTCCTTTTTTTCCCATTTTGTGCTGATTATAAGAAAGAGTTCCTGTATTAGACTTTCTATGTTCCTGAAATTGCTTCATTACATTTCCTTTGCAGAAAAATCATATTTATACATCAGGCGCATCAGGGACTAATGCAGCTGTTATCCGGGGTGCTTTAAGAGCAGAAAAACCAGAGTTGCTTACAGTAATTTTGCCTCAAAGCTTAAAGAAGCAACCACCTGAGAGTCAAGAATTATTGGCAAAGGTAAGAGTATGTGATTACAAATTTTTGAACTTAAAGAATTGAAGTGGTTTCCATCAGTAATGCATTGAATACAAATGTGAGCGGTGATTTGAAGATTGAACTGTAAGAAGAAAAAATTAAGTCAAAAGGGAAGGGAAATAGAAAGAAAATACTGGGAATTTATACTTTAATATGAACCCAATAACCTAATGTTCCATTGTTCAGAATCCAACATATACTTAGGTAGTTATAGACTTCTTACTTATTCTGCTGGCTTTAGTATTTATAAATCAGGAGAATTAGAAATCGTTTAACTATAGAACTTTGACCAACTCAACTAAACATGATATGAAGATCTAATAACAGAATGATGAGTCTAAGACAATTAAATTACCTAAGTAACTTTAATGTCTAGGAATCACTAAAATTACAGCTCTTTCCTGCATAAAAAACTGCCCTTAACTCCCAATGACTGACAATTATATTTAATATTGGGGGTAGATACTAAGCTCGCCATTATTAGATGCAGAGCTTGCCGTTATCGCAGCTAGTCTCAACCGATCCCTTGATCAAGAATAACTTGATAACTTTATAATAGATGAATAACTTAATAATAGGTGCCATGAATAGCAAAGTTCTTGGTTGCCTCCTCATCTATGTGGGAACCCAAATCCCATATATTATCGGTCGAAAGGTCTCCCTATCAACCTCGAGATTGAAGTAATCAGAACACCATCTTAAATCTTGGTCGGAAACAAAATCCCATAGCTCTTGGGCCAAGGGCCGCGTCACCAACTTCACAATAAAGGCAATTTTGACCCGCTGAATTTTTACAGCAGTAGAGGAATTGAATCCCATCCTCATCATCCGGTCCTCTCCTTTTTATCGACTCTTAGATCAAAATCCAAACTACACAAGACCCGCATTGGGTTTTAACTAAAGGTGGCTAGGTTAAAAAAGAGGCTAATCATGTGCTGATCTCTTAAGCAGGACTCTAATTCGGAGGTTAGGGTGTCGACCTTAACCACAATCATTCGTAGTAAAAATGAAAAACGGTAGAGGAAGCACGTCTTAGATTGCCTTGCCTTGTGTTGTGCGCATCTCCCGCACTTGTGGTGCGCCACACATGACCCACTCATGCTGCGCCTCGTGCCTATGGTGCACATCGCATGCTCTGCTCATGCTGAGCCTAACGCCTCATGGTGCAGCGCGCTGCACGCCACTGCCGTGCTCTGAGCTGGGCACAACCAGTTGCGCCCTCATGCCACTGCTGTGCGCAGTGCTCCGCACATGCTGCACCGCTCATCAACCCACAAGTAGATCCTTGGCCCACATCAGTACATACTCGTCTGGCACTCGCACCCCGAGCTCCCCCGCTCAAGGCTGCATTGCCTTTGCCTCAGTATGCCTCGCTGGTTTCGCCCTGCCTTGGGCTCATCAGGAGAACGGCTCCAGTTCCCGACCAGCTCGTGTGGAGTAATAAGTCCCACTGTTTAACTACCCGTACGCCACTGTTCCTAATCCTAGAGCCGCCTATCTAGCCTAATATGCCCCAGCTTGCATACCCGAGAGTTAGGGCTGTGACAGCTAGTCATTAGAAGAAAAATGTCTAGGGAATGGAATGTAGTGATTATTGGGTTTTGCATTACCGTTATGTTTTATCAAACCCCCACGTTTCTTATTTATTTTTGAGTTTATCCCATATGTAATAATTTATTAATAGGTGATATTGTTTAGGTACGATAAACAATAATCTTACTCATAAGATTATGAGATTAATTTATAATTTCAACCATGTGCATAAGATGATGTAAGATTATGTTACATATGTCTATGGTTATGTTTAATCAGATGGATGATGTTGTCATTAGAATATTTTTAAACATATATTTATATATTTATATTTAATGTATATTTTTAATTATTAACAAATTTTTAGGGTGTAAGAATTTTTTTATTCGTTGCGTCTCATATCATGAGAGAAATGAAAACTTTTTATGGGGCATTGTGAAGAACTGCCCTAAACTATAAGGTTGTCCGAATAACAAGAAAGGATTCGCAACATTAATGTTTGCATACAAGTAGACATGGTCTCAAGGGATCGAGCCATTCTTTGCAAATTTGGGGACCAAAATGAAAAGAAAATCAAAACTAAGAGGCTAAGTGTAAAATGTATATTTTAGAAAGGAGCGTTTTAGACAAGATGCTTCCATAATGAATTCTTGTCTTGTCACGTACACATTCAATTTAAGATCAATCAATCATAGTAATGAGAATAGGAGACATATTTTTATTGGATGATCATATTGCAATAATCCTACTTGAGTTTATTTCTAAAAAATACAAATTATTAATAATTTTATTTATCATTATATCTTTTTTTTTTTAAAAAAATTCTAACAAAGCTGTATACCTAAAGCCATTTAATTCGAGATTTAATATTAATTGATTAATATAATTTTGAATAATATTATAAGTGTAATGTTGTATATTTTCTTTAATTTGTCAACATTTTTACTGTTTTTCATACTAAAAATCTTATCTATATTAACAAATTTTTACCAAACGACAAGGCGAAAACCTTCCTTCTATTGACTTTCTTACATATCATCAAATCAAGAAACCTAATTCTTTTGTTTGGTTCCAAGACTTTTGCTTGTAAGTAGCCATGTCATAGCTAACTTTGTTTAGTTACAATCTAAATTTCCCCACAACCAAAAACTGCTTCTCAATTAAGTTAATTTAATTACAATTGTAATGACCATCGTGTTATTGATTAAACAAGTGAAAAGCACTTTTTTACATGTGGAGGTTGACAAATTTTCTAGCTTTTTTGATGGGGGTGGTTTAGAAAGTTTTTAATTTCAATATTATAATGACTAATTTTTTTAAGCAATAAGTGCTTCTGGGAAGCAACGTACTCCATATTAAATTAACATTTCAACAATCCTACATGTAATTCCATTTGAAATAAACAACAGCACTAATACAAACATCTATGTATTACTTCAAAAATACCCTTTCCTAGAAATACTCTCCTCTTATTTGGTCTCTTGGGAATTTCATCGAGCAGATTATGTCTTGTGGGCATTTTCATTTTTGTACTTCAGTTTGTAACTAAAAATCAATTTCTCTTGGTCCCCACTTCAGCATTATTTCTTAAAAGATTCACTGTGCAATGGAAAGCAGAAAGACAATGAATGAGTGATTGGAAGGTATTGGATATCTCTGTCCCGCACCTCGTGTCCTTTCGGCAGAGACTCAAAATCTTGGGGGAACTTGTGTGGACAAAACTAGCCTCAGTCAAATTACTTCAATATTCCAATTATGGCGACCGTTTCTTTTTCTCCTTGATTTAAATAAATAAAAAAATACCCTCTATTTTGTTTCTGTGAAGATCTCAAATAATTAATGAAAAAGTAGTTACTAGGACAAGAAGTGCTTCACAGTAGAAAGTACTTACAACGCTTTTTACCATTTTGAAGTCAAATACATTACTTTTCAACAGTTGCATGCACTATTTAGCTTAATTCAAAGTTGGGTTTTGAATTTGTTGATGATAAACTTCTAATCCCAAATACTATAGCTTTTCCTATTTTCTTTAGGACGGATTCACAGCTTAAGACTCCTTTGAAAATGCAAAGGATGGAGAAAAAATGGAGTATAGAATAGAATAAGATTGTCAAAATACCTTTACAAGAAAGCCAATGTTCAAAACATTTTACTGTGTCTAAACAACAAAAGTCTAATCAATGTGCGTCTAAAGCATACCCTTTGGAGGCAAGAAAATTATATTATCAATTATTATGATTACAGAAAGTATAATAGGGGAATCAAATCAATGAAATAATGAGAGCATAACCACCTGCAACAAAACTATTGCTATAAATAATGGGATTTATAGTGGAATCATGTTGTGATAGTACTCTAGCAATCATGGTTCTAAGTGGTACCACCAATTCTTCATGTTCCTTTCTGAAAAATGAGAAGGGAAAGACCAATTTATTGATTTCTTTTGAGCATAACTTAACAATAATCAATTTAACTGATAAAATCTATCGAGTTAATCAATTTGCTAACTTGATAATCATAATTACAAAAAGCAATTCGAAACTTCTTTAAACCAATATTATATTGTATTTTTATTAGAAGGTTAGGTGGTCCTAGAAATTTACGTTTAGGAAACTGTGGCCATTCGAGGACATTGCTGAGCTATGAAGAAACTCTCTCTCTCTTCCTTTGCTTCACATGCTATCGTTCTATTAATCCATTGAGTCTTCTCTCTCCCTTTCTCTCTCTTTGATTTACATACTTTCATTCTATTAATCTCTAGGGGACAAAGACAAAAGCTCATGGGACTGGAGATTCCTCACATTTAATTTTTTCCAATTCGATATTTCTCTCTCTCTCTCTCAGTTTTCTGCTCTCCATAGATTGTACACTGGATATATTATCTCAATCTCTGCGAATCAAATCCAACCGTTAGATATCCAAATTTCAATCCTAGTTGTTGTTTTCTACCATTGATAATTTCTGCAGCAATATCTGCTTATTAGCTTTGTTCTATTCTTTGGGTTTATTTGTGTATGTACATACAACTCTGTTTCATCCTCTGTTCATGGCTGCAGCAACGACTGCTACAACACAAATCTTTCAAAGCCATGAAGGTAACAGTAACAACAAAAATGAAGTTAGCCGGAAGGAAATACAAGCTGCCATTGCCAAAGCTGTGGAATTAAGAGCTCTTCATGCTGCTTTGACGAAAGGGAATAGTCCTGTCAATAACAGATACAATTCTACTTCCCCTGTTTCTCGCCCTGTTTCTCAGTTCTCTTCTCAAGATTATCCTGTTTTTACTCCTGTAAGTCTCCTTATTTTCTCCTTCTTTTATTGAAATGACATGGTTTTGTGTGTTTTTACTCCATTTTCAGTCCAATATTTTGCTAGATTCTGCATAAAATGAAATCTTTTAGGTTCATGAATGGTTGGGAACAATGGAATTAGTAAAACCCTGAAAAATATTTTCTTATGATAATTATTATGATATCTATGTTTATCAATGTATATTGTGTTCTATCAACTAATGTTCTTCTTTAGTTTATTTCTTTTTTCACATTTTATAAATTTATCTGACTGATGTGTTTAATGTAAATCGAGGATAAGAATCTATATTTTCACAAGGACTTGTAGACTGTATTATTCTTCATTCCGCTCTACCTTTGTTTAGTTTCACTAGCATATGAAGTTTTCATGATCTTTTTACCATGGTAGGATCAGATATAATTTCAGTTACTTCTGGATTTCACACGTTTTACTGATTTTGGGGGAACTTTGACAGAGTTATGAAGACGAACCAGTACCTGGGTATCATCATATTCATGCAATGAATCAATCAGGAAGTTGGGATGAATATGGTTTAGAAGGAGTAAAAGACAATGAAAACACTGTATCAGATTACAAGAAAGAGAATTCATCTTCAAAGAAAGTTTTGCCTTCTGGTTTGGCAAGCTTAGAATCCCATATTTGTCCAGCAGATGACCAAAAATCTGTAACAGGTTCTTGCACAAACATCACAGTGCTTCAAACATCACCACGAACAGAAGTTTACAAGTCAAGTAGAAGAAACAGTTTGGGAGACTTCAAATCAGTGTCTTCTTGCAATAGATGCAAGCCAGCAATTATCTCAAGTGAATCCGAAAATGTCATTAGGAACATCAGGAATTCTGACATTGTTGTCCCATTGACAGATTCTCATTCATCAATTCATTCTCAACCCAAAAGTCGTGGAGTGATTTCATGGTTGTTTCCGCGGTTAAAGAAGAAGCACAAGACTGAGAATTCCCCTAACAGGACAGAATCTGAAGAAGTTTCACAGGTTTTCAAGGACTTGGGGATATTTTCAGTAGAATCATTAAAGAGAGAGCTTATGGAAGCCAAGAAGAATAGAGATGCAGCCTTACTGGAAGTTTCTGAGATGAAAACTTCAATGGGGGAGCTAAGACAAAAGCTGGAGTACTTGGAAACTTACTGTGAAGAGCTGAAGAAAGCCTTGAGACAAGCCAAAAACGTAAAGGATTCTCAAGTTCCAGAAAAGCTTGGAAATTTTCCAAGAAGAGGGAAATCCATTGACGGAAATGGAGAAAATTTGATGCCTGTAAATGAAGAAGTAATGGTGGAAGGTTTCTTGCAGATTGTTTCGGAAGCAAGATTGTCAATAAAGCAATTCTGCAAAACACTAGTTGCCCAGATTGAAGAAACTGATCATACTATAATGGACAACCTAAATTTGCTCCTTCAACCATACAAGTTATCGCTAAGTTCAAAAAATTCAAAGGCTGTTTTCTTCCATTTGGAAGCCATAATAAATCAACCACTCTACCAGGATTTTGAGAACTGTATGTTTCAGAAAAATGGCTCACCAAAGCATTTAGATCCCCAGCAAGATCGGCAAGCACAGTTTTCATCATTCGTTGCACTCAGAAATCTAAGCTGGAATGAAGTTCTGAGGAAAGGGACTAAATTTTACAGTGAAGAATTCAGCAAATTCTGTGACCAGAAAATGAGTTGCATTATCACAACACTAAATTGGACTAGACCTTGGCCTGAACAACTTCTCCAGGCTTTCTTTGTTACTGCAAAATGCATTTGGTTACTTCATTTGCTTGCTTTTTCATTCAATCCACCATTGGGAATCTTAAGGGTTGAAGAAAATAGAACATTTGATGCACATTACATGGAAGATCTGCTTATGGATAGGCAAAAAATACACGGTCCGATCCGGGTTAAGATCATGGTGATGCCTGGATTTTATGTTCAAGATAGGGTTTTAAGATGTAAGGTTATTTGCAGGTATAAATCTGTTGCTTAGTTCACTTAAATAATCTTCTCTTTTTTCTTTTTGACTTTTTTGTTTTTCTGTTGTCTTTTAATTCTGAGGCAGGGTAGTTTGTAACTATATATGAAATTGATGTTTCAATAAATGATGAAATGGGGTTTTCTCTATAGCTTGGTTATGAAATAGACTTGTAATTTGTTGAAGGATTAGGTGGAATTCTAAAGTGATAGAATTGGAATCCTATTTTTTTTGTTCTTTGGTTCCATGATGTAATTGAAATATTCAAAACCTAACATCATAAAACATGGAGAAAAGAAATTCAGTGATTTTGATGGGAACTATACCCTACCTAAGCAAGCATAATACTGAGACATTTCTCCTTCAATATACCCAATAATTAGGACTGTTGTTGACCGCTTAATAATTAGAGATTTGGTTGTATTTAATAATATTAATTTTTAATAAAATTTATATATTTTTATTTTAATATTTAATATTTCGAATTTTCATCTTTAATTAAAAATTATCGCGCCATACTACTAAACGAAGTTCGATTATTCAAATATTTAAAGAAGATTTCAGCCTCTACAACAATCCTTATTTCTTCCTTTAATTCGCTGAACTAGTTTTTCATAGACAAATACTTACTTTAATTGACTTTTAAGCATTTCTTCTTTTCAAATGGTTGGACCGAATTTTGTCAAAACCATAGAAAATTTTTGTTGAATTAATTAAATATAAATAACAATGTCAAAGAATATAATTAAAAAAAATAGAGTTTATAAAGATATTTTTAAAATTTTAATTGAATAAACTTATTCAAATATTTATATTCAAAATTAAGTAAAAAATTTTAATTTAATTTCATTCATACATAATTAACAATAATAAAATTTGGGGACCCAACATTGTATGTGATCTGGAAGAAATTTTGGGGATAAGAATGGGAATGGGGATGAAGATGAATCGGTAAGAAGTGTTTTCTGTTTTCTGTTTTCTTCTTTCTATCTTCTTTAATAAATAATCCTATAAGTGACGTTCAGGGCACTTAAAATTTTGTGAAAATTTTGATTAGGAGAAGAGTCCACATGTCATCATAGTGCTTGATTCACAGTCATCCATCTCGTCATTTTGACTTATGTTAACTCAAGTTTTGGAGGGTTTCAATCTTTGATCAAAGGGATATGCACTGGTTGCTAAGCCTAGCCTCAACAGGTTGAACTCCCATTTGCTGTCTCTTGTCGTAAATGCAGCATTCAAGAATTGATCCATGGCTTTCACCGAAGAACCCTGAAAATTTTCCTCCTTTTTAACGACATTCTTAATCATGTCCATGACCTCTGAGGCTTTCCTCTGTAAGTTTCACTCATGACCAACTTGATTTTTCAGCTACTTCCTCATTCCGAATCTCATAGCTCTTTCCTCTGGCAACCTTCACGCAAACCTCGATATTCTCCTCCAAAAACTTTGAATTATAAAACTGGTCCACGGCCAATGTCCTACCAATTACGGGCACTCCATGGACTAAAGTCTCAAGCACAGAATTCCGTCCACAATGACTCATAAATGCAGATACAGAGTTCGAACATAAAATCTCAATTTGACAGCCCATTTGTGAACTATAGCCCTTTTCCTCAGTCTTTGATTCTTTCTTCAAATCCCCATTCACTAGCTTTAAATTCTGAGTTTACGTCGAAGCCAACTGGTGGACTAACAACCCATATGAAATTTTTGCCCCAGGCCTCTAAAGCCATTGTCAATTGCATTCATTTGTAATGCAGCAGTTGTGTTCTGTGACCCATATGATACAAAGAGGACTGAATTGAAAGGTTTGGCATTAGGCCTTTTCTTGCACAACCCTTGAGGAGATTCCATATTCTTTTCCAGGCCCAGTTTTGCCTCCCTGGGACAAAAGAACAGGCCAATTGGCCCAACAAATGTGCCAAATTTTCTCCTCAAATAGAGCAGTCCAATAATGTCAAGTCCCTAAACCATATTAATCAAAATCCCATCAGCATTCAACCATAGAGGGATACTGTAGAAACACGGTTGATATTCTACAGTTCGATTATATAGTATCCTACAAAAGGATCACTTCCACCAGCAAATCTGGGATATTCTAGCAGCTGGGTTACATGAATTCTTGAAGCTTTAGGAAAATCCGGCAACGCAAATTCGTCTAAATTAGTGTTCCAATGGGGCATGTGTAGCCACAGAGAGTGGTGACAGGTAAAGCCAAAGTCCCCACCTCCTATAAATAAAGCATGAGAAACACCGAATTTTCGTGCAATATCTGCACACATCCAAGGAATATTTATGCAACACAAAGCTGTCTACGCCAAATTTGTTGATGAATATAATCAGAAATGAGTTTTCTGAAATGTGGTTTCAGTGATAAAAAGTTTCAACGAGATGGGGAATCAGATAACATGGAAGAGAATCAGTGCTTTCAGTACAAGGAGGTAGATGATTTGAGTTTCTTGATATTTACCGAGTGTTAACACAATTTATGTTGTATTTGTTTGTATTTTCGAATTGAAGGGCTTAATGCAAGGAAAGGGATTATATGGCCTTGTGCCAAGAATGGGAACAATTTTTTGTTGATATGATTTCCGAAAGAGAATAAATACATTAAGGCTGCCTAGTTCATAGCTGACACAGAGTGTCAAGTTTATTTTACAGGAATTCTGATTTCTTGCTTGTCTAAATTTTTTATTGAATAAATTTATGAATAAAAAATATAATAATAAAATAAAATTTTAAGCTTACATTGATAAAATAGATGTACATATTAATTAAATAATGAATAAAAAATATATATGCAATCGAATCAACGAGTCTCTCCACTCAAACAAAAAGTCAAAAGAATTCTTTTTTAATCAGTGGTTTTGTTAGCTTTTAGAATTGTTCATCACAGAAGAATTCGTAATAAAAAAAAAAAATTGTCCAAGATTATTGTTAAATGTCGAGATATTTATCATTCACATAGTTAATTGGAAATATTTAATTTATTAAGTACGTAGAGGGGTTGGACTGTTTGCGGCTTCGTGCCAATAAATTCTATTTTCACATTGATTTTTAATTTTTTCTCAATTACTATACTCGTAGTTAAAATTAAAAATTAAATATATACTCGTAGTTATAAAGTATCTTTCTGTCACAGTATGATAACCGCAGGGGTTCAACTTAATTTCTGGAGATGCAAAATTTGATTTAAGTCCAAGAATTGAAAATATAATCATACATCAGGGGTGGCCGCAGGGGCCCTGGAGAAGTAATTATTGGTTATGCAAAGGTTTCCTGCCATTGCCAATTATGATATATAAAATGATTTCTTTCATGCTTCAAATTTCGTAATAGTTGATTTTTCATTCCTCCTTTTGTGCTTTCCTCATCCGAAAAGCAGAGCTCAAGAATTGATCAATGGCTTTCACAGAAGAACCTTGATCTTTTTCATCATTTTTAACAGCATTCTTAATAATCTCCATAGACTCTGAAGCTTTCTTTCTCATTTTCTTTCCTTTCTCAGTTTCATTCATCACCAATTTAATCTTTTCTGCTATTTCCTCATGCAGAACCTCGCAGCTCTTCCCTCTGGCAACCTCCACACAGACCTCAATCTCTTCCTCCAATAACTTTGAATTATAGAACTGCTCTGCTGCTAATGGCCAACCAATTATCGGAATGCCATTACTTAAAGCTTCAAGCACTGAGTTCCATCCACAATGACTCAAGAATGCAGATGTAGACTTGTGGGATAAAATCTCCACTTGAGGTGCCCATTTATGAATTACTAGCCCTTGTCCTGAATCTTTGATTCTTTCTTCAAATCCTTCGGGCAACCATTCATCGGTTTTAAATTCGGAATTTATGTCAAAGCCAATTGGTGGTCTAAGAACCCATATGAAACTCTTACTGCAGGCCTCTAAAGCCACTGCCAATTGTATCATTTGTGATGCAGCTATAGTATTTTGAGACCCAAATGACACATAGAGGACTGAATTGCAAGGTTTTGTATCGAGCCAATATCTGCAGACTTCTGGTGAGATTCCGGATGCTTTTCCGGATCCAGCATTGCTTAATGTTGACAAAAGAACAGGCCCAATTGGCCAAACAGGTCGGCCTAAGTTTCTCCTGAAATACATTAGTCCAATGTTGTCAAGTTCCTCAACCGTGTTAACCAAAATTCCATCAGCATTTGACCATAGAGGAAGCACTTTCTTTAAAAACACTGAAAAAGAATCACTTCCATCGGCAACTCTCAGATGATCTGCCAGCTGTGTTTTATGAATTTTTGAAGCTTCAGCAAAATTCGGCAACACAAATTCATCCGAATCCGTGCTTCCATGAGGTAAGTTTAGCCACAAAGAGTGGTAACAGGCAAAGCCAAAACCACCACCTCCTATAAATAAAGCATGAAAAACACCAAACTCCTGTGCAATCTCTTGACACCATCCAAAGTACATGCCTGTGATGATACAAAGTGGTTTTTGCCCATTTTGTTCGTCAATTAGATTGGAGATGAGTTTCTTGAAGTGTGGCTTGAACGATAACGAAGCTTCGAGGAGATTGGGAAGGAGATGATAAGGAATAGAGTCTGTGTTTTCAGTAGAAGGAGGTAGGTTATGATCTATGCTGTTGAAGGGAATTTCTAAAAGGTGAATGGAGGAATTAGGATGGAGAGATGATTTAAGTTTCTTGACGTTTAAAGGAGTGTTAACAAAAGTTACGGTGTATTTCTTTGAATTTTCTAACTGAAGAGCTAATGCTAGGAAAGGAATTATATGGCCTTGTGCCATAAATGGAAACATAATTACGGTTTCTTTCCTCTGTGCCATTTTTGCCAATGGGTATGGTCAGAGACAGAGAAGAAGTGGAGGAAGATGTAAAGTGAGGATGAGGGTTCATATATTTGCAATACAATTTCTTTATTGGAAGAATGACAAATAGATATGATTTTTTAAAATGATATATATCTTATTAAAATATTTGTGGTAAAAGTTTTTTTTTTATTATTTTTAAATATTATTTATTTTTTTATTAAAATATTTGTCACAAATATATTTTATAATTTAAGAAAGTGGCAAAATATATGTTCTTATTACATAAATTTTTAATTTTTATCATATAAGTATATCACTTTTATTATGTAAATCTTTAAATGAAAATAATTAATTTTCTTTAAAAATATTTTAAATTTGATTTATAATTTTAATACTTTATCTTATAATTTTTTATACTAAAAAATTATAAATTAACTTTTTAAAAATTAAATTTAAAATATTTTATTTTATACTCATAAAAATTAATGAATTTATTTTCACTTTTATTGTATAATTTAAATTTATAAAAACATTTACTTTACTTTTTTTTAAAATTAAATAAAAATAATTTAAATATTTTATTTAAATTATTAAATAGCTGTAATACTTCATACTATAAAAAAATTTAATTTATAATTTTATATTCATAAATATTCTTAAAAAAATTTATCAAATACAAATATAAAATTGTAAATTCAATTTATTAATTTTATAATACTTTACATGAAATAATTTATAATTTAATTTTTAAAAAATAAATTTAAAATATTTTTATTTTATATTCATAAAAATTTGTAAATTTATTTTTACTTTATAATTTAAATTTATAAATATTTTATTTTATTTTATTTTTAAAAATTTTTAAAAATAATTTAAATATTTTATTTAAATCATTGAATAATTGTAATACTTTATACTGTAAAAAAATTTAATTTATAATTTTATATTCATAAGCATTTTTAAAAAAAAATTATCAAATATAAATATAAAATTATAAATTAAATTTATTTATTTTATTATACTTTACATGAAATAGTTTATACTTTAATTTTTAAAAATTAAATTTAAAATATTTTTATTTTATATTCACAAATATTTGTGAATTTACTTTTTTATAATTTAAATTTAAATTTAAATTTAATTTATAATTTCATATTTATATTTAAAACTTTTTAAAAGTGGTTATAAACATAAAATTATAAATTAAAAATTTTTAAAGTATAAAGTATTATATTTAATCAATAATTTAAATAAAAATATTTAAATTATTTTTATTAAACTTTTAGAATTGAAAATAAAATAAATTTTTTATCAATTTAAATTATAAAATAAATATATTTTAAATTTAAGTTTTAAAAATTAAATTATAAATTATTTTAGCGTAAAGTATTATAAAATAAAATTTAAGTTATAACTTTATATTTATATTTAATAAATTCTTTTTTAAAAATATTCGTGAATATAAAATTATAAATTAAATTTTTTTTATAGTATAAGGTATTATAATTATTTAATAATTTAAATAAAATATTTAATATTTTTATTTATTTTTAAAAATAAAATAAAATAAAATATTTTTTTTATAAATTTGATTTATAAAATAAGAATATATCATAGATTTTTATAAATATAAAATAAAATATTTTAAATTTAATTTTTAAAAATTAATTTATAATTTTTTTAGTATAAAGTATTATAAATAACGAATTAAAATTATAAAATAAATTTAAAATAATTTTTAAAAAAAATTTAATTGTTTTAATTTAAAAATTTATATAATAAAAATTAAAAATTTATACAATAAAATCATACATTTTTGTAGGTTTTTGTCTTTTTTCTAAATTATAAAAGTTATTTTTTAGAAATATTATGATAGGGTGTAAGTGATATTTTAAAAAATAATAGAGTTTTTGTCACAAATTTTTTTATTAAAAATAATGATTATTTCAAAAAATCATATTTATTATTCTCCTTTTTTATATTAACTAATAGAATAATGCTAAAAATTTAAATTATATTACTAATTTTATATTTTAATTGACGAGGCAATTGAGTTATAGTGTTACATCACCCGTAAAATATGAAGAGTTTTAAATAATATAAAAATTTTAAAAATATTTTTTTAATAAATAAATATTAGTGGTCTATTATATTTGATTTTCCATTTTAGTTTCTTTAAAATAAAATGTTATTGTTTCAAATTTTAATAAAATATAATGGACACTCAAAATATTCTTGTATATTCCATATTTCTTCCTATTTATATAAACTTTATATAGAATAGAAAAATAATCATAATTAATGGCGAGCATCATGAGTGACATAAGAAACTTGAACCTATAAGCATCACCAATGACCATCGAAATTAGAATAATTATAATTAATTAACTAATGGTTTATGCACATGTAATCAATGAGGTACGCTAATTAAACAAAAACAGTCCGAAATCCGTGAATTTGGATTTCTAAGTCGGTGGTTTGGTCTGGTAAAAAAAAAAAAAAAAAAACATTGGAAAATACAAGTCAGCCGTCGTTTTCATAGTTGAAGAAATCACGTGAAAGGATATCACCATGTCTATGTGCATGCACATGATCACAAAAAGCTTTTATCAACTAAGAATCATGGGTAAGAATATGATGTTCCAATTATACCATACGAATTATTAAAATTTTTTATTATATATATTTTTTACAATTTTATTGTATTTTTAAAATTTTTTTTTCATTGCATTATAAGTTAGAATTATAATGCAAAAATTAAAAAATATAATAAAAAATTTGAAAAATACAACAAAAAATCTAGAATATGTACTCTATAACACTTTACTGTAGCATAACCCAGTAATTATTAATTATTTCAAATAATTGTTCGAATGCTTTAAAATAATTTAAGTGAGTTATTTTTTTAGTAGATATTTATGTTTAATTCTTAAATACCGAATTTTAAAATAAGTAAAAAAACTTAAAAATATATTTAAATTTTGCTTTTATTTTTTTAAAATAATCATTAATTAATTGGTGATATCTATCTATCTATCTATCTATCTATCTATCTATTATCTAAGTACTTATAATAATTTGCTTGATAATAAATTTTTTTTTTATCCAATCTATTACTAATATATGACAATTTACAATCAATAGTTTATGAAATGTACAATCTAATTATAAAAAAATTATTATCAAGAGTAATAAAAATATTTGTTTTATATTTAATAATTACTATATATCAATCCATTTTTTTTTATAATACCATTAGATAACAAGAATTTATTCATTATCAAAAAAAGTACAATTAATGGGATTGAATACAATCATTAATCACAAATAACTCTATAAATTTGAACCATTGAAATTGTAATCCGAAAACAAATAATGTTCTAAGACGTTGATGATCAACCCTATTCTTTTATAAATAAATATTCAATATCAGCAGTTTCTATGATAACCAAGGAATAAATCATCAAGTAACAAAAGTCATAATTAGAATAGAACTTGCTCCTTTAAACCACAAACATCGTCACTAAAACACAAACCGTAACTAAATTTTTTTAGATAAATACAGCATTCATATCACTACAACAGAAATGGTCTTTAATGATACCAAAATTCTTCTCAAAAAGAGTAAATAGTGCTGCTAAAAGATTTAGCGATAATAAAAAGCGGTATCGCTAAATAATTTTTATAAAAAGAAATCGTGATGCTAAAACGATGCTTGACGCTAAAATTTTTAGTGATGACAGTTATAATATCGCTAAAAATGATATTTAGCGGCGTCATTGTCATCGCAATAGGTCTCATCGAAAAGATGCATCGTTAAAGATTGACATTCAGCAGTGCCATATGTTGTCACCAAACTAATTTTTAGCGACAACATTTTAGTCGCCGTTAAAAAGCAATTCAACAACAATATATTGTTGTCGCATAAAGTATTATTAGCTACAATTTATGGCGTCACTAAATCTATCTTTAGTGATGACCATTTTGTCGTCGTTAATAAATGTATTTTGTCTAATACCTACCCTTTTAAATAATTTATATAAATAATTATTTTTAAAAATACATGTATATAAATTTTATGTATCAATATTAATTTAAAATAGTTGTATTATTATTGATTATAGTATTTTAATGACAATTAAATAAATAAATAACTTAAATACTAATAATCTAAATAAAAAAATATAAGCCTGAATTAAATACTTAAATAAAAATAATCTAAATCCAAAATATATAAACTTGAATTATTTTAAATCATATATTAAAATAACCATTGCAAAATAAAACAAATAACTGAATAGCCAAAATCATCTCCATATAAAATTCATAAATCATTTTAAATTTGAAATCAAAATTTTAAAGTTCATAAATAACTTCACAAACTCCTCTTCAAATAAATTTTCTCTTAACAGGAAGATGAAAGGATGTCCATTGAGCTCAAACATCTATAAAATTAAAAATATATATTGAGTTGTAATTAATAATTCACGGTCTTTTGCAGTTAAATAATTTAGTTTTAAATTTAATTAATTTGCATTGGATGTAATATTCCAATTAAATGATTATTAAGTAAAAGTCATAAACTCAAGTAACAACAATAAGATTTTAAAAACAAAATGAGCATACAAAGAAGTATCTTCCAACCAAAATCTTTATTTTATTTAACAAAGAATGTACTGAATTCATCTACTTCGATTATTGATAAAAGTAATAAAGAATTAAGATTATTAAAGTTGATGTTTAGATGCATAAATCATTCTAATTATCTGTACTACAAAAAAAATAAAGATATAATAATACCTATAAGACTCTGATTGCCGAAATCAGTGTGACTTCAACTCTAATAAAATATTTATAAACTCTTGCAATTGTGTTTTATACTCTTATAGCTCAGTTTTAGTAGATTGTAAGTGAGACTTTGTTTCCTACAACTCTAGCCGGGTACAGTCTAATTCAGTCTGTAATCTATTTTCAGTGGATGAGGAACCAACAGTAAAATCACATGCTCTTTTACATTTAGTCAATCCTTTGATATAATGTGATTGGTTGCCAAATACTTGGCGCGACATCTCCTCGTCACTAATTAGCTATGATCCATTTCAAGCGAAAGTTGATGTACTTCACCAATTTTTCCTGATTTGAAAATAAATTAAACTATCAATACATTTATTTGTTAATGCAACCCAAATTATTTGAAAATACAATTTAGAAATAAATTATATCTTACATGTGCAAGCTCTACTTTTGAACTAATCCACCTATATTTGTCATTATAATGTGTCACTCGAAAATGGTCTGAAAAATTTTGAGTACAACTGAAATTATCACTCTATTACAATATAAATATCAATATTAGAATATTATAAAATAAAAATATAATTGCATACAAAGTTAAAATTGTTATAATTGAATTCATATTCAAATATCTATAAATCTTAATCCTAAATCTAAACCTATCTTACAAGGTCGATTAATTATTCTATTATTATTATTATTATTAAAAATACAAAATTAATGAACCATGCCTCAATCAAATTCAAAATAATAATAGTCCTTATTCACATACTAAAATGGGTCATCACAATTATGTCTCCATCTAAAAATTGACTACATTCTAACTAATTATATACTGAACATTATTAACAAAAATAAAAACATGTGACTGCTCTCTATAATAAGTATAAAATGGTTTAAATCCAGCACGATGGTTAAAAAGAAGTTTGCCCATGTTGTTAGAATTCTGAGAACACATTTTCTAAAATACAAACATAAAAAATATAAACGTATCAAAGTCTAAAAATATACTCCTAATATTAACAAAATATCACTATAACTATTATTTGTCTTCACACGAACAAAGTTAAGCGAATATACACTTCATATTTATCTAATATTTCCCAAAATTCAACCATACATACGATAAAATAACACAACTCAATAATTCATCTTTCAATCCCAAACTAAGATACAATAAAAATTTGAAGAACTAAATATTAAACAACAATTAGAGCAATTCTAACATTTAAGAAAGTTTCTATTTTCTTTAACTTACTAGTTATGTTAAGATGGATGTAAATATAATTGTCTATTAACTCATTCAACTCAAGTTGTAACTTCTAATAATAGAATATTAAGATAGCCTCAATCCTACTATATATCATAAACAAATACCTCGTATCGTTCAAACCCCCAAAAATCACATAAGTAGTCCCAATCCTTTTGAGAGACTCTTTTTAGCAGGTGTCAACGAGCCTCTTGTGGTGTATACTTCTTATACATTGACTTTAACTATTTGCATCAATAGTCGCTATATATTTTGCCCATAATGTGATTTAAATAGTCCAAAATATGCCCTCGCATTAAAGTTCAAAATAAAATATTCCTGTACCAAAATCATATGAATGTACATTAATATACAAATTTAAAAAATAAACAAGAATAAAATCATTTTTAGACAAGCGTCCATAACCTCAAAGTGTCTAAACATGTTTAACCTCTAATCTTAAAGTATCTTACTCCATCATTCAACTTTTAATGGAGTTAAAGTCCTTACAATCACACTACATTTACTAGCTAACTTAGAACAATATCTCCCTTCTCGGTGTCGTGCTTGTGGATTGATAATAATTTCAATTAGGCCACCATATTTTGCCTTAATAGGTAGATGGACAACTAAATGAATCATGATATCGAAAAATGCTGGAAAAAATATATGTTTAAACTTGTAAAGGATAATAAGAATTCCTTTTCTAGATTATTTAAAGTTGTTGCATATATAGTCTTGGCACATAACTGTTGAAAAAAATAACATAACTCAATAATTGACACAACTATATCCTTTCTAGATATGAACACTTATCAATTAGAAGTAGCTATTTTAATAGAATATGACAATCGTGGCTTTTTAGACCAAACAATCTCATATCTTTTGTATCAATGCATTTAAAAATATTTGATCAATAACCATCCGAAAACTTCAGTTGTTGTAACCACTTGCAAAATTACCTTATTTCTACAG
>JAWDEX010000009.1:11829695-11844402 GCA_035221805.1 Trichilia hirta
CGCTCGCTCGCGCCGCGGGCCTCAACCTGTGCTCCCTTGAGCATTGAGCGTCTCGCCCGTTACTCAGTGCTCCCTCGCGCCGTAGGCCTCGCTGCTTGTGTGCGTCCACGGCCTCTTGCCTCAGCACACTTGAGCATTCACCCAGGCACACTCAGACAACCTCCGTTGTGCCCTCATATGCCCTCTATGCGTGCGATGCCCCCGCACGTCTTAGATTGTCTTGCCTTGTGTCGTGCGCATCTCCCGCACCTGTGGTGCGCCCTGCATGGTCCGCTCATGCCGCGCCTCATGCCTCATGCCGCAGCGCGCTGTGCTCCGCACAACCCGTTGCGCGCTGCGTGCCACTGCTGTGCGCTGTGCTCCGCACATGCCGCACTCTGGGTGCCCCTCACCTTGGCACACTGTGCTCCGCATCAGCGGCACCGCTCATTAACCCACAAGTAGATCCTTGGACACACACCAGTACATACTCGTCTGGCACTCGCACCCGGAGCTCCCCCGCTAAACATGTAAGGAACCTTGGGACACGCAATAATTTCCCAGAAAGCTTGCAACTCACATTTAAGACTAGTACGATATGGTGGCGTGACAGGCAAAAACTTATGGAACAATCACGGCGGCTACCCCTCTAGGGAGCTATGATTGCAAGTAAATCCACTAAACGAAAGTTGCATGTAGGATCTTTCAAAAGATACTGGTCATTCCCATTCACGCAGGAAGATTTGGGATTCATGCCGTCCGCACCCGTAAATAACCCTATTCATGGTTAAAGGGCTGGCTAGGTGGGCTATATTGGCAGCAGTTGCTATTTTTCAGCAGAAAAAAAAATATAGAAACAGTAACTCTGTCTCAGCTTGTTACGTAGAATCTTTAAACTTTGTAAAAATTACTACCCCGTAAATCTTAAGTCTCTAATTTGAGCATCGAAGTTTCTTTGTTGGAAAGTCAGCAAGTGTTTTGATTGTCTCTGTGTTGTAGGTTACTGGGAGGGGTGAATACCTGTCACAACCGGTGAGAGGAGACGACAACATCTGTGTGGTGTCAAGATTTTCCTTTCGAAGAATTTTAGCATCGAAGTTACCAAAATAACTTTTGTGACACTCAAATTCTCTTAACCTTTCTATAATTGACTTTTGAACGATGAACTAATGTTGAGCCACACAATTGTGGTAGTTAGGAAACTTGTGAGATGTCAATATACCAGGTAAAGTGTCTCAAGGGAAAAAAATTTTACCCCGACTGTCGTAAAAGATCCTTGGAAATATGTTCTTCAGTACTACCTTGTCAAAGTAACAAAATTTGTTGAGATAGCAAAATGCAATTTTGGAACTTGCATAAGTTTAGATTTCCATATGGAACAACAAAATACTGGATTTGTCATCTATCATGAAATAGGCAGTGGGGACAAATACACATTAATCATCTTCTCATTGTTTATTTTAAATTCTTCATATTTTGTTGGCTTGGTTGTCTTTCACATTTGCAATCTCCATTGTTTTGGATTTCCACTTTGTGTATGATATCTTCTTCTGTGAAAAAATTAAAAAAAACACAATATCCTTACCTGTAAAATTTGTTCTTATTATCGAACATTTTCAAGCATGTTCCAATTGGGTTAGGCCAGCAGGCAGTTGAGACAGTGGGGTTGAAATGGATGTGCTATTAGAGATAATATAAAATCATCATCAGTGAGAGAAGCACAGCAATTTGCCACCCAAAAAATTTCAACTCTTCTTTTCGTTGTGTTGGAAAATTGTAACAAACATCATAATATGGTCATTTCTGATTTGAAATTGAACATGAGACCTATTGAGGACAATGCCTGTTCACAATCAGAACACGTTCCAAACTTAAAGTTTTCTCTCTACCACCAAGTTGAATTGTGGGATTATGAGTAAGGATCAAATTCTTGTTGGAGAGCGTTAGGAATTATTGCTGCAAGCATTTTATATCCTATCTTATTATCCATCTTATCACCTGTGTTGGATTTTGATGCTTATAACAATGACAGGTCTACTGCTTGATATCTCAGGTTTTGTCCAATTAGGTTGAAATATTTTCTATATATTGTTGCAATTATCCTTGTAAAAGAAACGGCAGGGAATTTAGGCAGGCAAGAAATGCCTGATAATTCTACACAGATGTCCAATGGACATTTGAAAATACTTTTTAAGCGTTGCCTTAAATGAGCTCAATTTTGTTACTTGCAAAAGCACATGTAAGTCCTATGGTAGAGAGATACAACTGTAATCATAGGATATAATGATTCTGCAGTATAGTTTTCTGTCTCTTGTTGCAATGATACACCATACTCCAACCATCATTAGCCAGTAGTTATGGCATATGTATTATTTTGGCTATGAGTCAGCATTCCTATTATGCAATTCTAGTGTTGCTAACAATTTTAGGACCATAAATACAATCAACTTTTCTAGTGGAATGTATATGGGCATATGTTGACTGTAATTACCAATTCTAGAGGAATGAAATTAATATTGTAAAAATTATTCTTGGCTTTGCCATAACGATTGTTTTGTTTTGGAATTTGAAGGTGAAGACTGTGATAGAGAAGCCTCACTATGATCATCTTCCTCTAATAGAAGCGAGCAGGTTGGTTATTTTTTCCCCCTTCTCCTATTGAATAATTTATTCATTTTAACAGCTTAAGAATCTGCTTTATATTCTATGATGCCAATTGCTGAAATGATAAATATTGATAAGATGTTAATTTGTAGGCAAACTGATATTTGATATTCCCATTTAGTTTACACCGGTAAAACATTAAAGATGCTTGTTTAATCACTGAATGATGAAAATTAATTCTTAGCCTCCATCGGCGAAGTTTCAACTGAATAAGTATGTTACTATCAACCTTGAGCATAGTGAAACTCGTTTCAAAGATTTTATTATTCACAGAATTGATATATAACTGTATGAGTACCGGAGATTTCATACCAGATTATGTAAATCCATTCCTTCCTGGAACTAAGTTAACTAGTGAGCTCAACATCTGGTTATCGACCAACCAATTTATCATTCCTACATATGAGGTTTAGATTAATCAGAACATCCGACCTTTTTTTCTTTTCACTAGTTGTGCAAGATTAGCTGTTCTTTGTAGTACGCTAAATGCTCTTTTGTCCCAAATTTGAGTATATTTTACCCCAATTTTTTTGGTGAACTGCAGGCTGTGTAATATGGACATCATTTCGCACGTACAGCAAGTCATCTGCTTTGCATTCCATGATAGCAAATTGATGATGGAAACCTGTCAAGAGGCAAAAAATCTCCGGAAAATCGTCACTCTCTTTTACCTGGACTGAATCCAATTTGTTCATTTGTACATTGTTTCAGGGGGGAAAGAAAGGAAGAAAGGAAGGAGGATTCATTTTTGTTTGTAAATTAGATGATGAAATCAGACAACAGATTTGTTTACCTTATTTTTGTAGATTGTAATTGTGAATGGAGGAAGCACATTTTGCTCCTCATTTCATTGGAAAGCCAATGAGAAAATAATTCATATTTGGATTAATTTAAATAGAAAATTGGAACATATTTTAGCAGAAATCTTGAACTTGTTCATGCATTTTGATGTAATAAACTTTCTCTTGAAAAATGATGTTGATGTTTATACCCGTTTTTGGAATACAGAACAATATACATATATTGTAAACAATGATTCAAATGTCTTTCATTCTCGGGTAATGCTATGGTTTATATATAGAAATGTACACAATTTTTTAACATTTCTGTTAGAAAGTACTGTATTTACTCATTTTCACGGGGTCGAACGGTTGAAAATATGTCATAACAAGGGGCATTTTTAGCAGTTGGTCCTATAGAGAACGGCTGTATGCAAGACTTTATCCGTTTCCTTTATAATTTACAAGATACTTATTTTATACCTTATGCGTATGTATGTAATGCAAATTGCTTTAAATTTTTATTATAATTTATATTATAATTATATTTATTAAAATGAAAAAACTATTTTTTCAATTAATTTTTATGTTTTGAGTATTTTTTAATTTTTAAAAATATTTTTAGCAATTAAATGAATTAATTGTGCTTTCTTATGGGAATTTTTGATTCTGTAGAGCACTTGCGAAGCGCATGAACATCGTCAGTTTAAATCAATTTAATTTAAATTTTAAATTGATTGAAATATGTCGATTTACATTTACTTTTAAGTCAAAGTTTAATCTAAAATGTTTTGGAAGCCATTCGAATTAATTTAATCGTCGGTTTATGTGGGTTTATATATCGGTTTGAATCTGGCCACCCATAATGGTAAAACAGCCCGATTTATTTCCGGATCAGTGACATCCTAAATCCTCGATTGCAAATCCCACCCTATACCACCTCAACGACGTCGTTTTTATTCTGGCGAGGTCTTCTCACACTCCAGTCTTGATATTTTTCCACTTTCTTCATTATTATTCGCAGCTGCAACAACGAAATCCCGTCAGTTTTCTTCTTCTTCGTCTTCTTCCTACTTCTTCACCTGATACTCAAATGGCGGCGGCTAGAAGCTTGTTGCTGAAGCACCTGAGAGTGAACGTAAACGCCGTTCACCGAAACCCTAACACTTTCTCTCTTTCCTTCAACGCCATAAGCCGTCATTTTTCCGAAGAGATCAGAGGTACTTTCCTCGACAAGTCGGAAGTCACCGATCGCGTCATTCGAGTCGTGAAAGACTTCCAGAAAGTTGAGCCTGCTAAGGTATTAGCTTTTTTTTTTTTATCATTCTACGGTTGAATATTTTGATTTCTAGTATTGAATAATTGAAAAACATACTTGAGAGGTTTCAGTATCTGTATTTTTCGGTATTTGCTTTTGTATTTTTCTGAGGAAAATGGAGGAGTGTGAAATTTGTAATTGATGTTTTCTCAAGATTAGTGAAAGAAATGAGTTGTCTGATTATGCATGCTTATTGAAATTATGAATTTCTGGTCGTCAAAGAAACAATATTATGAAAATTTAGCGATTTTTCCAATAATGATGTACATGCTAGGGGCAAAATGAAATTATGTAAAAGAAAAACGGAAATTGAGCTATGGAAATTTGCGTATTTGGTTGCTTTCACAGAAATCGTTCACCGGAAAAATTATATGGGCGGGAGATTTTTACTAACCATTTTGTTGTTTTGATGGAACTTCACAAGATTTTCTGGTAGATAATGCCTTTTTCCTTTTACTTGGAGTTCTTCTCTTTAAGAATATGTTTTGTTGAAAACATATGTGGAAACTCCATTTTACAACATTTGGTAAATATATTTGGCCTTTGAAGCTTATGAAATATAGGTTTCTAGCGTCTGGAATGCAATTGTTTTTCCAAAGATCTCTTTCTTTCAACAGAATACGCATGTGCCTTGGCATGCTTGTACATGCACTCTTGTGAACATGCATGTAGCATTTATATTTTCAAGTCATGTTAATATGTTTATGTATGAATATGTATATTTGGTTATATGCATAACTATATAATGCTTGGTTGTATTTTGTGATCATATATGTATATTTGGTTATGTGAATAGCTATATGCATGTCTTTTGTATATATATTCAAGAACAATGGTATTTGCAGTATTCATTTATTGCTACTTCCAATAAGTGGAACATTTGTTACACACTTTGAAGCTGTGATATGTATGCTAGTGGTGTATAAAAAATGAATCACAGATATGGATGACAAAAAGAAATGGAGTAGAGGAGAAAAAGGTGATAGAAATGATGGTGTATTTTCTTAGATTGGTTGGCTTGGATATGTATATGTGCATTGTCATATGAGAATAATATATGATATGGAATAGGATAGTAGGATAATTATGTGGACTCTTGTATGCCCAATACAGAAGATTGAATCATTTCAATTGTCAGGGATGCAAAACTGCATGGGTAGATTAGTGAACAGTAGGCTAGTATATAAACAGTTTGAAATAAACTATTGTTCTACATGGCCGAGATGGAAGGTATTTTTCATGTGGCCAACCCTTAGTGACTTGAGAGTTAAGGTTTACTTGAGAATGTTGATATACAATTCGTGTATAAAGTTAATGTTTACAAATAACTTGCTTTGATGTGAAAAATGTAGAAATTATTTATTATGAGAGATGGGACATTAATGGAATGTAATAACGGTTTAAATTTCTTTTTCAAACTCTAATGCAATGCTAATTTTTGTTTGTCATGAATGGAAGGGCATAATAAACAAGCCAACTATTCATTGTTATTTTTTTGTACCTTAACAAAGCAAGTTAATAGCATACTTTGGATATTTTTTGCTGATGTACAAATCATTTTTAGCATAAGTATAGAGGTCTATTCTTGCATAGGCTTGTAATTCACTTGCACTACCTTTCTTTTGTACTTTCAAATGCAAATTTGAGCATTGGTTCTTGCTACACTTGCAGCACATTCACTGAATATGATATTTTGATAGAGCACTAATGTGATGTTCCTATTTATTTTCCTGCCACTTCATCTAAATACTTATTTATTAAGCGGACCAAGTGCAAGGTCTGTCATAGGTGTCTACTCTGCATTTACATTAAAAGAATCTTACATAAAAGTTGCATTGGAAGAGATGAAACATATTGATTATTATCTTAGTAATTAGGAAGGTGTTAGCATAATGAAACCTACAAATAACACTCCTGTGACCTAAGTCACGCACATTCTCTGAAGCAGTCCCTCGAAAACATAATTTAGACTGTCTCTTAATGTTGGTTCTTAGACTTGCTTTTCCTTTAGCTGCATGTCATTTACATTCCATTGACATATGTGCTTTTTGGCTATTGAGGAATTGAGACTACTCTTTAGTCGTTCCTTGGTTAACTGGGGCTTCTCAAATGAGAATTCATAAATCCGAAGATCGTTTGGAATTCGGTATAATCTGAGTTCAATTTTACTTTTTTGGAGTCATTTGTTATGTATGCCCCTGATAATCACTGTTGTTAAATGTGGTACCCAATTTCGATGTATCTGCATTTTTGTTTTACCCTTGTTTGCTTTGACTCCAAAGTTGATAACATATAGTCTATATTTGTCCATGTATGCGAGCATTCAGCAATTTTAAGCTTGGTGCATCCTGCCCGTTTCGTTGTACAGGAGATGCTGTAGCCCTCACTTGATTATTTTAATCAGTGAAAATATGTGCATTCAGCATGGCTCTTTTGTGATCATAGAAAAATATAATATTATGATGTTGGCTGCCACCTTGACGCTTAATTTTCTCTCTGTTATTCTCTTTGCATGTTTCTTTCTCTCTGGTTTGTGGACTTTTGCTTTGGGCTCACCAAATTATGGCACATTTCTGACACTCTTTTTTCTGGCTAGATGATATAAAATCTTGTTCTCTTCGAGCCATCTTACATGAACTTGTATAATAAATCATAATGTATTTTTGTTTTTTTGCTCGTTTATAGGTTACCCCAGATGCCCATTTTCAGAATGATCTTGGGTTAGATAGTTTAGACACTGTGGAAGTCGTGATGGCACTTGAAGAAGAATTTGGTTTCGAGATTCCAGACAATGAAGCAGACAAGATCAGCACCATCAGTATGGCTGTTGATTTCATTGCTTCTCATCCTCAAGCTAAGTAGGGGCAAGTATGAACCCCTACAACTTTATTCTTGCTCTTTTTATGTTTGAAATTAGCTTCAGCGGTAGCATTCTCATATCTCGGTACCTTCTTTTGTTTATTAAAAGGAAACAATGGAAAATTTTAAATGCCGAATGTTTTTTTTTTTTTTTTTTCCCTTTTGCAGTTGAACTTTTTTTAAGATGATTGTTTTGAGTTTTTGCAACATCGAAAAATTTTTTCCTTCCAATTTATGGAAAGAAATTGTAATGGTCTAGTTTTATGCTTAACCAGATTCGATGTTTCATTCTAATAAAAAAATAAAATAAAATCATACATTACATTGCTTGTTAGTAATTTTCATAGGCATGGTTAAAGTACCCGTGGGCCTTATATGAGTGATGTATTTTTCTCTCCGACCACCTTAGCAGCTCTTAGCATGTTTGGTTTATTTGGTAAAATCTTTGGGGATGTAATAGGTTTGGGTTTTCAAATTTTTTGTAAACCAATTTATTGAGGAGTTTGGTTTAAATTAATGTAATAGTAAAAGACAATAAAAATATACTTGTTGGAGTTTCCTTTTTGAATTCATCTCCATTTTGAAAGCACTCTAGTCTCGCTTGAAATTGTAATACTTCTACTGTGCTTTGAAACTAAAGCTCAAAATAATTCAGACATTTATTTAAAAAGTTTCAACAAAAGCTTATTTGGTATTTTACTGACGAGTCTTACTAAAATTTAGTGTTATTATTTTTTTAAAAGTAAAGTTAGGATAATTCTAACCACAATACCAAACAGATCAAAGTTTAAAAATTTGTTCGTACCCATCTTCAGTTCCAACTCTTGATTTGAGTTTGGGCATGATACGATAAATTTAGTTTTTGTTTTAATTTTTAATTTTCATTGTAAATTTTAACTATCATTATAAAAATATGAAGTTTTCAAATGAATACATATTTTTCAAATATTTTGATAGGCAGGATTATATTATGGATCGTGCTATACTGCTTTCAAATGTAGGTGTTTTCACTTTTTCTTAATTTTTTTTTCTTTTTAATTACTAATTTATAAAATTTTTATTGTAATTATTAATTTATAAAAATTAAAACAGAAGAAGTAAAAATTATAATAAAAAAATTGAGAATTATACTGAAGAGTTGAAGATTGTAATAAAAGAACAAAAAAAAAAAAATTATAGAATGTATGGTATATCCATTTAATTATATTTTGCCCTTATATTATTATATCTTCATTTTATATTTCGTAAGTTATAGAAGAAGGTTTAATGAGCATGTAATTAAAATCTTTTATGATTGAAATTTATTTCCGTTTTAATTTCTTTTTGTTGAATAACAAAACATTACATTAAAATTACAAATTTATATTCAAAATTTAGGAGTAATAAAAAGAAAAATAAGTAGTATGTGATATGTGATGATAATATATTTTAATATATTAATTTGTATAAAAAAAATTGCATCTAATATTATTAAACTAGTAATAAAAAATAAAAAAATATTTAGTCTCCAAAATTTAATTACAACGAGATTTTAGTCTTATTAAGTCCAAAAATATTTAATTTTAATTTTATCTGTTGATTTTTCTATTTTAGATATTTTGAAGTGAAATTAATTTGGTTCTCTCCTAAATTTGCGATATACACAATTTTAAGATGAAGGAAAAAATTCAAATTACTGCTAATGTCTCGTTCAAATCTGCCGTGGACCTGGCGCAGAAGACTTGTAGACTTGTCCCTTTCCAAAGTAAATATGGGTCAACCCATTAGTCTTCAATCATAGTAGCCCTTATCATTAAATAAAATTACAAAAGTACCCTACCACTGGTTTAACATGGGCCATAAAATAGTAAAAAGGCATTAACATTGAACAATTAATTTGTGATTAAGAAAAAATAATCATAAAAAAAAGCTTGTAATTTCTTCTAAGGGAAATGTCAAATAAGTGATAATTTGTTGCCTTAACATGGAAAATGTGGTCACATTGATCCATTAAATAAGTCATGGAGACCAAAGACAGAGAAAATTATGAGATAAATTTTTGAAAAATAATTAGGTAATTAAAGGAATTTATATTATTATAAGAAATTTTATCTTTTAAATCAATCGAAACTTATATGTATAATAATATTTTAAATGCTTTGTACCCTTAAAATTAGTGAACTTGCATCTTGCTATTTGGGTATCTTGGTATGTCAAAAATTTTTTTTCTTTTATTTATGGTTCATTGTTACAAATTTAGTATAAATAAAAAATTGCATTTACAATTTTTTTTAAAAGTTTAATGTTTTCATATATATATTCCTAGAGCATATTGTTGATAATCATTGGTGTATCAATATAGCTG
The DNA here is from genome assembly GCA_035221805.1 of Trichilia hirta. Taxonomy (NCBI): domain Eukaryota; kingdom Viridiplantae; phylum Streptophyta; class Magnoliopsida; order Sapindales; family Meliaceae; genus Trichilia; species Trichilia hirta. Next base: position 11,839,639 of record JAWDEX010000009.1, read on the forward strand.
TAGTCTTCTTTTCTGATTTTATTTTTTATTTTTTAAAAATTTGTTATTTAGAAGGAATTTAATTAATAAAAATAAATGACGCTAAGAAGTGACTTCAAAATAATACAATTGGACAATGCAACGCTAGCCCATCTCTCATTGGCTTTTGAAATAAAACAATTGGACAATGCAACGTCTATCTCTCTTCTCATTGGATAAAAACTTCCAAGTGCATTAAATTATTACAAGTAAATGGAACCCACAAACCATTTAAATAATTGGTCAATTTTTCACATACTATAGTTTCCACTCTCTCAGGAAAATTTCGACCGAATCCTCACATTTTGATAAAATACGACTTCACTAGACTAGTTTATGATATGGGTCACTTAGGTATCTAATATTCAATAAGCACATTAAAAAGTAGTAGTAGAAATCCAGTTTCATATCTTGTTCATATCATATCATAAAAGAAAAATTTAATCTAAAAATAATATGTTTATTAAGTATGTCAATAGTCATTAATATTAACTCCACATAATTATTAAATAAATTAGTTATATTATAATTGTGTCAATTTTCAAATATAAGACATAATTAAATATTTTTACAAATGTTATAGATATAATATAATCATAAATAAGTTAACAAGCTAAATTATTTGAATGATTAACCGTATTATAAATAGATTTACTTATTGATAATTGTAAAACTCACACTATTAAGATTATTATGAATGATATAAATACAATACTATTATTTTTTTGTTAATCAGAACTCACTAAATTTATATATATTATGTTTGTAACAAGTTGATGAGTTGTCATAAATTATACCAACCTTATATCTGGCGATCAAAATGAGTAATATTATAAAGTGATGAACAAAAATGATATTTTACCAAAAATTAATAACTTATCTAGAACTTTCCCCACTTTCTCTCCTTTTCCCCGTAGAGACCAATTGACCGATATGGAAAAACCACACCAATGGCAAAACCAGTAATTTAACCAATTACGATGGCCAAAGTTCTACCAGGATTTCTATAACTTGCCTAAGAGAGCAACGCTCCGACAGCACAAGTCCGCTGATGGCGGAAATTCTCGACACTATCAAGCTCATGCATAAGCTGCTTGTACTTTTCCTCTTCGTTCAAATCTCAGTTTCGGAGATCTTTTTTGAAGAGCGATTCGACGGTAAGCTTTCGTAGAAATCATGCTTCAGCTGATTGTACCTTTTATTTATTTGTTTTAATTTTTTTTTTCCACTTCACTAACGGTAAAATTTATAGTTCTTTAACTGACTATCTGTATATAGTTATTTAGTTATTGTTGTTTGGTTGTCGAGAAAATGCAAGAAGATAAAAGTAGCAGAAATTTGAAGTATAAAATTAAGTTTGTGATTATTTTTCTTAAACTATGTGATGTGATCTCTTTTATATTTTTTAAATTTTATTAGAACTGTACTGTTTGGCTGTTGAGATGTTGCGGGAAAGTGAAAGAAAATTATAACTGAGCTTTTAATTTATCTATTTTGAGCGTGCTCTGAAGGTGAGCAACTGTAAAAGCAATAAGAAAAGAGGATCTAAGTAGAGTAAGCAAGGCAATTAAAAGTTCTTATTGATTTATGGTTTGACTTATGACTGTTTGTTGATTGTTTCAATTATAAGCTGAACTTCAGATGGTCTTGTAATGAATATTTTCCCGGAAAATACTATGTTTAGCTTTGATTTTTTAATTGTATTTTTGTTTTTGAAGAACTGGGTTTATTCTGTAAAATATTCTTTTACATTATTTTGTAACTTTTTTTATATATTTTTTTAAAACTTACCATGGGAAACAGATGGATGGCAAAGTCGTTGGGTGAGATCCGATTGGAAAAGAAGTGAAGGAAAAGCTGGTAATTTTAAGCACACAGCGGGGAAGTGGCATGGTGATCCGGATGATAAAGGTACAATCTTGAACTTTTTGTTTTCACTGTGGGTTAAGTTCCAAGTGAAGGAAATTGTTCCGGATACTTTTGAAGTTGAAAATGTAGGTGTTGACTGAATTTAATAGCTAGCTTGTAGTTTTTCTAAATGGTAACCGCAAAGTCTTGTCTAATGTTTGGAGCTCTTGATTTGTAGAAAATAATTTGTTTGAAGAGTTGACATCATCTTGTATAATGACAGTGATAATAGATAACCGCAAGTAAAGTTATAATTATTGTAAAAGTTGCTGCGAGATGTAATTGTTGTAGGTATTCTTGTTTAAGGAAGTCTAAGGAAGAAAACCAATTTTACTATGTTGCTGCTATCATGACCATCATCCTAACACCATTTTTTGCTAGTGCATTACCGTATTACCACTCTTTACCCCTGGTTTAATTTTCTTTCTTTCTTTTTTTTTTTTTTTTTTTTTTGAATCCAACTAACTCAGATAATTGAAGTTTGCCCCACTGTATTCAGAATATGCAAACCATGCATCTCAGAAAACTCAATAAACGTAAATTGAAATGTTATCTGACTTAGATTCTCTACTAAATTGAAGGTACGCAGAAATTGCCAAGCTAGTATCTTTAAAATGGCATTCCCATTAGCATCAAGGAAAATTGTAAACTCCTGTCCATCGTAGTATATTTTAATCTGCTGAAATCTCTTTATACAATAAAGATCTAATATAAAAATTATATAAAAGGGCAAAACAATTATTTACCCTGATTTTGGCTAAAACGTTAACAACTTCAACTTTGAACCATAAAACAATTCCTGTAAGTTTTCTGTAAATCATTCTGGTTAAAAAGTGGAAGTCCTCCATGAAAATGTCCCTTCATTACCACATTTAACTGTTTCTTTAAAAAAGTGTTTTTGTTATTGTAGGTATTCAAACTCACATTGATGCCAGACACTATGCCATATCTGCCAAAATACCAGAATTCAGCAACAAAAACAGAACATTGGTCCTCCAGTATTCTATAAGATTTGAGCAGGAAATCGAATGTGGTGGTGGTTACATAAAACTTCTCTCAGGATATGTCAATCAAAAGAAATTTGGCGGGGATACTCCATACAGGTTTGTTTCATTCTGAACTTATATATTTCATTTGATCTGTTCAACATTTTTTTGAAGCAGTATAATACCGTCTAGAGCCTCTAAACAACTATCCTTTCTGCATGATATGATAATACAGGATTTGGAAAATGCTAGATTATAAAAATTATCTGAGAATACGCTAAACTGAAGAGAGCAACTCTATTTATGTAAGAGAGATTTAAAGCTTATAGGTTAAGTAAATGGTTTTTGAGTCTTAATGGGAGACAAGATGGTGTTTATCGAAGAAGATTCTTACATAGCCTAGTTCAGAATGGAATGCACACAATGTCACCTTGATAACTTTACTATATATGATCATCGGTATCAACTGTAAATCATTTGTTTAAGATAGGACACAGTGATTTTCTTAGAAGTGATCTAATTTCTGCTAAAAGAAAGCTTCTGGAGATATTTGGCTGAAGCTGGGAATCATGAAGAATAGCTTTCTGGCAAATTTTTTTTTCTCATGTTTTGATTTTGTAGTTTGTTTCTCTTCCTCCTAATTAATTTAGCTCTCATTTATCTTCAGCATATTATGGACATGTCACTGACTAACAAATTTTGTTTGGGCAGTCTGATGTTTGGACCAGATATTTGTGGTTCACAAAAGAAGCATCTCCATGTTATCCTCTCTTACCAGGGCCAGAATTACCCCATCAAGAAGGAGTTGGAATGTGAAACAGACAAGTTAACTCATTTCTATACATTTATTCTCCGACCTGATGCCAGTTATAGCATCTTTGTTGACAATCGAGAATGGGATTCTGGTAGCATGTATACGGATTGGGATATCCTTCCTCCAAGGAAAATCAAACAAGTCAATGCAAAAAAGGTTTTATCCTGAGCTTGAAACTCAGTAGGCATTAAGCTTAGATTATTTAATGACGCGGCTTTTGGTGCAAATTGCCTATTGATTTTCAATTTTCTCTGAAAATATTCTGTTAGTTTCAGCTACTTTAGGATTTTCCTTTATTATCATAATATTTGCTATGAATGATCCACAGCCAGCGGATTGGGATGATAGAGAATATATTGATGATCCTAATGATGCCAAACCAGAGGTATGATACTTCTCATCTATTTCCTTAGCAGTCATTCATGTGATTTGTAATTGCAATGCATAAAGTATGCACTTTAACTTTTTATATGCTTGGTCTTATAGGGATATGATTCAATTCCAAAGGAGATTCCAGACCCAAAAGCTAAAAAGGTTAGTAAATTAATTACACAACATTATTACAACTAAACCATGCATATGAATGCAGTCTGGGTTTTCAATATTGAACCATCCACTAAACCATTAGGTGTTTTTGTCTCCTAAAACTACTTTAATTTCTGTGTTTCCATTTCTTCTGTGTTAATTTGATTTCAAATTCTGCGACTTTGGTGATACAAGCCTATTATAAGAGACAGAACTGAAATAAGGATAAAACAATCAACTCATGTTCATATTCTCTGGTCAGCCTGATAATTGGGACGAAGATGAGGATGGTATATGGAAACCGCCAAAGGTACCAAATCCAGCATATAAAGGACCATGGAAGCGCAAGGTATATCCTGCTTCAAAATTTTCAGATAGAAAGCTTGAAGCTTAAGGCTGAGTTTGGAACTATTGTGCTTTGAAAGCATTGTAGTTAAAGTGTTTGTTAAACACCTGCTTTGACTTGATAATCGCCTGTCCACACACTTATACTTGACAACTAATGATATTGTC
>JAWDEX010000009.1:11877022-11896699 GCA_035221805.1 Trichilia hirta
GAAGTCTATAGTTTAATGATCGATTTTAGCTGATGCTAGTAAAGTCTTGCTGATGTGCTGTTCTTTGTATATGCATGTGTGTGCATGAGTGTGGTTTGCTGTTAATGTTGGGTAAGTACTTATCTTTGTGTATTTAAAGAGGATGTATCAATTTTCTGGCATTTCTTGATTGTAGGCTTCAAGTGAAGATCTGCCAAACTAACAACTGACAGCTGTGTTGCACTTTATACTACTAAAACTCTTTAGGTTCAAATTTCTTTTACGTGTATTCTCTAAATAGTTTTTTGACGTGCTTGTTATGCGTCCAAAATCTCGATTGATTGTTTTTATGACATTATTGTAACTACCTTAATTCAAGTGGTACCTTGTTAAAAATGTTGTCAGGAAGAGAGAAACAAGAGATACAAAGATCGTTTTGATGATAGAAGGTAATCTGCAACCAATTTTAGGAATGTTCATTAACTTAGTTTATCTTTAATAACGAGCTTTCCTTTGTCATGTACCATGTAGGTCAAAAGAACGAAGTAGCGATCGTGACAGAGAAGCAAGCAGAGATCACAACAGAGAAGCAAGTCGGGATCGTGATCAAGGTGACAGTCGTGATCGGGGGAGGGATTATGAACGTAGTAGTCGGGACCGTGACAGGTACTATGATCGAGATCGCAGATATCATCGAGAACGTGATAGGGATTATGATCGCCACCGCAGTTATGATTCAAGAAGTCACCGCAGGTCTCGCTCTCGGTCAAGGGAACATTCACGGGATTATGACTGTCACAGGTTTTTGTTTTTCCTTCATATTTAAATTTCTATCATTCTTGTGATGTTCTTTTTTTCTTCTTTATGTGATAGTTCTACACTATTTTTTGCTGTTAAATGAAAAAAAAATGGTGACATCGGAGGTTTCTCCTAAATATCAGTATAGACAAATGTTGTTGTTAGTCACACGAGTCTTGTTGGTTGTGTATATGGGTCTTATTGGTTATGTATATGAGTCTTATGCTCTGGAAATATGGTTAAATAAATATTCAGTTACTTCATTCTTTGGTGTCGGAAACAACTATATTGAGATTTTAGATGCTGGCCATTGTTTGCTTTGAAGTGTTCATTGTTTCTCTGTTGAACCTTTGAGAACCTTTCCTTTTCTACTTTCTTCAAATCCGTTTGTTTTCAAGCTACTTTTTGTCTTTGATATACAACTGACATTCATATAAGTATATTACAAATGATTTCTTTTTTGATTCTTTTTGCTCTTATTTAATCAATCAAGGTAGACTTATTTGGTATGACTCAGATAAGTCCCATTCATGCTGGGAAGTCCATCTTGTACATGCTTGAATGTAGCTTTTTGAAGTTTTTGGATCAGTTATTAAGTGTTAATTTGCTAATATTTTGTCAGGCGTCATGATCGTTACTAGAAGGCAATGTTTGAGCAGTTGGATCCAGAATGTGTTCTTCTTAGGTCAGTGATCTCATGTAGTGGAAGTCTGTTTTTGTGTTTTTCTGACATTTTTAGTTGAGTTCAGCTGTTCTACTGGTTGGTGGACATAACAAATCCTCCGAAAAGTTTCTTGAATTATGTTGATGAGGTATGTTAATATCAATGTTTTGTTATTACTTGATGGCTTGGTGGTGTTCCCTTGGAAGTTTCAGAAATTTTTTTTTTTTTTAAATTTCAATTGGGCCCATATTACCTACATAGCATTAGCATATGGATCCATCGTCACTCGGGGATGAATGTGGATAGAGCAACTCATAGTTAGCGTGGCCTGATTAAACACACAAAACTTTAATCCCCAGTGAGCAGAAAGGGTTTCAAGTCTGTTGAGTTTTGGGAGGGAGATAGTTGAAAGACTTCAAATGCTGTCAAGCTACATGGGGTGGACAGTTCTTGCTTTGGATCTTAAGGCAAGAGTGAATGGTTGTTCAGCTATGTTGCTATCAAATAAAAACATTGACAAGAAATGTACACTTTTATGGTGGGGAGGTATCACTATAAGATTTGTTTTTGTTTTTTACGTTCAACTATATACCTCGGACAAAGTGTTTTTCAGAAGTTTTCTGTGACAATGTTAGGTTTGTGTTATACATTAATGGAGTACGGTGCTTAGGTCTTTCATTCAAATTAGTGATGTTGGGTTAGGTTGAAGATGAAGTGGCGAAGTTAATAGTGCTAAATAAATTTTTTTTTTTTTTTTTTAAATTAGTCATATCTTTCATCATTAATATAAATCTCTCATAAAATTGACAAGAAATATTCTAAACTCTATGTTTGTTAAATGAGTTTTCTTAATAAAAAAAAGTGATAAATTTTCATTGAAAAATAATTGTTAAAGGATCAATAATAAGTAATTAAAATTTTTTCTAATTATTTTGATTAAACAATTTTGATTTAATTATTTTTACTCGAGTTGATGTTACTAATGAGCTAGCAACAAGGATCAACGATGACACATTATTATTATTTTGCTTTTCAAAATAATTAAAGCAAAACTCTTAGAAAATTTCATATATTGTAGAAAATATGAAATGTCTGTTTTCGTTTGTTGAAATTGATAAAACAGAAGATTCTACGAGTTCCCTCATCCCTAGTGTTTGCATCAGTGAGGTTTGTTAGAGCCTCTCGATTTGTCTGAGCCCAGCACATCCAATACACTAGGTTAAGGCCTGTTTGGTGTGCCTGGATATATAATTTTTTTGTGTTATGGGAACTATGCCAAGATCGGTCAAAATCATGAATGGAGTTGCCTTGAGTGGATGGGTTTTGAAAAAAATAGTTTCCATTCTTTCGGAAAAAAACGCTAGTTTGGATGCTTGTTTCATTAAATGGCTTTTAATGAAAAAGCCTTGACCGCCGCCCATATCAAAAGTTAACTACAATCACCCCAATGCATGTGATTGATGGTGTTAATTAATGCAGTTGATTGTGGTAATTAGCAATTTGTTAGTACTAATTGATTTGTTTGACTTTTTTAAAAAGCGTTTATTAAAATTAAATTAATATTTAAGCATTCAAAACACACTCAAAGTTTTAATTTAATATATTTTATATTTATTAATTAAATACTAAATATAATAAAAGTGTCAAAATGTCACAGGTGCCAAGTAAATTAGTACTTTTTTACACTCTCAAATGCACCTTAATGCATGCATTTATATTTTTCTAATATTAATCTTATGTTATAAATATGAGATTGATTTTGGACAGTCGTTTTCTTACTAGAATCTAAACAAACATTGAGGATATGGTGCTTGTTTGAGATTGCAGTGTCTTAAAATCTAAATTATATATGGTAAAGTTATTTCAAAAGTGATTTTTAAATTTAAATAATCAAATTTCTATTAATTTGTAAAAACAAGTAAAAATTTTTTTAGAAATAAATTATTAATAATATTAAAATTTATATCGAATTTATATATCATGCGGTGAAGTTGTTACTGTCAAGAGTTAGTATTGAGTTAGGGATCAAATTATTACTAAATGAATAAACTGTGGCTTCATGTGTAAAAACTATAGAATTTATGGAGACCATTTTTGCAAATTTACCCCATTTTCCTTCATGTCGGGTATATTTTCCCCTCTCTCTCGTCGAGGTTACAAACCCCACAAATCTCTTCTTCGTCAACTTCAAATCAATCGAAACCAGAAAAAGAGAATTTAAAACCAAAAAAAATTCTAAAATGATTCGTCAAATTTTGTGGGTTCTTTTATTTACAGGATTTTCCATAACAGAAGCAGCTCCATCTTCGATATACGATCACTTGAAGAATAACGGACTGCCCATAGGGATTCTCCCGAAAGGGATAACGGAATATTTCGTGGACCCCACCTCAGGATACTTCTGTATCAACTTGACGGCGCCCTGCAACGCCCAGTTCGAGAACCAGTTCCATTACGACTTCAACATTTCCGGGCAGTTGTCTTATGGGCAAATCGCGGAATTATCCGGTGTGTCGCAGAAGGAACTGTTCCTGTGGTTCCCTGTTAAAGGGATTCGAGTGGATGTTCCCAGTTCGGGGTTGATTTACTTCGATGTGGGGGTTGCTGATAAGAAATTGTCGCTTTCCCTTTTTGAGAACCCTCGTGATTGCACTGCCGTTGATCCTGATCCTGATCATCGTAGCGACTCATCATATGATTCTCAGGTGAGTCTTAATTATTTTTTTACTTGGTACTGCTTACGTAACGTTTACCTTTTTTTTTTTAATCTTATTGATTGATGGAAATTATGTTTTTGTAGAATTGGGTTTATGTAATCTTGATAGATTCTATTAAGCTTTTTGATAAATATACAAGATTAGGGGTTTGATTAGATGATTTCATCGGCTCAATTTCATCGACTTTCATTTGTTTGATTTTGTGTTGGTGACTGTCCGTGGAGAGGTTTTGACAAAGTTTAGGGAAGATTTATGATCATATTTTTGAAACTTCATGTCAGATTAACATAATTAATTAGTATTTTATAACTTTGAAATCCCTTCGTAGGCATTGGTTTGTAAATATATATAGGAAGAATTGAGCTTCAGTGGTACTGATACAAGAATTGAGCTTGTTATTAAGTAGAGCATGCCAATGTTAGCTGTGGTTCGTTGTGATTTCATACAATTTTATATGTTGAGGATGGAAGCATGGGTTTCACGTGTATTGTTAGTATAGGTCATGGTTTTGCGAAATTTGTGCTGATAGCTTATCAGTTTGATACTGGATTCTGAGTATATTAATACCTGAGAACTTATAGAGCCGACCTTAAGAGTTGCAATGATAGTAGAGCTCTGTAGTTGAGTTGACACATTTTGCGTTAATTTTTATTTGATTGGTTGTTTATATTTGTTCTTCCACTCCAATTGATTATGATTACTTAACATTGTTTGTGATGATTCAACTGTGATGCTGTAATTCATATTTTTGGAGAGAGTGTATTCGTTATCCACATGTCTCTGATGATGCAATATTTCTGACTCAATGCATTGAATTTCACTATTTTGCTTTTTGGTGTTGAGCTTGGATACTAATTTATGGTTACCATCGGTTCTGCCAACTTATTTGTTTTAGTTATATGATGTGTACTAAGTTTGTCACTTTCACTTTCAGTATCAATTGATAAATCATGGGCATGAAATTGGTCCGGGAGGCAAACTAAGGGCTGATTCATAGATTCTGAAGACAGAGAAAATTTCCCTGGTCCAAGATAGCTCAATCAACTATTAGATTATGCATTTGCCTGAACGGACTGTTGGAGAGTCTGTTTGGCAGATCCTATGTTTCAATTCTGCGTGCTTGTTTGCTTTGTTGTATTCTCTCCCAGCGAGGAAAGGTAGTACAACTTTCCAAAAACAATGTCGAAAACGCTAAAGGTAATGTACATGGGACAGGCAATTTGCCAATTGGTTTGGCAAAAAGGCCCACTAGAAATCCCAGTTTGTTGTTGTTATAGCATATGTGTATAATTTACATGCTTATTTTGTGTTGTGCTTGTGTAAATGGAGGGCATTGTCTCTGTAAGTTTTGCATTGTCATCTTATGATTGATTATGTTAAATATACAAGTTTTATGAAAAAGACAGAATGAATGCCAATAGGATTTTGCTTTAATGAGTATTTCTATTTTTATTTGATATTGAGGTACCGTAACCTTCAAGTTACAACCGTTGTAGGATAGAAGTAGTAAATGTCAGCTATAAAAGGAAAAATGAATGGTAGAATTGCATTAGTTAAGTTTAATATATAGTTTACTATAAATAATGTTCACTAGTTGATTATATCTACTAAGTTTTTTCAAGCAATTTTTTTTTTCTATAAATCTTTTCATGGTATTCTAAATCAAATTTATTTGTTCAACAATTCGTTGCAACACATTATTAAATGAGTGACACGGATATGACACTATTATTTATTAAAACGAGTTTAAGTACAATTATTTGATTAAATTTAAATATCAAATTTATATCAATATTAATACGACAAAAGTTTAAATAGACTTTAAATTGTGAAAATAGAGTCTAATCTCAAACTCAAGTGATTACTTAGTATTATTTTGTATAGAAATTAACTGATGGGACAATTTGATAATATTATCAATTGTCTTAAATTTTTAAAAGATCAAAAGAAAATTTAACAAAAATAAAAGAAAATAAATTATATAAAATATATAATTATAAGATAATAATTATAATATAATTATACTGTATTAACTAATCCTTTTAGTACTTAAAACATTTAGAACAAGGAGTATAAGTATGAGATTGGGATAATTTTGTTCAATCTTATCTTTGATGAGGGATTAGGATAAAAGGTATCTTCATGGATTAACACTGTTTATCCTAATAATGTGGGATAATTTATCCTATGGATAGTCATGGGATATGTTGTCTTCGTATTTTAAATTAAAATTTTAATTATCTAATAATAAAACGACATAAATATATTATAATTCATGAAATATATAATTTATGTTAAAACATTTAATTAATTAAAATTTTAATTTATTAAATTATTATTTACTTATATTATTAAAATAAATAATATTTTTTAAAATATAAGTTTTATAATTATATATAAAATTTTATTTAAATATGTGATAGTTAAATTTGAATCATTATTCAAATATTACTCATTTTACTATTTTTATCTATAATAATATTATTAATCTCATAATTTTCATCTCAACATGGAATTGAAATGATGTGGTAGGGGTTCCTTGAGTGTAACTCGAGTGCTAGAGTTCAAAATTTTTTATAATTTTTAAAATTATTTATTTTATTTTTTAATATCTAATAAATACATATTGCTTTATTTAAAATAAAAATTTTAGGACAAGTAGCATTACTGTTTTATATAACTTTTAGAGATTTTATCTTCATGTAATTGTGGATTAAAAGTCAAATTGCCTTAATCTCAAGCATATTTTAATTTACTTCATACTTAACGTATTTGAAAATTTTCTTGTCTTTTTTTTTTTTTTTTTTTTTTTTTTTTTTTTTTTTTTTTTTCAATTGTCAGTATATTGCAATTACATGAAAATTATTATACTTTGAATGGAAGTCAGAATTGTAAATATTACATCTATAAATTTAATTTGTATGTAAAAACTTTAAAAATTCATATTATATACAAAAGATAAGGATAACATGGACCATCCCAAAAGGTGGGAGTGAAATTCTAACTTTCTTAGGATTCGGAAAGGACAATGTTCCAAACCACCTCGGCTGTGAAATGTTTGGCTTATAAATTTGAGATATTGAAGCTAGAAAATGAGTCAAAATTTAAATAAAAATTAATTGGAATAACATAATTGAAAAATGGAGACTCTTATAATCTATACAAAATTGTTGAATAGCACGTACCATCCTCGAAAGGTGTGGATCGAATTCTACCTCGTCAGAATTTGAACATGGCGGTCTTCCTTACCACCTCGGATGTGAGGTGGTTGGCTTGTGAATTCGAGATGTTAAAGCTAGAAAATGAGTTAAAATTGAAATAGAAATTAATTGAAATAAAATAAGATTGTGATATTAGTGTTTAGAGACAAGTATTTCTCGTTGTTCCAATATTCTGTCAATATTATAAAATTTTGATAGACATGGTTGCAACTACAAACGTTAGAAAAAATTGCGTAGAATATTCGGCTTAATATTCTGAACATTTCTCGTTATAACATTGCAATACTATTTTGAATTTAAATTTGATTAATGGTTTAAAATAAATCAACAACCATACTTCATATATTTACACTGTTTAAGCATGCACATATTATTATTATTATTATTATTATTATTATTATTATTATCTTTTGTGTGTGTTATGCAATGCAGCAGCATACCACAAAACTTCAATGCAGTATACCACGACCCGCTGCATGCATTCTAATTAATATAATATTCAATTTCATTAAATTAATTAAACTTGCTCCTTTGTAAATTTCATACAATAATATCTTCTTTCTCTAATCATTTTTGCTCATAATCTTATCTGTATTTATAAAACAAACGCTAATTTCTCAAGATCAACTACTATTATCGTGCAACAATAGCCTAAAATTCATAAATATTATTTACTCCATTATCTCAAATGCATTCAAGCTTCATTTGATAGTAAACGAATGAGTTTCACTAGAAGTTAGTATAAAATACTGTTAGGAGATAAAAATAATCACTATTTAATACAAATAAGAACAGGATTTTGGTTATGTGGTCGGAGTAGTTAGTCAAATACTTTGATTTAGAAATTGAGATCTTATTATAGGACTTTTTTTAGTTGACGGAAGTAAATATTCGTTTATGTTGTCACTTTGATCATGTCATCATCTCTTTCATATCGTTAGGAATCCAAACTCACCCAAATATTATGCTTCTAAGACTAAAATTTTATCGATGTCACTAATTCTGACCTGACATTAGAGATATTATACACAATTCTTCGACATAGATCTTTCAATAGTGCTTAGGGGCATATTTGGGTAGGGTCTCAAGATTTTTCTTGTCAAGTTGGAAGCCTCTATTCCTAGCTCATTTTTGGCTAATGTAACTTGAAAATATTAAAAGTCAGAGTATGAGGTGGAGGTCACATGTCAAACACTGTAAGCATATCTCTTGTCAATATTTACACGGCACACCTACTCATTTGTATGTAAGCTACCGAAACAATAGAAGGACAATACAGTGATTACTTATTAGTCAACGAATCTTGTAGTACACACCAGTTTTCTGCAACAAGTCATCCATCTTCAAGAGCTCATGTGAAAAAGATAAGAAAAGGAGAGCTAAGTCGAATGCGAAAGGGAGCATCCATTGACCTTTGCAACACTGTTTATCGTTTTTTCGACCCTCTTTCCTCTATAGACATACAAGTGATAACATAGAAAATAACCCTTTCATTCATGTTTTCTTTACTCCCACTTTGTTGTTATTTTGCTACTTGCTGACTTATGTATTAAAGTTCCTTTGTCAGGTAATGTGTATAATTCTGAGCTTTCCTTATTTTTGTAGGTTTTGAGAGTATAGAGATTTTCAAGTCTTTGCTTGGTGATGCCCAGACTCAATTTCACAGTTGCCTGATCAAAATAGTAACCTTTAGATTTTCTACATTAACAATTGGCACTGTTTGTAGAGAACTAACAAAAGACCATTATCCCTAGATTTTAAGAAGGTTTGAAAAACTCACCTTAAGATGCTCCTGGACTTTCAAAGACTTTAGGTGTTTCTTCCCAGCCCCAAACACATAAACTCATACTCTAATATCAATTTATCAATTGTTTGATTAGAGCATAACCCTCTAAATTATGTGCATCAACAAATTCTTTTTCAAATATACACCAACGCAAAAGGCATAAATTTATCAATCGAAATATTTATAAGAATTTTTTTGTACGATAATGTCATTAATTTGTGTATATTGCATGTCACAACTTGTAAGGATCACAAAAATATTGTCATAGTGTGTATATGAGTGTACCAACAATGACATAAATGATCCATGAAAAAAATTTGAATTTAATTATTTAATATTTTTTAAAAAAAGAAAAGAAAAGGTGAAAAAAATTAGAAACATGAAAAGAAAAAAAAAAATTATCAAACCAATTCACTTGAAATAATGTGATCTAATTAAGTTTAGATGAATGTTAATTGGTTCAATTGATAAAATATTTTGAAATTGTATAAGAGGTCTGGGTTTAACTCGAGTCATGTACGATTGCAATAGTTTTGGGTTATTTTTTTAATAAAATTGAAAAAATGTTAAGATCAAATATTTGATTTAATTTAGATCATTAAACTATTTTAATAGGCTAAAGTCATATGGTATTAAATTATAATAGAACACATTGAACGGATTATTCAACAATAGAATTTAGTTAACTGAAATTATTGAAAAGTTCAAAATTTTAATCAAAATTAATTAAATATATATAATTGAAAAACCCATATCATTTTAACTTAAAAGTTTTGACATAAATTTTCAAATTTTAACTTGACATTCTCACATTCAAATTAAATCAATGAATTAAAGGCATATGTTAAAATTTTAAGGATCCAGAAATATATTTATTAAAATAGTTTATGACAGATTGTTAATCAAATACTCTTTTAATTAAAAATATTACAAATTATATGTATTGCCATACAACATCACAAGACATTAAAAGGACTTTGGCTCCCATATCAATTTGTTTAAATAAACGTATCACCACAAAATATTAATGTACAAGAAAATATTAATAAAAGATGAGAAAGAGAAAATTGTGGGCTGCACCTTCGAAAAGATAAGGGTCTCCAAAGCAACTACTGTCAAAGGCGTTATTCTTCATCAAGTTTATTAGGCTATTGTCACCATTCTTATTTTACCATACTATTCTAATGTCTCTCTATTTTCATTTTTGTAAAGAGTTTGTCAATTTTAAAAAATTTAATTCAATTAAAACATTGTTGATATTTGACTTTTGAAATGATATCAGATTTAAATTTTCTATTCTCTTATAGTTTATATAGGTTAATGATTTGACTTTTGAAGAAATTAGAAATTGCTTGATGAATTTAAGTGATTGTGTTCATTATGTTTTTGTGTGATTTGTTTGATTTGTTTTATATAGTTATCATGTCAAATTGTGTTAATAGCTCGTTTAACCTATGAAAGATCAATGCCCCAGATTAAACTATTTCTGCAGCTTCTCAATCATGAAAATGTTCTTGAGTTGTGATAAACCTAAGAATACAAAGGGCTCCTTTCATACCTTATCATAGTTATTCATTGAACATTAAAACCTGAAAAAATAAGTGGAAGTAATTCTATACTAATTTAAAGAGAAAGAATATAGTGTTAATTTACTCCAATATCTCAGATATAGGGAATGAGAAAATCATATCTTTTGTTAGAAATAATTACTATTTTTATTATAACTCTCTCTCTCTCTCATGTGCTAAAATAAAGATTAAATTATAATAAATAATGATAAAAGATCAAGAAAATAACAAACCACCAAATTTACGCGAAGAAATTTGTGCAATGTATAAAGAAAAAAATTATGAGAGAGGAGAATAATTTCACTATAAAAAAATAAAAAAGTTATATATGTGTTTTCTATGATATGTATTTATAAAAAAATATAAGTCATGGATTAAATTTGTAAGTATTAAATATTAACTACCTCACAAGTAAATTTTCGTGCATAAGTTGATCCTTAATTTTCATAATTATTAAAAGAATTTATAATGCAATTTGATACGTTAATGCTTTTGTAATGTTGTCTATTATCATTTTCCAATGAGTAGGAATGTCACAGAGTTGGTTAAAATTCATTTTATTTGTCTCTCTTAGTTGTTCATCCCAAAAAACGTTTTATTTGTTTTAAATACAATGTTCGATTTCAATATGTACAACCTCTCAATTTAATTCGCATTAAAATTTTCGGAAATTGCTGTGCTACATCAAGAAGTTACACATTGTATTTACAGTTTATTGAAACAAAATTTGTCAATTGAATTGTCCAACCTTAAGTTTCAAGTGTTGAAAAGAAAAAAAGAAATTAATATTACCCTCACATGAAATATTTGATTTAAATTAAAGTGATGTATTTCTCATTATTTCAAATTGTGTTCTATACAATTAAAAAAAATTAAAACTATATTGCTGCACAAACAATAAAATATTTTTTAGAAAAATTTAGGTAAATATAATTTTCCGTTAAGGGTAATAAGAAAAAAAAAACAAATTTAAAAAATTATATTCCATAATTAAATGAGAAAAGAGTAATAATAGAAATTTTAAGTTGTACCCTAAAATTGAAATTTCAAGTGTTTTAATAATATGAAAAAAAAAATTAAACAATTCAAAACATAAAAGAAATACTATTTAATTACTTATAATATAATCTTTTTAATTGCAAAATTAATTATGATTACTTTTGATAATAATGTGAGTGCTTGAATTAAATTTTACGATGTACATAGATTCATGTGTTATTAATCATTATTTTGTTTTTATTTTCATTGACCGACCCTTAATTAATTGGAGTGGAGATGTTAAACAAGTAATTCGACTTGGTAATTTTTTTTTTATTCAAGAAAGTTAAATTCATTTCTTCTACTAACTTTATTATAACTGCTAATTTATTGTAAAGAGCTTTATAAGCTATCATTTTCTCTTGGGCCAAAACCATGTTGCTTAATAACATCCATTGATGACATTTATAATTTATATTCTGCAATTCATTTGTAAAATATAAAAATAATAACATAGAGAACTATGGATGGTACTATTCATTTTTAAGGAAGGAATCTCATCTATCATGTCTTCACTTACATGAAGATAAGACTCAGAACGTAAAAACATTTTTTTATTTTTATTTTTTTTTATATATTCAATCTTTTTCACTGTCGTTTTTTATTATACATTAAAATATATATAAATATTATTGAAAGGATCTAATGCCTAAACATAAACAAAAACTTTAAATCTTCAAGCATCTCGTACTCTCTTAAACATATAGTAATATATGTATAGAAAATAAGTTATAAAAAGTTTTTACCTACTCCAAATTTGATGAAAATGAGTTCTAAAAGCACGAAACCTCTTTAATTTACACCTTATAAAGAAGAGTTATGGCCAAAATTCTCAAGGAAGGAGAGTTTATTTTGCTTCATTTTCATGCTTATCCTTTCAAAAAAGAAAAATAATGTGCATATATATTTTTTTAATTTTTGTATTAAATTTATTTGATATTTGTTTAATAAATATTATTTATTAATAATTAAAATTAATATTTTTCAAAAGTTCAATTACTTAATCATTAAACAAAAATAATGGATAAATATTTTTTAAAGGTAAAATGACAAAATCAATTTTAAATTAAACTTTTTAATTTAAATTTGATTCTTTTACTTATAAATTAAAAATTCAACATATATGATACTCACATAAAAAGAAATACTATTTATTTACTTACAATATAATCATTTGAATTAGAAAATTGATTATGATTACTTTTGTAATAAAATATTTGGTATAAATGAAATAAATTTTACGATGTACATAGATTCACATGTTATTAATTATTATTTCGTTTATATTTTCATCGACCGGCCCTTAATTAATTGGTGTGGAGACGTTGAAAAAGTTATTTGACTCGGAATTTTTTTTCTTTTATTTAAGAAATTTAAATTGATATCTTTTACTAACTTTATTATAATTGTTGACTTCATTTATTGTCAACAGCATTAGAAGCTATCCTTCTCTTGGGCCAAAACCAAATTTATACGTGAGAGAAAAATATTAAACCACTTAAATATTAAGCATCTATAATGACATTTATCATTTATATTCTATAATTCATTTGTAAAATATAAAAATTATGATATATAGGACGATGGATGGGATAGTCATTTTTAAATTATGAATTCCATCTATAACGTTTTCACTTATACGAAGATAAGACTCAGAAAATAAAAATTTTTTTCTTTTTTTTTTTTCCACTGTAGTCCGATGTCATGCGTTAGAATATATATTACCCCCCAATTGTAGTCGTATTGGCATCAGGTAAGTTTCTTGCATGCGCTGAATTTCCTCAATCTTCAACACTCCTCACCTCTTCTTTCAATGCTTTGTGCTGTTTATCACTTTAGAAAAGCGATTGAAAATGGATTGGTGAATCAATAGATGCAATTGGAAAAGAGACGTGCTTCTGATCAGGTAAAAAATCAACTTCTCATATTACTAATGCTTCTACATTCTCTTTTCTAAAGTGAGAGAAAACACAAAGCATTGAAAGGAGGCCAGAAGTGTTGAAAATTCAGCAAATTCAGCACGCGCAAGAAACTTACCTGACGCCAATCCAACTGAAATTGTGGACTCGAGGCCAGATTCACTCAACCCAAGCCTCTCGAGAAAATTCAAGCTACAAGACAAAAATTCTGACTGCTCGGCACACACAATGCTGAAGGAATGTGCCTGTGATACATTGCAGGTCATGAACGTAGTGCTTGACCATCTTGTCGAGGATCAGGAAGAGTTTTTGATTGAAAGGCAGTGACCAGCTGTGATTTACTCTTGATTTTTGCACATGTACTCCAGGTAGAAACTTCTATTTTTCTTCTCTGTAATCACTCCTGCATGTATATCTCATTCTCTGCGATTTGTATCTTGAGTTCTGGAAATTAATTAATAGTGCAGAAGCAAATTTTCCCCATTACTCCTTTAATCTGAAAATTTATCGCGGTAACAGAGCCTTTAATGGCGAGCAGAAGCAGCAATTCAGGAATCTCACAAAATATAAACCAAACTTATCCAGGACCCAAATAACTGCTGTTGCTGTTAATATCTCAGGGTTTGTACGAATCCATTTTAACTCTTGGAAGACATCGTAGGTCATGAAGTACACTGTTGAAACTTATAATTTTGTAGTTGATTATTATCTAAAGCTTATAAATGACTCATTGGCTTTTTCCAAAAGGAAAAAGAGAAAGCCTCATTTTGTTGCAAAATCACCCATGCCATGGAGGGAATTTGCTGCAATCATTGCGGTAGCCACTTATCAATGCAAAAGAGTCTCCATTGTTTAAAACGTAACCTTCAATGAGCCACTTGACTTGTGCAAAGTACATCATACTTAGTTTCTGCCTTTAATATTGAATCTAAATTTGAGTCAGGTTTAGGTCAACTTATTGTTCTTTTATCAATATATAATTTTATTCTTGAGCTGAATTTAAATTTGGATACAGTTTCAATAAGCCAGACCAGAATTGAAATATTAAAAATGTGTCAGATTTAGGTCAATTTAATTTGAACCTAAATGTTGACCCCAATTGTCGTAGCTCAGTGGTTAATTTATCAGTCTCTATGATTGGCTTCTCAACTTAGTTCAAACATTTAAAAAGAAAAACCCTTTAACCCATGTGTTAAAAACTCGAAAAAAAATTGGGGTTATGAGAGACATCAAACCCTTACAGTACTAATGGGCTTCAGGGCGAGGGGTCAGTCACTAAGCCTAGCTTAAATTCAACATATTATTTATAAATTTTAGTTTATAACCCCTTTATATATTAGATTAGTATTACTAATTTTAAATTATAAACAATAACGTGATAAGAATCAAGTCGAGGTGTGCATTTTTGGTTGTTATGCAAGATTTAATTGATTATGGCAATCTATTATTTTGATGTTTGTGCATATCAATCAATAAATATGGTTGCCTTCAACTTCTTAACTTGATTCCTATCAAATGAGTATATAATTTTCTAACCACATCAACATAATTTCATTTTATCTAATGTATAAAGTAATACACCATCCCATCAAAAAGCTGCATTGCCTTAATCAAGAGCAATTTTTTGACTTGACCTGTTTATCTATGCTCTATATTTCATGAATGAAGAATTTTATTAATTGAGAATAAAATTGTTGAGTTGATAGAACCTCAGTTGATCTTTGGCTTGATTTTCTTCGCAATGAAAAAATATTGTTTTTGATTCTTATCATCTTCACTCAAGTTGGTGAGTAAATTTTTATGAACTCTCAGCTTGATTTGACATGTTGGAGTCTTTATTATAATTTTCTGATTTTTTTTAGTCTAATTCCAAATTAAGTAGTGTTTGATTGTTTATATAAAATTTAAATAAGTTTGAAATTCAAATAGATCCGAATATATAATTATGAACAATTCTAAATGAGATCTTATTTAAGAGAACAAGGATAGTTAAGGAAGTTAGGTTTTACAATGACTAAGATTAGAAATCAATAAACTATATGAACGAAAAAGTCATGTGAGGTATTAGGAATTAATGTTTAAAATTCAATTCATTCAATGCCCACTAAAATTTTGAAGAAAAATCTATAAGTATCATGGTTCGAATCCTAGAGGCATGAGACCATTAATAGGTACCTTACCCCCATAATATCAAAGTTAAGAAATTTATGCCAATTTTGATCATGCATAAAATGGGTTGTGATATTTTCACTCTAATTTTTAATAATAATTTTTAACCATTAAATCCCATAAAAGTTTCAAAATTATATAATAATTGATAAACTAACCATATAATATCAAAAACAATCTTATTATAAATGAAGATAATTTGGATTATCATATCAAATTTATCACCTTCTTTCTACGCGATCTCACACAAATTATTATACCTTAATTGAAATGTTTTATTTATGTTTAATTAAATTTATTAAATAATTAATTTTTAAAATTATTTTAGTGAATGAATAATACTAGAGAAACAAATTTTTTTAGATAAACTTATATATATAAATTAACGTGGCATAATAGTATTTATTATGATTAAGATTACATTATGTATTATTAATTAATTAATTAATTTTTGTATTTTGATTAATTAATACAATATACTATTTCAGTTTATATGCTTAAGTTTGTATTAAAAATTTGTATTCTTAATACTACCTTTAATAAGTAAAACATATATATATATAATGAAAAAATAATTTGGATAGTTCCTTGTACTTATAACTAAAAATGATTTTAAATCAAATATTCTCGTTACTATAAATAAAACTTCTTTTCTTTATTTATTCTATTAAAAATAATTCTTTTAACACTTTATATAGACTTATATATACAAATTGACTTGATATAATAATATTTATTTTTATTTATATTATATTATGTATTATTAATTAATTAATTAATTTTGTATTTTGATTAATTAATACTATATGCTACTTCAATTTATATACATAAGGTTTTTAAAAAAAAAATTGTATTCATAATACTACCTTTAATAAATAAAACATAGAAATATAATATAAAAATAGTTATAATAGCTCCACTTATAACTAAAAAATATTCTAAATCAAATATTCTCGTTCCTATAAATAAAACCTCTTTTCTTTATTTATTCTATTAAAAATAATTCTTATGACACTTTTTTGAATTTAAGTTATGCTATACCTGTCACCCTTCTTTATTTAAATCTTAGATTTTCAATAATTATATACAGCACTAATATGATCACAACGTCACATCATTCCTTGAAATTTCACAAATTAATTAATTAGATGCAATATTTATTGATAATGATAAAAAATGACAGCCCATTTATTGCATGCAAAAGCTGTGGAATTTATAAGGTGGGTCTAAATGGAATGCATTTTCTACTCTCATTTCCTAGCTTAATGATTATTTTCTTTATAATTCGTATTAAGGATAGCTTAAAGCATAGAACATTTGTTAATGGCTGATACTAGATATATAAATTTTATATACAAATTTGATGTGACATAATTTTGTTGATTAATAACAACATAAAATATATATAATTATTAAAAATAAATCAATCTTATTATGCTATATTATTTTATATGCAAAAATTTATATCTCTATCAAATTTGTTCATGTATAAGAATACTGCATTAAAGGAAACAGTACATGAGTTTGGGAATAAGGAAACGATTTTGAAGGAAGGTGATCACTTGGCTTCATTTGCAACCGGGAATACCACTTACGGGTTCTTGAATTATGAACAGACAAAATTACACTTCTTGCTTCAATGACTCGATGAAGATGTCGGCAATTTGATCAAATGCCTTCACATACTCCACTTGAATGTCTTTTCTTGCATTGCACTCCCTTACATAATGGTAGCGAGTGTCAATGGCTGACTTATTATCAACATAAATCTTGGATGATTCTTCTTGTGGCAAGCCCAACTCCAATAAATTTCTCAGCCAAATTGCGTAAGCAAACACATGGAGCAGCAGCTAAATATTCAGCCTGACATGTAGAATGCTTGATTCCGAATTCTACTGGCGTGCTTATTGGCTTACAACGATTCAGTTTGAACCTTTTGGGAATCTCCTTGGCGTAGCTCTCTTGAGAAATGAAGATTCCTTCGTCATTTTGCTTGACTTCAATACCGAGATAGTATGCCACCAGTCCGATGTCTATCTCGGACTCTCTTTTCATTGCTCTCTTGAATTCTTCATATCATCCATATAGAGGCAAACGATTAGAGCATCTCCATATTTTATCTTGATATAAAGAGCATGCTCGGAGGAGCATTTATTGAAGCTGTTCTCTTGCCGTGCCCTTGGCGCTTGCTTCAACCCATAAAATGCATTCTTCAACTTCAGAACTTTGTCTTCTTATCCTTTGACTTCGTCGCCTGAAAGCTGCTGAATATAGACTTCTTTGAGGACTCCATTTAAGAAAGCAGACTTTTACATTATAATAACCTTTTTCTTCACCTTCGTTAACAAAAATTTTTAATGAAAATTAATTAATTATTTTTACAAAAATAAATGAGGAATAATTAAAATTTAAAAGAATGTATTTTTTAATATCCAAAAGATTTTTCTCTACTTTCATTGCTTTCTTCCTCCCCTGTCACAACTAACAACTCTTCTTTCTCTGCACTCTTTCTGTATAATAATTTATAAAAATAATAAGGGTGTATTTATTTTTTCTTTTTTAATATTTGCGGGTCATTTTATTTTTCTATCAAAAAAATAAACTAGAGTTTTGGCTTGTAGTCCAGTGGTAATTATTTTTGGATATTAAATTTGTTGCTGAATTTAAATAGAACCTAAGCAAAAAATAAATTAAAAAAATTCAAGAATCTTGCAATTTACTCTAATATTGTGAACTAATTTGATTAGATATAATCAAACAAAAACATTAAATTAAATAAATATAATTTAAACAAGAAACTGCATAATATGAATTGAAATAAAATAAAAAAATATTAAATAAATTAAAACTCCTAAAACTCTCTTAAATCGATTAAAAAGGGGAATATAAGATTAATGAGTTTAACTTACCCAAACGAAAATAATTGTTTGGATGAGAAAAAATATTTTTATTTAATTAATCATTTACCCAACTAATTATTATTTTTATTAAATTATTACCAAAATGTTTTTATTTGTGTGAAAATAAACTTCAATTAAATTGCTTTTATCAAGTATTTCAATCTTTTTATGCAACCAAAAATATTTACATCATACCCAAAACTTCTTTTCTTTCATATAAAATTGTTAAAATTAATTAAAATAAAAAAATAAAAAATTAATGAAAATAACAAAAACAAAATTCTAATACCGTCAACAAAATATTTTTATAACTGCTATTTTCTTTTGGATGAGTCTATTACTATGTGCAGCCTATATAAATATTAAATTTAAATAACTAATTTTTTATTTTAAAATTAAATAATTAATAAATCTTAATAATATTTTAACGAATTTTATTAGCTAAATAATTATATAAAAACATTTACTAAAATAATTACGATAATTTTCAAATTAAAAAGAGGAAATTTAATTTAATAAATTCTATCAAGAGTAAGATAAAATGATAAAAATAAAAAAATTAAGCATAAGATTTTATGATTATTAAATTCGATTAGATTCAATTCTTCCGATTTGAATTGGTTTGTCTAATTTCGTTCCACCCCTTATAAACAATATAATTTTCAAATTATAGTCAAAACAGTGGGGAGAATCTAATCTCTAGGCGAATGTGTGCGCAGAGTAAAATGAAAGACGAATGTGTGCGCAGAGCAAAATGATAATCCAATGTGCGCGCAGGCAAAATTATAGTCAAATGTGTGCGGTAAGTATAATTTTTAAAATTTCTCCTCATATTTAGGAAAATTACATATATGGAGAAAGTTTATATATATATATATATATATATATTTATTTTATTATTTTTAAAAATATATACAA
>JAWDEX010000009.1:11935304-11947015 GCA_035221805.1 Trichilia hirta
AAGATAGTTTCTTTTTATGTTGAACAGTTTTGTGAAAACAAGAAACAAAAAAATTTTAAATTTGAAAAAAAAAAAAAAAAAAACAAAAAAAACACGAAGTTCTTGCATTTCATTCCAAGCAACCAAACAGCGGGTTAGAGATTGAGCCACTCACATGGACTGTTTTTACACAATCAACCTCAAATCCACTGTCCCTACTTTCAAATTTTGTTTATTAATTTTTTCTTCACAAAAAACTGAAAAGAACTCAATTACAGCATTTTAATTGCACATTAAAGAAAGGACAACATTTGATAGTATAATATAATTTCTCGGCCAACCCTACTGTATTTACCCGTGCCCGAAACAAGACAAAAATCACACCAGCCAGGAAAAAAAAAAAAACGAAAAGACAAAAGAAACTGAGCAACTTCGGAAAAGTAATAGAAAAGCCGCACACAAATTTCCTAAAAGGTCAACAATGAGTCAACCCGAATGAACTAACTCGAACCCGAAATAAACTCGAACTACCAGATCAAATTTAAAAAACAAATAAAATTAGCACAGTTGCAGGATAATTCGGCAAGGGACTCGACGTCGCCTTGTTGTCGAAACACAATTCAACTGAACGCTAATATTCGGAATCTATCTTCCGGATCACACAACTACATTCAACCGACCCGAACCGGAAACAACTGAAAGAAGCTGAAAAAATCTCAAAAATTGAAGGAATGATTTGCCATTTTATAAAGTGTAAACCTTCGTAAACGGACTTGACGAGGGACTCGATGTTTCCTTCTTGTCGATACACGAGTGGAGAATGTCCGTCGACTGATGCGGACGACGACGACGAATCGTCGATGGAGATTCCGGCGGAATCGTATCCGCGGTACTCGAGTCGGCGGAGACCGTTAAAGAGAACTTGAAGAACGTAACGTCGTTCTCTGTTAATGCCATAATTCAAGTAAGCAAAGATGCCACACATTGTCACTGCTTTCTCTTCTCCGTTCGATTATTATCGCCGTCTATTAGTTCTTGCTGTTTTTCTGTTTTAATGGAGGATTTTCCGTTTTCATTGTCTTCCTTTTGTTTTTTAATTTTCTGGAGGGTTTTTATAATTAATATTCAGAGTGATGATTTGGGTTGGGTGGGCTGATGGATTTGACGTTCTGACTTACTTTTAGTTTGGGTCAGGGGAGAAGTTCGGGGTTGTTTCTGTCATTTGACATTGTGTCAAAGGTGATGACGTGGAGTTAAGTGATTGGATGAGTTGGGCAATCTTCCACTGGAAGAAAGGGAGAGAAACCGGAGGGAGAAAATAAAAAAATTGGAATTGGATTATATTGAGATGGCCACTTTTCGGATAAGATATTTCCTTTTAAAATAATTGAATTTTTTTTTTAATTTTATTTTTTATTAAATTACCAAAATTATCCTTAATAAAAGTACCAAACTTGTGATGGGGTAATAAAATTTTCCATTACTAAATTGGTTCGGTTATTTTTTTCTAATTCAATTCCAACCGATTCTATTAATTAAAAAAAAAAAGGAAAATAATTTTGTTTATAATATAATATTTTTTATTTATTGCGACACATATCATTATAAAATTATATCAAAATTTAAATAATAAAATAAAATTTCTAATTTTTTAATTTTAATTTGTATTAGAGGTGGGTAGGTTTTAAGGTGTGTGAAAATAATAATAAATAAATAAACCAAATAGAGAAAAACTTAGATAAAAATAAAAAAATGGTATTAAATAAACTGAGACTTTATTTGAAAAATGTAAATGCTAAAACCTTATTTTATGTTATTGCTTAAAACTTATTGTTTTTACAAATAAATCTTAACATATTGTATCATTAATATGTTATATAAAGATTAAATATTAATTATTTCAAGTGGATATTATTGACGATATTTTATTTTATTTTATATTTAATAATTTGATTAAAATTTTTATATTTTTATTTTAAAAACAATTATTGAAAACCAATGCCACATTGAGACAACCTTGCAAACCCAATTGAAATGGGGGGCGAAAAATGTAAGGAACCACCAGGCCAAGCCGAAAAGCTAACATGAACGTAAGGTAAAATAAACTCAAAATAAAGTCTTGGCCGGGTTGGTTCCAAAGATGATCAGGTGATAGAACAAATCAGTTAAAGCAAGCGATCTCTCTGCAATTAAGATCGAGAAACTGTAGACTCCAACACATCATCTCATTGGATAACTTAATTATCTAACGCATTAGACAGTTCCTTAATTAGTGCGTCCATTGAATAGTCCATTTCTCAATCAAAAGTGGCAAAATCAACTATCCAATCTTAAAAATAGAACACATTTCAACTAAACGGGCTATCGGTGTCAGATCCATCACATTCACCCGAACCCGGGAAGAGTAAACAAATTTTGAAAATTTACGGATACAGGAGAATCAGAAGAAGTCGCTCACCTTGGTAGACGAGTTTTTCGAGTGATTCGACGTTTCCTTTCTGGAGAAACACGAGCGGAGACGGAGAACGTTCATCCACTGTTGAAGCCGACAATGCCGATGAATCGTCTATAGAGATTCCGGCGGAATCGTATCCGCGGTACTCGAGACGGCAGAGGCCGTTAAAGAGCACTTGAAGAATGTAACCACGCTCTCTGTTAACGCCGTGATTCAAGTAAGCAAAAATGCCACACATCTTCTCTGTCTTTCCTCCTTCCTCTCTGTTCTTCTCCTTCTTCTTATATAACTACCGTCGTCATTGTTCTGGTTTTCAGTTTTAATGGAGAATTCTTTTCAAAAAAGATAGAATCTGACTTTGGACTATTGAGTATTCGTCTTAGAGGTTTGACTTTTGACTTTTCTTTGTTGAATTCTGTCATTTGCACATGCGTGAACGATAAAATGTGGAGATACGTGATTGGTTGAGTAACGTTCGCACACAACGGGGAAAAAATTATATACAAATTTGTACTATAATTTATCAATGAATATCGCAATTTTTAAAGTATGTGTATAAAAGAGTTTTAAATAATACAGAATATTATAATTTATATTATTAAAAATTCGAAAGTAAAATATAACTTGGATCGGACACCGTTGCTTCGCATGCAAATATTCTAAAATTAAATAAACAAAAAAATAATATTAAAATGGGAACGTGATATTAGTGACTAAAAAATAATTATTTTGATTTAATTATTTAGAGTGATGGGCATTTTGAGAGATTTTTTTATTTTAGGAATATTTTTTTTAAAATAAGATATTAAAAAGATCTTGATTTAATAATTTTTATAAAACGTGATGTTTATTATATTCAAGAATTTGACTACGATATATTAAGGGAGTATGTTTCGTGAGGTGTATAATTTGTTGGCATAAAATAGAGAGGTTGTGCAAATTTTTTTAAATCATTATTTTATGAAAAAAATATTAACAGAGGGATGTGTAAATTTTTAAAATTTAGCTTATTAAATTAATTAGTCTATAAGTATTAAAAATATCTATTAAAATCTTAATTTATTAGTATAATGACTATTATAATTTTATATAATAATAATTAATTAGAGAAAATAACTATTAAATTTTAAAAAATTAACAAAAATAATTAATTAATTAATATTAATTATTTATTTTATAGCATAATTAATTTCATAATATTTTATAATATATTATAATTAAAATAAATTTAGAATTTAAGAGATTGTATTGATTTTTTTTATTATACTAATAAATTATAATCTTAATATATATTTTCAAAATTATTAAAATTAATAGTCCAATGGAGCAAAGCAATCTTTTTTAAAAAATTAATGAGATAGCCGAAACTGCATAATATTGACTCACCTCCCAAGGTCATGCCTGGGCTGAACATTTTTTTTTCTTTTAATATTGCAAATGATAGAAAATTTTTACCATATTTAATATCTATTTATTTAAATAATGAAAATAAATGTTTATTAAATACTAAAAAAAAAAAAAAATCCCACCGATGACCGTTTACTCAACACCAAGAGTTGTCGTTGGTCAAGTAAAAACTTTCTGAATTAAGATAAAATTTAAAATAATTTTATTTTTAACTTTATAAATATTATAATAATTTTATAATATTTGCGGCTGTCATTACGAATGATCTATACATGGCATGATTATACATGACATGACATGACATATTCAAATTGGATGTTAGTATTATAATATGTTAAAAGATAATACGATCTTTGCATGATATTTAAAAAGGCTCTATTCGATCTCCTGTAAAACAGATTCTTTGAAGATTAATTTAAAAAGGAATAAGTACAACTATACTTAAAATTTTATTAAAATAATCGTGTCAAAAAACTTTTCATCAAATGAATCAATTATATACCTTTTAAAGAATAATATTTTTATAAAAAAAAATAAGATAAATATTGAATTCAAAAATATTATTTTAAATCATATTTAAAAATACTATTTTAAATCATAGTTAAAAATATTATTTTTATCTGTATTCAAAAATATCGTTTTAAATTATATATAAAAGTATTATTTTAAATAATATTTAAAAATATTATTTTAAATTATACGTAAAAATAAAAGATAAATATTTGTTTTTAAATGACGATGACACAATTTATCCAACAAAAAATGTTTTATTTATTAATTTAGTTCACTTTTTTGGATTGTATTTATTTTAAAAAAATAATATAAAATAGTGAAAATTTGAATAAATGAATAAATTTTGACTCAACTTGAATACGATACAATTAATATTTATTTTACATAAATACGATATAATTATTATTTTTATCAAAAAATATAAATACAAATACGATATGATTATTATATAATTATTTATTTAAATACGATTATTTATTTAAACATAATTATTTATTTAAATACGATTATTTATTTAGATACTATTATTCGTTTAAACACGACTAACTATTTAAATACGATTACAATACAACTAACTATTTAGAGCTATTTAAATTATAATAAAAAAAATTAAAAAAATAAATTACACAATTAATTAAATCAAAATAAATTAGATTATTGGAGTAAATTTTATTTTATTATATTTTATTATTTTTAAATTTGTTAAAATATTAATATTTATTTAAGTATAATTATCTATTTAATATGATTATCTATTTAAATACGATTATTCGTTTAAGTATGATTATTCAATTAAACATAATAATTCATTTAAGTATAATTATCTAATTAGACACGATTATTGATTTAAATATTCTAATTAAATATAATTATTTTTTTATCTAATTATATCTTAAACAAATAAACGATTAAATAGTTAAACATCAATCCAATACAATTACTAATCATTTGAAATAAATATAATTCGTTTATTATTAATATTAAATTTTTTAAATTTAAATTCATTTAATAATTTCGTATTCGTATAGAATAATCGTATCACTCAAATTTCCGTCCCTATATAAAATAGTATTATTTTTCGTACTTTTCTCATTTAAAAAATACCCATTAAAATTTTTATTTACTATTTTGTTAATTTAGATAATTTTATTTTAATTATAGGTTTTTTAACAAATGAATATATATAATTACATTAAAAAGATGACTATTCTTCTCCCTATAACAAAAGCATCGCAATCTCAAATAATCCTGAACTTGGTATCATTCTTCTAGATTTATTTGAGTCCCTCTTTAGGGTAGGATAAACTCCTCCCTCGCTAGATATTTGAACACACCCACTGCTATTAGATTGATCGAGGCCTATTTTATACTCGTGTCTTTCACTTAACTTTAAAAATAAAGCTGAAAAAATATTTAGTAACACAATTTTTATCGCGGCTCACTCACTATTTCTACTAATATCTAATACTTAGTGCTTCCATCCCCAGTAATAATAACTTCAAAGCTAGCACTACAATCCCAAACATACCATAAATACTCCATTAATGGAAGTATAAGTTACAAAAATAACTTCTTTTTAACAAAAACTGAGGTTATAAAAAAAAAGTGAAAAGCCATTGCCAATTACATAAAGAAGAATATGAACGCATTTGCTTTCCCTTCATTTCAATACTAGTTAAATAGAAACATACATACAAGTTGAACAATCAAATTATTTTCAAGAAGAAATGGTTGTTTTCATAGTTTACATCAAAAATAACAAGTGAAAAGAATTTTCAGCTGGATCTAACACTATCAATGGCGAAAACTAAGTCGTCGAATTTGGCACCTGTAACTTCCTTTACAACCTTACTGTCTTTCAGAATCTTGAAATTCGGAACTACTCTTATTCCTAGCTCTTTTGCCAAAGGCTGTCGAGAATATATCAAATTTTTTGCGTGTCATATAGAGAAAATTGAGTGTAGTAAAAATAAAGAAATTATGAATGCATAAAGCTCAATACCTTGTTTTCTTGGTTGCAATCCAGCTTTAGAAAGATAACATCGGAGTATTTTTGGGATAAATTTTGAAATTTTGTAGCCATAACTTTGCACGGACCACGCCTACAATATCCAAGAAAATATCAGATTCCCAGAGTAATCAAAGGAACTTAAACCTCAAATATTTTTCTCAGGCGGCATCCAAAACGCAGCTTTATGATCATGATGAATTTTTAAATAATAAACTAACCATGATGGTTTTCCTTTAACTAATTATGCTATGATTGGGTAGCGTTTTCACTATAGAGTTTGGTATAATGGCACAAATTGCTTAGAAGTTATGGGTTGGCAAGACTAAACCAGGAATGGAAGCTATTCTTTCGACAAAAGTGCTTTAAAGAGTAAAAAATTACAAGAACCAAAATGAAAACAGAGCAGGTCAATATGATCCTCACATGGGCAAAATGGAATATTCGTTGAAAGCCTAGAATCAAAACATTTCATTAACAAGTTGAGTGAAGTTATGCACAAAACTAGTCTCAGATTAAATAGGCTTTCATAAGCTTTACCTTGTGACTTATATGTGCTTTTGAGAGCTTTTCACAAGCTAAGCCGTTTCTAAAAGGTGCTTTGGGGCACTTCTTAGACTTTGAAAATGCTGCTGCTTATTTCAAGTAGATATTACAAACTGATGCAAGCAATTTTAGGTCTTTGAAGGAACTTTTGACAGTATCAAAATCACTACTAATTGTACTACCAAATAACTCCTAGAAATCTTTAACAACTCTTTCGCCTTGCGGTGTAATTGGGAAGTTCTTATAGCACTTTCTAAAGCGCTTTCTTTCCAATAGCCAAAAACACTTTTATCTCTATTTTGTGCTGATTGTTTGAAATAAATGAAATGCTTTCAGGAATATACAGGTAAACAAAATTAAAAATAAAAAAACATAGTTGTGAGGTGTTTTCTTTCTTCTTTTCTCTATTTCAGTTTCATTTTGATAAGCAACTAATAGAAAGCGCTTTTCAATCCTTTTTGCAGAAGCGCTTTTACTTGAAAATGCTTTCTATTTTCTACAAGACTTCCCCAAATTATTATTATTATTATTATTATTATTATTATTATTATTATTGTTATTATTATTATTATTATTTAATCTATTTCATTAACAATTATTTAAAATCCAACTGAATTTTTTAGAATTAAACGAAACCCATTGCATACCATCTACAAAACGTCCAAATAAAAACCGGAATATCACAAAAATCAAGACTTTAATCTTCAAAAATAATCAAATAATAAATAAAATGAATGAAAATAATCAAAAATTAAAAACAATACCATTGAGTGGACATATCGAGGACGACGGTCTTATCGCCGGCGGCTTTAACGATAGGCCAGAAAGTGTCTTTCTTTACTTCGGTGACCTGACCCACCATGGCTCCCGCCGTCTCCAAGCTCGATCTAACGGTGAAACTGTCACCATTCTGCTTCTTGTTACTCTTCTTCACACTCCTAGATACTAGTACTAAAGAGGAATTTCCCGAGCTTGACACACTGCCGCAGAAGGAGGTGGGGGAAGAGGCGATCTGGTTCTTTACGGTACATGTCAGTGCGGCGGTAATCGAACGGTGGAGGAGAATTGGAGGAGAGACATTTTTTTATTTGTTTTGAGAAGGTGGTGAAGGCAACTAAGCACTGTGGCGTACAGTTAGAAAAGTACAGAGACTGAGGTGGAGCAAAAGAATGATACGAATGCCCCATTTTTATGTGAAAAAGACTAAAATAACCTTGTACGTTTTAGAGTGCATTTATTTTTTGAAGCCAAAGAATAGTTTATATGAGTTATTTTTTTAGTGTTCATTTATATTTTTTAAAATACAATCATATTCAATTTTGCCTATTTTTAAATTAAATTTGAATTGAAAAGTAAAATATAAATTATTATTAAAATATCAAATTAAAAAATTTAGAGCCACTTACTCATATTTAACTTTAAATAGTAAAATATTAAAAATATATTTAGACTATACCAATCCTTTTATTTTTTAAATAAAAAATATTTAAATTCAAAAATTATTTTTCATGATAAATATAATTTATTTTTTTATTATAATAAGAGTTTAATCGAGAATTTACGTATTATTATATCAGTGTCCATAAAAATCTAAGTTATTTAGATTTTAAGAGCATGTTAAAATTTAAATTCTTTTTTTTCATGAAAATTTATTTTTTTAGAAAAATAACAAGACCATTCTCAAAAATTTACTTTCAAAATGAACTATTATTATCTTATAAAAAATGATTTTTCAAAAAAAAAGGTATACAAACTTTATTTTTATCTACTCATATTGAGTTATATTCAAAATAGATGGGTTTTTTATTGATAAAAATAGATAAAAAAATAATTTATGTTCAAAATAGATGATTTTTAAGGATAAAAACAGATTAAAAAAGATAATTACTGACAATTAAGTTATTAGCAAATGCTTGTTAAATGTTAATTATGATTTTGAATGTGGGGGTATTTTGGTCCATCTGGTGGATATGTTGTCGCAGACAATCTGGGCGGTGGAGGGTATTTGTTAGAAAGTAAAGACAGTGAAGTTGAAAAGAGAAGGATTGGATTGTATAGTTTTCAGATCTAAAAGACATAATTAACCTCACGATATTTTATGTAGTTTGAAAAATCTCTGGAGAATTTCGTCATTTCGTCTATTCCTATAAAGTGGCAGGAATAAGTCGCCCACATAAATTAAAATAACTGTTCTTAATTTTTATTAAAAAGATTAATTTAAATATTTAGATGTTTCAAATTTATAATTTTTTTTTAAAATAATTGTTGGCCATGAATTTTTATGGTAACAGAATTTGGCTGCTCAAAACTAACTTGCAATTTGATGAATTGGATCACATTTGTAAGATATTCAATTTGAGCACAATTATTTAAAAAAATAAAAAGAATATTCAAAATATTTTAATAAGTTTGTTTTATTAAGATATTATCCTTAAAAATAAATCATAATTTATGGTTATAAATTATTTCTTTTAGTTAATATGTTAAGAGTGTAGTAAGTTAAAATAAAATAAATGCAGGAAATTTTCAAAAATTATCACATTTAATTTTTTTTTTTTTTAAAATAACTATGTTGAAAATTTTTTTAAATAAATTAGAATTTTGCATTTAGACACAAAAAGGCTCTTGTAAAAAATATCTTTACTCGAAAATACACTTTTATATAAGGTTATCTCATTAAGAGCATTTTTTTTAAATACAAAATTTTTAATTTATTTGTAAAAAAATTCAATTGTGGTTATTTTATTTTTTAGAATATTTTATGAATTTATTATTAACATGTTTGTGTTCCAAATATTTAAAATAATAAAAGTTATATATATATATATATATATATATAATTACCACAAAAAAAAACTTAAAATTAAAATCACTTTCTACTTTAATCAGAATCTGAAGCTCTGAAAATAAATTAGAATATAAAATTTAGACTTAAAGTTTCAAATATATTAAACTTAAAATTTTGATATATTTAGAATCATAAGTTTTGTATAATAATTAGTATATTAAAACTTAAAGTTTTAAATTTATAAAAAATTATATGCATGGACGTGAAGTTATAACTAGGTGTGAACCTAAAGTTCCAACTATATACATAAAAAATATTATATTTTTATTTCTTATATGATATGTTTGATTTTATGTCATTAATTTTCTCTTTAACTTCTAATAGATATACTAAAATGGAAAGTCCTAAAAATTTAAAAATTTGAGTTTTCAATAGGATATTAATAAATGGTTAAAAACAAAGTTTTTGGCCAAAATATAAATGTCATACGACAAATTCGTAGTGATAAGTTTAGCACATATTGATTGATTATTCATATATGATTAAATTTAGGATTTTGATATCCGTGAGTCTTAATTTAGTTGGGATTAGACGAATGAAAGTAGAATATTCATATGAAATATATAATTAGATATAAAAATTTCGATGAAGATTTTTTTATTATGATTTAAGGACTATAGCATTTTACTAGACGTTAATCATAGTCATTAAATAGTCGAATTGTTCTAAATAAATTCAATAAAATTAATTTTGGCTCATAGCTAATACTATAATAAACTCAAGAGGTCACAATCAATAACTTATATTTTTTTTTATTATGAGAGAGATTAAATATTATTCGCAAAAGAGCTAAAACTCTCAGAGATAATATTAGGCCAAAAAATATAAATAGTTTACACATTAAATAGTTTAATAAATTCGAGAGCTTTGCAAATTGATCCGAATATAACTTAGTGTAACTTCAAATATTTTATTAATATTTAGATATAAAAATAGAATTAAAATAAGTTTGATTAAATTTTATTTGATTAACTTAAAGACCATTTTCTAATAAATTACCGAATAAGGGTATAATGATCATTTTTCTTAGTACTATTAGAATATTTCCAAGAGAAGTTTTAGACTCATTTGTCTTTGACTATATTATAAAGAAAATTTTAGTAATCAAGCTAAAAATATAAATATGAGTCATTTTCAAGTACTTTGTAAGAATTTTGGTATAATTGTCCAAAATTAGAAAAGCTCTCATTTTTTCTCTTTATAAAAACGTGGCCAAGTAAAGAATGAAACATTTCGATTTGCTTTTAGGAGATCTTGTGCTTTCGAGATTAAACACTTCATCCCTAAGCTAATTGTTAGCTTGATTATATGTTTATATGGTTGACTTTGTAAAAATAAGCTTTATTTGTATATGTTTATGTCATAAATCTTAAATATTTTATTTTCATCTCATCAACTCTTTCAATATTATAGAATCATAATTTTAATTAAAAATTATGCCATAATAAACCAGAAGTTTAATGATATAAAATTATTTATAATATGGTATGACCAATTAGGTCATCTAGGATGAACAATGATGCATAAAATTGTTAAAAATTCTCATAAATATTTATTAAAGAACCAGAAGATTCTTTTGTCCAATAAAAATATTTTTAACACTTGGTCATAACAAAAATTATTGGTCAGACCATTCCAGTCTAAAATTACTTTTCAATCTCTATTATTTTTACAAAGAATTTAAGGAGATATTTATGAATAAATACACCTATCTAACAAGCCATTTCATTATTTTATGGTATTAATTGATATATCTGATCGATAGTCATATGCTTGTTTATTATCTATATGTAACATTGTATTTGCTAGATTGCTTGCACAAATTATTAAGTTAAGGGCATAATTACATGATCATTTTATCAAGACTATATGTTTGGATAATACTGTTGACGTCGTCCAAAATTTGACGTAAAGAAAAATTTTAAAAATGGAGTCGCCATCTATCCAAATAATGG
>JAWDEX010000009.1:11955919-11969204 GCA_035221805.1 Trichilia hirta
TAGAAAAATCAATCGAATCTGTGGTTTGACGGGGTTGATGGCCATGGGTGGGAGGAGCTTGTTGGCGGTCCTGACGGTGGTGCTGATTCAATTGGTCGACGGTGTTATGGGAAACTTGGTGTTTGAAGTTGAGAATAAATTTAAAGCAGGTGGGAGGCAGAGAACGTTGGGTGCATTGAAGGAACATGATACCCTTCGCCATGGTAGAATGCTGGCTTCCGTCGATATTCCACTGGGCGGTAGCGGCCATCCTCAAGCAACTGGGTATGTTTTTTAAAGTGTAGTTATGTAGATGTAATGTGTTTTCCTATTTTTCATTATATGAGCTGGATTTTATTTTGTGAGTATTCATTTGTATCTGGGTTGAATTTGTGTTACTTATTAATTTGTTTATGTTTTGTGATTGATGAGGCTACATTTGGTTTCTCTGAGAATTATATTATACATGTACATACAAATCTGTGTATAAATTTTAACGTTTATATTGGATACAGAGATGAACAACTGAAATTTATATCGTAAGGGTTTCTTGACTGCTAAATGTTTTAGGATTTGATTGATTCCTTGTTTTGAACTGGGTTTGTATGTGGGGGGAATACTTTCTTGTTAAAAAACCTGAAACAATGTTCTTGAGTTTCATGTATGTGTTTTGACTTCAATCCACCATCTATCTATTTACATGCATTTGTGTGTTCTCCACGTTGAATTGATTAATGTTTAAGAAAATATTAGATGAAATTGGTATGTCGATTGATTCTTTTTAGGATAAATTTTATTTTGATTACATGTTGAATATTAGTTGTTTTTGATTTTTTTCATGTTATCAAATAATAGCTGATATATTAATTTCTTAATTTTTGAGGTTAATTAAGAAAGAATGACTTTCTTGGTAGGGTAATGATTGAAGCCGAAGTGCCAATAACTTTTCATCTTTTATGTTGTCACGTCATAATGTTTCTTGTCTTATATGTACTTACTTTTCTACTTCTTCAAGTCATCTTAGTCTTTTGTTTGATTTTTGAGAAAATGAAAGAAAGCAAAAGAAAAATAAAATGATGGATGTTAATATCACTATTGTTCTTGAACTACAAAATATGCAAAGATACAAGCCCTTGAAATAGAAAACTACTTAATGGTTGACAGATTAAATATTTTGGGTCTCCAACCTTAATGATATACGATTAAGGACATTGTTTATCTGATGCTTATATATGCGTACTAAGGCAAGTCATACATTTTTTGTGGAGTCTTTGGAAACCTTTGTTCATTTTTTAATCTTCTTTTCTATAAAATAATCAACTTTTATTTTGTGCCCTAAAAAAATTAGCAAGTATTTTACATGGGATAAGCATGTCTGTGTACTGCATTCAGGTGCTAACAGTTCGCTTGTTTATTTTGTCAGGCTTTACTTTACTAAGATTGGTCTGGGAACTCCATCAAATGAGTATTATGTGCAAGTTGATACGGGGAGTGATCTTTTATGGGTGAATTGTGTTGAGTGCAGCAGATGTCCTACGAAAAGTGATCTCGGTGTATGCTTGTACTACTGAATTTTAGTCATTCACATCTGGTCTATTATATAATATTTGCACATATTGCTTCAAGGGATGTAAATGTGATAGTTATTTGGTTTATCTAATAATAATCACCCTTTATTTATCAGATATTCATTGTTGCGATATTCTGCTGCAGATAAAACTGAAGTTGTTCGATCCCGTTAAATCTAAAACTTCAGGCGAGGTTAAATGTAATGATGATTCTTGTGCTACCATGTTCGACGCACATTATCCTGGTAGTTGTGCTGCCAATGAGCGTTGCCTGTACAGCGTTACTTATGGAGATGGAAGCTCAACTGATGGATATTTTGTGAAGGATTATGTGCATCTGGACCAAGTGACTGGAAATCTGAAAACTACGCTATTGAATGCGACTGTAGTATTTGGGTAAGCTGCTGTTCTAAACATTATTCTCTGTTATTGCATCATGACTAAATCTAGCAGACATTTCATTATGGAGAAATGCACATTGTAAACAGTATTCAATAAATTGTTTCGTGATTTTGCAGTTATTACTGGTACCTTTTGGAATTGATTAACATTATCTTATGACGTAGGGGAATGATACTGGATATTAAAATTGTTGTTGTTATTAGTACATTTTGAGGAAATTTTCGATACAGTTCCATTGCATTCATCTCTTCAGTAAGATTTTGGTAATGGCAGCTACATTTTTTGACGCAATCTACTTTTGAGAGCACTGTGAATGCTCTTTACATCTTGATTAGGTATCTTATGAAGACATTGGGATCAAGAAAATAGTTTCCGGAGTATTTTAAAAATTGAAGTTCTTTTTGCTTATAAATATAGCTATGGAAAATTTATGCCATCACGTATCACAGCTGGGGGATTTGTTTTCTGTTCATCCTTTTTTGACGATCCTATTTGTAGATTCTCGCTTTTTTGGCTGCCTTGCACTTTTTCAGTTAATCACAGTGATTATTGTAGTACTTCTTTTCAGTTTTTCCTTGAATATTTAGACGCATTTCTCACTTCTTTTCCTGTTGTTCCCAGTTTGTTATGCATACTTATGATGATTTTAATCTGAGAATTCTGTTCAGGCTTTTTATGTGCTTGAGAATCATGATTCTTTGGTTTGCCATAATTTTGCTTATATGTTATAAAAGTTTACTTTTTCTGAATAGTTGTGGAGCTAAACAATCTGGGGACCTAGGTTCATCTTCTGAAGCAGCAGTTGATGGGATACTTGGATTTGGACAAGCTACTTCATCCATGCTTTCTCAGCTGGCTGCTGCTGGAAAGGTAAAAAAGGAGTTTGCACACTGCTTGGATGTTATAAAAGGAGGCGGAATCTTCGCTGTTGGGGATGTGGTGTCGCCAAAAGTTAAAACAACTCCAATGGTAGCTAATATGTACGTGAAGCTAACTGCTCTGAGTTTTCTTTTGCTTTTCTTTCTTTTTTTTCAGTTTGAAAAAGCTAGACTCTCTTTTTGAGGGTCAACATATGTACAAGATAAGTGGTCTTGATTATTTTTTATATTCTGCTTTATTAGTGATTGACATAAAATATTGTCTAACGTATCATTGGCACCTTATAATTGTCTCTTTTACGCATTATTAATGTCATTGCATCAGTGGATTTTCTAACAAGTGGCCTTGAGCTGCATATTGTAATGTAATTTGAAGTAGTGGCTTGGAATGTTTAGTACCTTGTATTTAAGTAAAACCCTAATGATGGTGTTTTTGAATGAAATTTTTTCAGATACTTTTAACAGTTTATGAATGTTTCAGAATGTGATGCTGTGTGGTTAAACTTTGGAGCTTTTGTGCTTATAAAATATATAAAAGAAAACATAAAGTACAAGCTATGTGTAAACCCATTCTTGGTGTGCATCTAGCAGTGAGTTTCTGTCTTACACTGCCAGTTCTTGAGTCCTGCTTGGTGCTGTTGTTATGATTACTTAATTATAAGGCTTTTTTGATTTATGAATTTCTTTTTCAATATTTATAGTTATATAAACTATTTTAGGCCACATTACAATGTTATTCTGGAAGCAATTGAGGTGGATGGCAATCTTTTGGAACTTACAGCATCTCTATTCGACATTGGAGATCAGAGAGGAACGATAATAGACAGTGGTACAACCTTGGCATATCTTCCACAAACTATTTATGATTCATTAATGACTAAGGTAAATCCAACTTGCAACTTTTAAAACATTGAAAATTTTCAATTAAATACCTATAAAGTACGTATTTTTTGTAGTATTTCTCAACTAAATACTTACACATTATTTCTTCTATAGCTTAGATTCTAGATCAGCAGCCTGGATTGAAATTGCATACTGTTGATGAACATTTTGCTTGTTTTCAGTTCACTCAAAAGTAAGCGGCTTCTCTTTCTAGGAATCAATATTATAATTTTTGACTCTGCTTAATATATATATTGTATTTGCTTGTGAATCGTTGTGCCACCAAGTTGGGGACACAAGTTCTAATTTTGGGGGCAATAAATATATATCTTAAAAAGGATATGGATACAGAAATAGTGGTCCTTTCTTTGATGTGTAAACTTCATTTCAAAAGTGTTTTCTTATTTGATGCATTCTAACTTCATTTCAGAAGTGTTTTCTTATTTGATGCATTCTTCATGTTATCAAGCTAATCAATTTCATTATTTTTGTGGAATAATTTAATTGACTTAATTGATATCGTTATTTTTGTGAAATAATTTAATTGACTTACTCAGATATATCTTACTTTGTTCTTTTTCCTGTCTTATGACAGCATTGATGATGCATTTCCTGCTGTCACATTTCAATTTAAGGGTTCTGTTTCTTTAAACGTATACCCTCATGAGTATTTGTTCGCAATTCAAGTAAGTAAAACTCCTTTTAGAATGCTGTCAAGAATTTTCATGCATGGTGGTGCTTTGGTACGCGATCAGCTGTTGTGTTTGTATCTCGAAAGTGCTTAAAATTCAGCATGCTTGAAGTGAATCGTTCATTTCTTGCCTTTTGAAGAATAATGTCTGAACTTTCAATTTGCTCATCTACATATGTCAATCTGGAGTATTATCTTATTACTAGTCATTCATTACTCCATGCTGTTTCTTCCTTGATATGCAGATAGTGAGTGACTGAATGAAATGCTTTTGTGTTGATTTTATTCTGTAATTAGAACATACCCTTTTAATTTCTTTTTCACATAAATCATCTGATCCTTGTATTTAGTTCATGAAAAGATGTTGGTAACAATTCTATTAGTTATAATTTGTTTAATTCTTTGGTCTAAAATTTGTGTTGGGGGGTATTTGCTAGAGATCCAATCTAGTTATAGGATGTAATTGTTAGATTTGTTGGCTTTCGTAAAAATAAATCAAGTATAGTATCTTAGAGTTTTTCCGAAATATCATTCTGAACAGCATGCTCTACCTTTTTCTTAAAAGGAAAAGTTGTTAAAATTGTCATGACTTGTTCACACTTCTCTACTTTTTACACACACACACACATATATATATATATCTGTTCTTATGAAAATTGTAAATAAATCTAATTTTTACCATGAAGCTATTGCATCAAATACAATATTTATAATCTTCTAATAGTTGAAAGGAACATAAAGCCTTTAACCTTTCTTTTTTTTTTTTCAGTGTGGTTGGAGATGTATTCGCCATGTTATCAATAAAACATCATCCGAATTTCCATTTTATTTTCCACAAGTTATTTTTTTACTGATCTCCCCATTTTTCACGCCCTTCCACAGGATGATGTCTGGTGTTTAGGTTGGCAAAATGGTGGTCTGCAGTCTCATGATGGCAAGCAGATGATTCTATTGGGAGGTACTGTCCGGAATTGCTTCTTGTTAAATTAGTATATTGCATACTCAATCAATGACGGTAGAAGTATATTCATCGCAAGTCCTAAATTAAGTTTAATGCATGATTGCTTTTACAGCCACATAAATTTGGATTATAATGCGTTGAGGTAATTTTTGCTTCTTGGGTAACTTTAAAAGATGCACTTAAATGGCTCTTACTAGTCCTAATTAGGTTGGTATAGCTGCCCCAATGTTTCTAGTCTTTATTTTGGTACTCAAACAGGATTGATTATGAAATTGATAATGAAATATAATTATATGATAGGTGATCTGATTAGTGATGGCGTTTTGTGAAACTAACAACTTCTGCAATTGTTTAATGCAGATTTGGTGCTTTCAAACAAGCTAGTAATATATGATGTAGAAAATCGGACCATTGGATGGACTGAATACAACTGTGAGTATTGTCCATT
This sequence comes from Trichilia hirta, assembly GCA_035221805.1. Classification (NCBI taxonomy): domain Eukaryota; kingdom Viridiplantae; phylum Streptophyta; class Magnoliopsida; order Sapindales; family Meliaceae; genus Trichilia; species Trichilia hirta. The sequence goes on from JAWDEX010000009.1 coordinate 11,961,729, forward strand.
GTTTAAAGATATATTTATGCTGCATAAATTCTTTCTTCAGCACATTGTTATTATTCTCCAAGCATTTATATATCTTGTAGGTACAAAGATTTTAACAGATAGTATGTATCATGAAACAATAAGACTACTAAACTTTAATATGGAATACATATCATGTTGTATGTGTAAAAATGGTGGAAAAGAAAATGTAGATAAAACGTTGAAGAAGAAAGAAAGAAAGATGCTGCATATTCTAGCCAAATTTCCGATCATTGTCATTTGCCTACCTGTTTGCAATAACTAAATTCGTAGTTAGATTTTCAGCCTAGTCCTATCAATACATATCATTGTTGATCGTTGTTAGTTTTCCCGGTATTTTTATTTCTGCACCTCTGCAACGAGCAATGTTGTGGTTTGGTTGTTTTAGGCTCTTCGAGCATCATAGTACGGGATGAAGCATCTGGAGCAGATTATTCAATGGGCAGTCACAATATTTCTTCAGGTTTGAATTTGACGGTTGGAAAAATATTTATGTCGTTGTCAATATCGTTGGCTTTGCTAAAGAGTTTTAGTGTACTTTAGCTATTTATGACAAACCAATTCTACATTCTTCCTAATATGTTTGTACCATAGGTTGTAAAATGTGTTTGATATTAATTTATTCTTCAACACAAACCATGAAATGATTTTTTCATTGGTATTGTTATAATTTACAACATTTATTTCGTTAAATGAAGTGTTTATTTCTTATTTATGCCTTTTATTTATTTATTTGAATATATGGATTTATTTCTTGAGAATACATCAAGTTTTTACATTATCGTGATCGTGTAAGCAAATTACAAGATGTGATAAATACAAGTTACAAATTATACATGGAAATGAAACTACAGGGTTGTCCTCAAGAACTGTACAACTAAATAGACAACGGCCACAAACAGTGCAATTTGGTACAAATCTCTCTGGAAGCCATCGTCCCTTTGGAAGAACTGAACCAAACACAAATTATGCAAAAAGTTAATTGACAATTAATAGAATATTACTTGGAAGGATTCGATGAATTAACTGATAGATCGATACGCTTTTAACAGTTGCAACCAAAACATTTGCGTCGGAAATTGTTTTATGTCTATTATAATCAGCAAGCATTATAATCAAAGCTGGGTTTTTCGATATAAGCTTAAAACCAGTACTCACCTTTGTTGGATCACCAGAAGGGTCTGGATAAATCTCCTGGTTCTCTTGCAAGGTCGAAATCCGTCTGTTTAAATTTTTGATGAGATCGGTCAAGTCTTTTCTGGCCTCGGTTGTTGCATAAACACGGCGTGATGCCCAGAAAAATGCTTGAGCAACAGGCGATGAAGCTGACAAATCCCAGAACTCTTCATGCTCGATCACTTGCCCGCTGATCTGGTTTAGGGTGAACTTGGAATTGACTTTGATGATGAGATCTCCTCCAATACTAGCAAGAAAAAGCTTAGGCTCCCCATTTATAGTCCATTTAATACTCAGAACACTAGTTGACAACATTACCATTTCCTGCACACTCTGTATCAAGAAGAAGAAAAGAAGTAAATGGATGCAAAGAATAAAGATGTAACGTAACACAAAGTGGCTAACGAATCAACGTATAATAAAAAGCAAACTAGCTTCCTACTAACAAGAAGAAAACAAGTAAATCAGTGCGAAGAATGAAGAAGATGTAATGTATCGTGAAATGGTAAATGAAACAATGGGTAATAGAAAGCAAATTGGCTTTTCAAACAAGTTAAAAATATGCAAAAAAAATTTTTTGTTGAGTGATGTAACCCAATGTGAACAAAGGAATGAAGTCTGTGTCCCCACTGCCCCCTAATTCCTCAAACGGGGAGTTAGATTGGATTTGGGCATATCTCTCTCTATTGGGCATGCTTTGCTACTCCTCTTTGTGAATGAATTCGAATGCGAATTCTTTGTGTATAAGAAAACTCAAGTAAAGCAGAGAAGATGTCATCCGAAGTAAGTACAGAAACAGAGGGATCACAGAGTTCTTACCACAGAAGGATTGTCAAGAGCACCGGTTACCCATAATGGTCGCTTGTATTTCTCACGACCTGTAAAACTTCTAACTGGATCCTGCGCTTACCATCAAAACATAAGATTTCTTTCCCTACAAGCTATGGAAACACAAATTTTGCTTTCATTATGAGCTAAATGGAAAAAAACAATGATAACCGAACATCAATGTGGCTATGCACAGAGTTTGAAGAATACCCTGTATGTAACAGAAACTGCAAAGGTTCCGAGTGCACGATTGCCTTCGCGAAGCTCAAGGATGTCACGTACGAGTTGCCTGGCTGTAGATTCTACTAAGGGGCTACTAATGCACTCAAATTCATTGCAAAGCTCACCGAAATCCATTCCATCAACAATTGTATCAGCCTCGGATTTTTGTATGGTAGGTTCAGTAGCTAGTTCAGTTCTATTGGAATCATTTGTGACTGCAACATATCAGAAGAATCCACTTTGTTAAACCAGAAATCACACAAAGAGTGTGCATTAAATATGGGACTTCATGCATGAAACTGATCATAATGTTTCCAAAATTTCCATCCAAGTACATGTAAAGCACGTTTTCACAGTAGGAATTAAGGCTACGCTTGAAATTGTGATGCTTCTACCGTGTCTTAGAAGTATAGCTAAAACAGCATTTAGTAAAAACAGAGCCACAACAACTCAATACCAAATGAAGCGCAAGTAATTATGCATGAAATTAGTATAATTATTTTATATATACACTCTACTTCAGGAGATTCAATCAATCAATGCTACAAATCTTTTAACAAATTTTCGTCCACTTATTTACCAGGAAACCAAACCTTGCTAAATAGTCTAAGTGATGAATTTTGCTTCTGAAATAACAAAATATATTGATATAATACATGCAATATATATACATATCTTCTCTTCTACATATATCCCCAATTTTAAAATGCAAATTTGTCGCAATACATTGTTGTTAATGTTGTATTGTTTTAAATCCACATTTTATAAACTGCAAATGTTTGCACCTCAGAATTTTTATATAAACATGACTCTAGCCATCAATAGAGATCACAAGAATCCCATTTCAGAAGTTCTTCATATTTAGCCAACTCAATACATAACTGAACTACAGTTACAAGCCAAAGATATTATCAAACCTTTGGAACGCAAATGAGTAATAATTAAAGAGTTCTACTCCTAATATAGCAATTAACTTACAAGTTTTAAATTTTAGTTAATGAATTCTCCACTCACAATTTCATCTCGACATCTTCTCAGCACCCAATTCAACAGAAAGAAAGAAACTCATACATTCATATAAAGCAAGTGAAGAAGGGAAGAAGAAGCTAACATAGAGAATAAGTTAACGAGTTCCAAATCATAGTGGATGAATTCTCCTTCTACAATTTCTTCTTGACATTTTCTAAGCACCCAATTCAACAGAAAGAAAGAAATACATACATTCATATAGAGCAAATGAAGAGAAGGAGAAGAACAAGTAGAACCTCGAAGTATAAAAGTGTTGGGTTGGCGTTGGTGGTGGCACCGACGAGATGGATTGAACGTGAAAAGGCATTTACTGCGGCGACTCCGGCGGAGAAAGCCGCCGTTGGTCGGCGAACGGGCGGTTGCTAGAGCAGATGAAATGGAAGCACTCATCTCTTTGTGTTTCCATTATGCAACATAAGCAGAATATGGTTTGTGTTTGAAATAGAGCCAGAAGTCGGTATTTGCGACAACAATTTTTTTTCACTTGTTTTGGATAAGGCATATCCACCACTTGGTTTGTTTATCCTCAATTGATATTTGCCAACCCGATGAGAGGTAGAGATAATAACAATTGAGTACCTGTATTTTTCATTTTTAACGTAGAATCACATAGTTAACATATTTATGTCAAATAAGTCTATAACGCTTATTTGAAATGACTGAAATGTCGTTAAGAGTGTTAAGTTGACTGAAATACATTTATACGCTTATTTGAAATGCATCAGTCAAACGAGTTAAATCTAATACTAGCTTTGGAGCTGTAAGAGCTCAGGAATATTTTTGCTTGGACACTATCAAAGCAAGTACTTACGGTAAAGTTATATTTTGTGCAACGGTTTCTTCCCTATGGTCAGTGTCATTTTATAGATAGAACTATAAGTTATTGTGCGTAATTATAAATGAAAGAACATAAACATTCATTTGGTTAAATACACCTTTTAATCTTATTATATTTAAAAAATTATAGCAAAGATTTTAATTTATAAATTTAGACAAAATAAAAATAATCTAAAATATTTAACTCTCAATATAATTATGATTAGGTAGATATTATTGTAATTGTAATAAAAAAATAATAAAAAAAAATCATTCAAGCTAATAATTTTTTTTAGCAAATTAAAATTCGTACGAGTATTATTTAAAAGTAATGAGATTAAATTTTATATTCACAAAACTTTAGGGATTTATATGTTTTCTTCTTCTTTTTTGTCAAATGTATCTAATATCTTTGCTCGTTGTGAAATTTACATTTTGAGCATGACCCTTTCTCGTGAGATTTTAATCATTTGACAAATTGTATATGATAATAAGTTTGTATATATTTTATATAATATTATATATGCCTATGGCAGGTGGGTGATCTTAAAGATTCAACAATCGTACTCCCAGCCCAACATAACCAAAACATTGCTTAAGAATTTCAGAGTTAGACCTTATTGTGAGGGCAATTTCATTTATTTCCCTGGTGTGATTTTCTATCGGAGACCAAATGATTCTTCTTGTTCCAATTTCTTTGAAGTTGATTTATTGAAGAAGTCTTTGAGCAGAGTGCTTGTGCTGTTTTAGCCCATGGTTGGAAGGTTTGGACGGGATGAAAATGGTAGAATTCAAATAATAATAGTAGACATCGTGACTTCGGTGTTAACTGATATCATCAAGTATTTGGTAAGACTTTTTTAAAAATAGTATTACTTGGTCACGTCATATTATTAATGTAGGTCCCGGAAATGGGATCACTAACAGTTAAGTTTTGGGTGGTTCTTATTCTTTCACTATTATTTTAGCCACACTGTACATTGAGCGTGTGGTTCTTATTCTTTCACTATTATTTTAGCCAAATTGTACATTGAGCAGTGTACTGACTCCAGCTATCAAAAATCACAAAGCTTTATTCATTCATCACCAGAATTCGAAAGGCCAGAGTACGCAACTAAGGTATGCCTTTGTCTTCATGATTTGGTTATCTTTTAAGAAGGTTTAGAGATTATTTTCTCTGCTTTATTCTGCTTTCTGCTCAAGATACCCCTTTATTTTCTCTTGCTCTAATCGCTTTTCATGATTTTTTTTTTTTGTTTTTTTTCCCCATTTTCATAGAATTTATGACGCTTATGATTGATTGAGTTATTTTTATGCATATGGAAACATTTTTTTTCTAAATTTTAATTTTCTAAAATTTAAATTTACAATATTCTAGACAGTAGAAATTCGTTCTTTATGAAAGATCTATTATTATATTAGTCGAAAGAGTCGACACTAATGGTAAAGTTCGTTGTGTGCACTATCAATAGAGGTACTTCGCTAAAATTATTTTTTGTGATTTAGAAAACCTTAAAAGGACAAAGAAAACCAAAATGGTTTGAATCAAAGAACAAAAACTTGAACCATATTAACTAAATTTACAGTTTGCAAATCTATTCGCCTCCTTAGGTAAGAGCTTGTTGATCTCTAAGAGCCGAACCTCCTACCTAATAAAATCGTTACCAAGAAGCCCCAAGTTTCCTAAAGCATGATTATGTTTGTTGTGTCTATTAATGGCGATCTAGTTTATCTTTCTCCCACATCGCTAGTAGGATTTTAATGATTTATAATATGCAATAATGGGTTGATGTCAAATAATGACGCCTGTGTGTAGCATATTTAATAGAGTCTGACATTGGATTAGGTCTTACTTAATCCTGGAATCCACCAAGAACTAATAAATTTGGGTATCAAATGCAAAATTGCTAGAAACCCTAGAATAAAGTTGAGAGAATATGTAATTTGTGATTAAAGCTCAAAAGGTTCTATAACAAATGTTTAAGCCCTCTATTTGTAGATTAATTTTATAAATGTTAGTAATTATAATGATATCTTAAAATTTAAAAGAAATAAACTAAATAAGGGTAAACATATAAAAGTCGAACAATCTGATTGAACAAATCAAAGATTTTGTTCGACTAAAGTTTTAACCACTTTCTAGAAGGCTTTAGCGCACAGGTCTAGTCAAACAAATACCTTGATAAGTTCGACCAAAGAAAATAATGCTCTCTGAAAAATTTTCTACCTAGATTCGTTTGAATGAATGGGTTCACTCAAACAAATCAAGGATTGTTTAGAATGAAATAAACCATACCCTTTGAAATTTCAAGACCTTAGGTTCGGTCAAATGATTTAGCCTATTCATTTGACTGAATTTACTTAAATTTTTGAAAAATAGGCCTTTGGAAATGATTTCTCTTGCCCTTGAATTTGATGCCCTGAATTAGTTCCCTGGGCCACACGTCACTCTCCTCTACTTAAGAAAAACTTGGCCTCAAGTTTATCACAACTTTGGAGCACAACCCTTGTCATTCTTACTACTCTCTAAGCTCCCAACAATGATAACAACCTTGCTTCATAAACTTGACTTGCCTTCAGCTTCTTTGTCTTCAACACTAAATTTTGGCAAGTCGCCAACATCATCCAGGGACCAACCATATTCCCTTCAACACTAAATTTTGGCAAGTCGCCAACATCATCCAAGGACCAACCATATTCCTTAGATGTCAATTTAGTGAAGCTTGCTTCGACCCTTACTGATTGAACATACATTTAAGCTATGCGAACCATACTAACCTTGTCGAAGCCTCTAATCCCGACAAAACTAGCAAAAGGTAATGTCTTGTCTCCCCTTTTAAATCTTTATCCAAAATATACCTAGAGTCCACAATCCTCGGTTTTACCATGTTGATCTCCAAGTACTCGAAAACCCAGACCACTCTACAATGTCATTGTCAGGCAAACATATTCTACCTTGAATAACAAGATTATATGACTAGTTCATGTCCCGCATATAAGTATTAAGAATAGCACTCAAGCTACTTGGTACACTCAACCAACCATACAAGTCATATGTGGTTTGAAAACATGCCTCAACAACCCAAATCTCATCTCCTACCCTATGTTGGCTTATGCAACCTCATGGCTCGATCCTAAGCAAGTTTGTGCTCCATGGTATCTTCAACACATGAACATCCTCATCATATAGTGTCTTGATCATGTTCCATTCACTTAAGGGTTGTAAATGATCCATTGTCTAAGGTGATTCAAGCCAATCAATTCAAGAGCAAAGAGAAACATATTTCAATACTAAACTCCATTGATGCCAATGGCCATGCTTAGGGAGATCTTAAAGGACAACCTTTAGAGACTTCACTAATGGTGGTATATTTGGCTCTAAGTCGT
>JAWDEX010000009.1:11969304-11995776 GCA_035221805.1 Trichilia hirta
GGTCATTTTGCCTAATAAGCAAGATTCACAAACCTCATAAGATTCAAAATCAAATGAGTCCAAAATTCCATCTTTATGAAGCTTAGAGATGCGATTCTCACTTATATGACCTAAGCGACAATGCTAGAGATATGTATGATTTAAATCATTTGATTTAATCTTTTTCATATTTATGTTATAAACATATATATCAAGATCTAGAATATAGAGTCCGTTAATCGTTTGTGCATTACCATAAAACACATCATTTAAATAAATAGAATAATATTTATTCTTTATTATAAATGAATAACCAATCTTGTCCAAATAAAAATTAAAATAATGTTTTTGGTCAACAAAGGCACAAAATAACAATCCTCTAATTCTAAAACAAGTCTTAAGGGTAAAGATAAAATATAGGTTCCTACAGCTAATGCAGCAACTCTTACTCCATTTTTAACTCATAGGTCTACTTCACTTTTTGCCAATGTTCTACTCTTTTGTAGGTTCTGTAAATTAAGACAAATATGAGAATCACATGTAGTATCTAATATCCATGGTGCAGAAGTAGATAAATTGACTTCAATAATATAAATACATGAAGTAGAAGTCTGACTTTTCTTGTTCTTAAGATCTTTCAGGTAGACTTTACAATTTCTCTTTTGATGTCCAGTCTCACCACAATATAAGCATGTACCTTTCTTAGGTACTTTACCTTTAGATTTTAGTATAGGTGCAACAGGTTTGGATTTATTTTTGAAATCTCTTTTTTTTTTTGGACTTTGCCTTGAACTTTTCCTTACCCTTTTGCACCATTAATATGTTGCTAGATTTAGACTTTTTCATGTTTGCTACAGCTGTTCTTAACATACTGAGCAACTCAGGAAGAGACTTGTCCAATTCATTCATATTATAATTCATGACGAATTGATTATAGCTATTAGGCAAAAATTGTAGAATTGCATCAATAGCCAACTCTTGGCCTAAAGGAGATCCCAATCTCTCTAGTTTTTAATATACCCAATCATCTTGAGTACATGAGTACCAACTGGGGTATTTTTTATTATTTTGTACTGAAACAAAATTTTAAAGACATCATACCTCTCTTGACATGCCTGCCTTTGATAAAGTTTCTTGAGGTATTCGATCATATCAAACACCTCTATTTCTTCATGTTACTCTTAAAGATCTGGTATCATTGTAGCTAACATAAGACAACTAACATTTAATACATCATCTTAATGCTATCTATGAGCATCTTTCTCAGCCTATGGGGCATTAGTAGCAGATAGCTCAGGTATAGGATGCTCCAAGACATAAAATTTCCTTTCTTGCTTGAGGACAATCCTCAAGTGTCTATACTAATCCAAAAAGTTTGTCCCATTCAACTTGTTCTTCTCAAGGACTGATCGCAATGATAATGTATTTGTATTATATGATGCTATAATGATCTACAACAACTATGCAAAAGCAAATAAGTATCATGCATTAGATCATATAATAAAATCAAATAATACTCCCACTATTTTCTTCAAATTAATAACCTTTACTATTAATTCAAAAAAATTAAATTTTTCTAGTGGTCCAAGATCCATATTTCATTTCATCTTAGGTTAGCTTTGGCTAATCGCCCAAAATTTAGTTATTTAGGTAGGTAACACTTACCAATTACATCGTATGTAACTCTTGGATAATTAAGTGAATAACTTTTATTCTAGTCTATCTAATAAACTAAAACCCAATTTATGCGTCTAGGTCCTTGATTCGATTAAGACTATCTAGTTACGTCTAATCCAATGACTAGCATTTAGATATCATTATTATCTCATCACAACTTATCAAGATTAGTATGGTACTTTGCTTTGGCAAATATACATCTAGTCGATCAAGGTCTTAAAGAGTGCTATCATTGAAAGACTTTGACTTAATATTTTTATTTGTGAGGGATTTTATTTATTTTATTATGATCTTACCATTTATTATTCATCATGTATCTTATACATTAATTTAATTAATATTATGCCATGCATCTCATACATATAATATCTTAAATCATGCATCTCATACATATATAACCAAAAAAAGTTGACATATTTATAGCCTATTTTACCTCGATAATCCCAAGCTAATAGGATGATCAACAAGTTTACCTAGGGTAAAGAAAACTTCATCAAGTGGTTGTAGCTTCATAAAATTTCTTCTACATCTTAGAGATCTATATATGAGCCCTAATTCTTTATCTCCATAATCTCTAAGCTCTTTATATCTTCATTTGCATAATATAATATACATAATTTGACAGAAACATTGAGTTACATTTGAAGAGATTTAGGCGAGAAAAGAATATACATTCAGAGATTATTTAAAAGGAAGGCATGACAAGCAGGCCGTATTATAATTACTAATATACATTAAACAATCCAATCACATTGATTTTTAGGCTATAACTATACATCATGCTTAAATAAAATAGACATTCATAAAATATAAAATCATGTTATCAACACACCATAAATGAAGTTAAAATATCATAGGCAAACATATATTCGGCCCCCTCCCCCCGTCCTTTTTACGACGGTCTTGCTAGCTGGTTAGCGAGCGTGGTCAAGGAGCGTTGCCCTTACAGGGGATCGGGGGCAAAGCCCCCAAAAGATAAATAGATTTTACCAACTGTATTTGGATTGCAATTTAATCGCATTCAATCAATGCTACATAAATCTATTTAACATATTAAAAAGATTTATGTGCATTTATTTAATCATATTAAACGACTTGCATGTTATAAGACTAATCAGATCTAATCTAAATTTATTCAATTGCATTAAACAAATTTATATAGCATACTAGATCTATTCAATTAACATTGTTTTTATCCATTTAATCGTATTAAACAAATCAAAACATATGCAAGTTGTACAATTACATTAACATCACAAAACAGAATAGATTATTTTCATCAAAACCAATTACATGGTTTAATCACATTAAACACAGAGCAATATATACCAAATTGATCCCATTTAATCTAGTTTAACCACATTAACGCAAAATAACATGTATCAATTAGATCTTATCTAATCAGATTAAATGCGAGTTTAAGTGTTTCAAAAATGATATCATAATTTAAAGACATTAAATGCAAATCCAAAATATTTTTGAAAAATAATTTCATGGTTTAATCATATTAAGCACAGAACAATCAACATCAATAAGATCTCATCAAATTAGATTATTATAAACTAATCACAAAAATGCTAGGTTAATTGTAAGTAGCTCTGATACCACTGATAAGAAACGAGATTACATACATTCACAGTGAAATTTTAAAATTTTTCAAATCCAACTAAGGATCCATGAGATAACTAAATGTTTTATGAGTTCTGAATTTATACTTTTTTCATATGATTGACTTTATAAACCATTAAAATATAGATATTTAAACCTGTGTCTCTATGGTATCCACATGATCGAGAATCAATGAAACTTTAAAGTGCTAGCTCCTTTACTCGTTTCTTCTTTGTGTTTATTTTTCTTATTTCTTTCTCAAAGAAAATCTCTTTTTAAATGTAACCCTAGGCGTACACTTGTAAAAGGCATCAAAATGTATTTTTTATAATACAAATTAGGGTTTTATGAATTTGGGTTCAATGAACCCATTAATGAGCAAATACGGCCCATTGTTCATATTTGAACATAGCCTTATACTTAAAGCCCAGTCTATTTAATTAAGTTTAACTGACATATTTAGTTAATCTTAATTAATAAACTTAACCTAAATATAATACCTAATTTATGTTAAGAGTCCACGAACTTGACAAATTCATCTCATAAATTTATACATTCATCATTCTCGATCTTATGTACGACCTAATAAGTTCTTAGAATGTTGGCAATAATACTATAATCTAATTATAGTACTACAAGTCATGACCGGTGTCTGGTAATACATCATAACTACCCAAGTGACAAGAATGTGAATAGTTTAATATCACCTTAATCCATGACTAATGTTACCATATAGTTTAATTCTTTTGTCCTTAGTACCTGATTAAACATAAGACATAGAATGTATCACTCTCATAAAGTTCAATCTTTATGATTCTTTGATATCTAGAGTATGATTATCCAACCAAATGAGATTAATATCCGTATATTGATTTATTTAAGCATGGCTATATATTTTCATAATTATACTCAATTAAAAGGCCTAAAAGAATCACTCTTATTATATAAGAGGGATAAATCTTATCTTGATCAAATATATCCCTCTGCATGATTCATAATATATTTAATTATTCTTTTATAGTCTATCCTATAAAAGATTACATTTAAAAATATCAAAATATATTATTCATCATGTTAGGAACCATGATGATCTCAAGTCAAAGGATCATATACACTATTATTACCATAAGAATCACTTATGACACTTATGTAACAATCTATGTAGTGTTATCATGTCGAATCGATATAGTATATTAGTTCACTAACTTATACTCATGTGTTGATTTTATATCTCATATAATAACACATCTCATATTATCATCATTGATTACGTATGCTAGTCTCAACATATTATTATTGCCCTATACATAATAATAATACTTGACTAGGGATATTTAAAAATAGCGCTCAACTAATTTGAATCTTCTATCCTAAAGGCATTATTACATTTATTTAAACATACAAATATGTAATAATTAAATAATATATTAAACAAATAATGTCATGATACATAAATATACTAAATATCCAAATCATGATTGGATCTTAGGGCATATACCAACATCTAACCCATACGTTCTCGAATGAATAGTAATCATGAATAAAACCCCCTTGCTCAATTTTGCAAAAGCTTTAATTTAAGCTATTCTATTTCTTATTCAAAATTTTCTAGCTAGATTCTTCAAATTCATACTTAATTTAACGAAAGCAAGCTTAATATCCAAAACTCCCTAAATGCAAAATAAATTTTCGGTTCTAAATTCGATTATACTAAAAATTAATACTTGAAATACATTAAAAACCTTACCTAGAGTCTTTAGAGTTTGAGGAAGTGATTCTTCCATCTATTTTGAAAAGCCACAATTTCACATCCAAACTCTAACCTTTTTTTCCACTTAACTGCTCAACTATTTTCAAAAATGCAAATTAGGAAATGTAGAAGAGGTAGTGTTCTCTTGATTTAGTGCAAAAATTGAGAGACTAATTGGCAGGAATTTAAAAAAAAAAATTAGAAGGAGAAGGAAAGAGTGAAAAATAAGAGAAAACATAAGGGAGGAAGGAGAGGAAGAAATGAGAGATTTGGAGGGTGTGAAGGGTATATATGACAGAAAAAAAATATCTAAAATGTCCTTGAAGCAAATAAAGGAAGAAGGTTCTAGAAAGGAGCAAATTTATCATTTTCTTAGAACCTCATGGAAGTTTGGTGCAATGGTCATTCCTGCCTAGCTGAGTCTAGCATCAAGTTTGGCACTGATCTTTAGGCTAGACTCCCTAGGTTATTTTAGCTCAATTTTCCTCCCTCTCAACCTTCGTTGTCTTTTGTTTTTGATGCTATTTCTACCCTTATCCAACATCCGTTTTCACTCTATTTTCTTTCTAACCTCAAGTTCTTTTTTTTCTATTTGAGCATCAAAAATTAGTAGGCAAATTGAAAGCCTTAATTAAATGAAAATTCACATTGAACATTGAGTGTTCAACAAAGCTCACAACTAAAAACCTATTTTAAAATCAATTATTTCTCAATAAAATCTTCTCGAATTTTACAATTTACATCAATATTACCTCATTTACATGTATATGACATCCATATGCTAATATGATAAAATGGCAAAAATACTAAAATAATCAAAATATCCCTAGTTTAAAAGACAAATCTTATAGTCTTATCCTATGGATGAATTAAATTTCTCTTTACAAGTGGTTTCAAATATATCCCTACTTAAAATATAAAAATTCAAAATTAACTTTCAACGAATCATTTAATTCAAACTCTAACTATTAAATAAAATTATTATTATTTTATCCTTATATATATTATATTAATTTTTAGAAACACAATTTTCTACTTCAAGCACCATCTGCATAGCCACCATGTCGTATATACGTCACTACTTTATTGTTTAATTCAAGCATATTGAATTAATTATAATTTTTGCATAAATTAAAAATTTTTAATATAATTTTGAGCTATAAATCATAAAATTGAAAGTAAATTCTATTTCGAGACTTTTATATATATACATGATTAACTAAAAAGAATTATGTGCAAGTAATTTCTATTCATCATTACTGTCCATTCTGGCCATTTGTGTATCGCAATATTTTAACAATAAAATTTGTGAAATAAAAATAAATTACGTTTAAAATTAACAGTATCTTTAAATATAAAATTTAACAGCTGATTATTTCTTCAATACTCTGAAAACAAATTATTTTATAATTTTTTATGGTTTGCTTCTCACGCAGATTTTAATAAATAGATTCACTTAAGGTAATATACAAAAGAAGTTAAAAGAAAAAAAAGAAAAATCATAATTTTAATAAAGTTTTACTTCAGGCAATAAATTTGTCATTTATTAGATTGCGGTAAGCATAATTACCCGTTCATATAAGGCTAGTTTGAGATTGTTGTGATTTATAAAATAATTTTATTTTTATTATGCTGAAGCATAATCAACCATTAAAAAACAACTAAGTATTTGCTAAAATAATTAAATGTTTGATAAATTATAATAGTATTAAAAAGAAAGTGAGTTGCCGATAAACATTACAATTATCCTTCTCATGATGATGCCAGCTCCGCTACGAGTTAATTACAAAAACAATAACAAAATAAGAATAAAATCTTACTAAATAAAAATAAAAATTCTAAAATTGATTAATCAAAGATTTCATCTCTTATATTTATTCAAAAAAAATAAAATAAATTGTCAAGAAATTGATGGTATTTTTGCTATAATTTAGATTCATTAACAAGAATGAGTACGATATTGCTTTTTTTATGCGTATAATTATGTAAATATCCGTTTTTGTCATGATTCTTTCTATGTTATTGAAGATTTTGATGCTTTAATTAATAATACTAATATGCATTTTAAGTATTATCTTGACGTTATAAATATTAAATGAGGTATTACATTCATCAACTCCCGATAAATAAATTATTTTGAAACTATAACAAAAAGTTTATCATCTTAGTAATGCATATAACATTAATTAGTATGAAAATAAATAAAAATTAACATAAAAATTTTTCAATTTTTTTATAAAAATTAACAAATCTCATGTTTTTTTCATTCTTTCCTTTAGAAATTTTACAAATTTATTTATAAGCGGGATGACCCATATATGACTCTAAATTGACTATAAAAATTTTTGTTGAAAATAACAAGTAAAATTCTTCTTAAACAAAGTTATAAGGATTTTGAAACTTAATAGAAGATTCGATGACTGTGATTCATAATAGACTTCCCTAACAATGTTAATTATGTCTAGAATACCAATAAAATTATCAAGAATGACATCTCTTGATGGATTAAATTCATTTACAAAAAGTTATTTAATTTCAATTTCGCATTTTATATATTGTAAAATATTTGTAAATTAACTATTTTTGCAGTTGAATTTTGTCATCCTAGTTATGTCTTCGATGTTTTAGGAATGCCGAGTGAATTAAATGGCATTAAAGGATGAGATACAAATTTGTAATTTTCTTTTCTTTTAATGGAAATCATGTGCATAAAGAATCTTACCTTCAATTAACAACTCCATGTGCCAAAGTCATTAATTATTTTTTGTAATTAAATTTATACGATATAATTATTATCTTATCTTTTAAATAAAAAATCACATAAATATAGTAAAATACTAACAAAATTTAATCGGAAAAAAAGTATACAAAATTTATTATTAAAATATTTATTCATCAAGTTACAAACAAAATAGTACTTTTATTTTATCTAATATTTTTAATAAAATTTGATCATCGTGAACTTCTGTTTTTGAAAAAATTGAATAAATGCTTTTATAATTAATTATAAAAAGGCTAGATTGATGTACATAAAATGAATTATTGATTTTTTTGAGAATGCAACATGATAGCAAACGAGTTATAGTGTATCTAGATGCAAAAATCCTATAAATATACATGACTTAATTAAATTCTCACGCATGCACAAAATAATTAATAAATTTTATTATCTAATAATTATATATTGTAGTTAAGAATAATAATCTGAGTCATGCACTTAATAGAGAAGAAGACCGAAAAGACAATAATGACACTATGCCAACTGATTTTACCATGAACGCTAATTTGGAACCTTCCTCATTCGAACTCCCGAATAATGAAAAGACAATAATGACACTAAGCCCTTTTTGTTTTTAAAGAACGTACAAGAAGCAAATCAAAACAGGCAATTCTTTGGTTGTCACGCCACCTTTGTTTAATATTTTGAACAATAACATCCAAATCCTCAAGTTTTAATATTTTCTTGAATAATATGTAATTTATATTTATATAAAATAAGTCCTTACCTTGTATTACAATAACACCATCCGATAGTTTCTGTTCAGATTTGGAATGAGATCTTCTCCCAATAATAAAAGGAAGGAGTCTACCCTAATATTACAAATAAAAGAAGATGGATCTATCCACAAAAAGGGAGAGAACGCGTTCACCCTTTATCACTTGACTGTATGGTGGAATGACAATCATAAATTTTAATTATTATAATGTAAATGATATATATTTGTTGTTTCAATACAGATTAGATAAATTACCTAGGTGGTAATTCATCTTACCAAGGTTCGAAATCAGCATGAATTTGGAAAGTAATCTGTTGATATTGGGAGTTCCATATCTCTCAGCAAAAGTAATAGATATTCGCGTATGCTATAATGGTATTATATAATTTTTCGATAAAAAGCTCACTAGTGCGTCAGTAGTCAAAAATTACAAGTGAGGGTGTTGTTTGATATAAATAAATATATTTTGTTTTTATTCAATAAATTAAAAAAAATTAGGGACCCAAATATTTGTATCCCTCATTTATTTTTCCCCTTGGATTAATTAATATTCTATGTACATATTGTGTATGTCACTTCGCAATATCTTGCCAAATGCCGACTTTTTCTCTTATCCTTCCATTTCTTTTTCTATTTTTGAATTTTGAGTGGGCGAAGTTTCAGTCAAAAATTTAAATTAAAAACCATTTGCTTTTATCACTTTCTTTCTAGTTTCTACAATCAAACACACACTAAAACACAATTATTAATAGCTCAACTTCAACTTTCATTTTATCACTAAACACTCCTCCTTCAACATTTCTATTTGATATTGAAAACTCCTTAAGCTCTTTCCCAACATCTCCATGGCCTATGCCATTGATAAATTCATCTCCTGTATTCTATTATTTTACTTGTTTTTAAGGGTGGAGCTCATAGGAGGGGCTCCCAGACCTGCTTTCGTGTCTCAGCTTCCTGGATTCAATGGTCATTTTCCCTCCAAACACTACTCAGGGTAAGTAATAATTCATTGATAGAAAAAAAAATATCAATCATTTGAAAACAATCTCGTCTTCATTTGGAAATTTTCATTCTTATCTAGTGTTTAATTTCAAAAATTTAGATATGTTATCGTTAGTTCGAATTTTTTGAGAGATTTTGAGATCTTATTTTAAATTTTAATATTTTTTTTTGAAATGGGTTTTCAATTTTCGATTTTCAATTTTTCTTTTTTAGGTATGTGACAATAGAGAGTGAAAAAACTCAAAAAAATCTCTTCTATTACTTTGTCGTATCGGAGAGAAGTCCACTGAAAGATCCAGTTGTTTTATGGCTTAATGGAGGACCTGGTTGCTCTAGCTTTGATGGTTTTGTGTACGAACATGGTAACAATCTCTCTAACTTCTCATTTTTTTATTTTAATTTTATTTAATTTCTAATATTAATTACCTACAGCTATTTTTTCCTTTTTCTCTTTTCTATTTTTAAAATTTCTATGTTAGGATATTGTTTTTCCTTTAGGATTTAAGGTTAGGATAGTATTAAAATTAAAAAGAAAAATAGTGTATGTTATAAGAAAAATTGTGAATTTATGTTCAGGAAACCCTAATTTACAATGTTTTCGTATCTCATGTTTGAATTTTTCAGGTGTTATTTTTAATTAATCACAAATATTAGGTTTATGTGTATATGCTAGCTCTTGATGCTATCAATTAATCTTAAATATTAGGTTAATATATATATGGTAACTCTCTTTCTAACTTTTTTTAAAATTTTTTATTTTAATAATAATTTTATAAAAATATATATTTTTTCTTTTCCTTTGGTGTTTTACTTTTCAAATTTTTATGTTAGGATATTGTAGTGAGTATAAAAAAAGCCACGAATTCATGCACAAGGAACCCTAATTTATGATATTCATTTATCTCTTGTTAAAAATCTCACATATTATTTTTGTATTTTATTAATTATTTAATTGGTTTCTCAATTCTATCTGATTAATCTTAAGTATTGTAGTAACCTAAAATTTTTATGTTAGGATATTGTAGTCAGTATGTGTATGTGTATGTGTACGTGTACGTGTATGTGTGTGTGTATATATATATATATATATATACATACACATACACATACATATACACATACTTATATATGATTAAATTAAATTTAAATTTAACACAACATAAATACAACAAAAAAATTTTAATTTTATAACGTGTGGACATCTGCATAGCAAAAGAAAAAAAAAACATAGAGCACAACAAATTTTTAGTAAGAAAACTTTTTCTAATTTGAAAGAGAAATTGACATAATAAAATTATTAATTTCTAATTATATATTATACGAATTTTTTTTACAGGGCCATTCAATTTCGAAGCAGGAAAGGAAGCAGATGTACAACCAACTTTGCATCTCAATCGTTATAGCTGGTCCAAGGTGAAGCATTCGTTGAACAAAAATATGAAAGTTTTTAAATTTAGTTATTTATTTGTCATTATTATTTTATAGATTGCACGTTAACGTATACATAATTCGTAATAGTTTAACACTGAATAATATAATAAAAATTATAATGAATAAACTATAAATTTTTATTTTATAAAATATAGGTTAATATTTTTATTGTTATTTTTCTTTACTTATTTTGCAGGTTTCTAATGTTCTATATTTGGATTCACCAGTTGGTGTTGGCTTCTCTTATATTAAAAACCAAAGTTCTTACAGTACTGGTGACATACAAACAGCCTCTGATACACACAAATTTCTTCTCAAGGTAAATTAATTTTACATAATTTTTTTTAAATTAGGGCTTTCAAATACTTGAAAAATTAATAGCACCATGATATAAATTTTAATTACTTTCTATTTCCTATTTTAGTTTTTAAGTTGGAATGTCAAAAAAATCTCTTAAGCAAAAATTGAACTTGGAATGCCAAATTTTTTTAATTTATTGATTTTTTTGAATACAAATAGATGAGAGAAAAAATAAATAAATGTTATAAAATTAGAGTTTAAACTTAGGCTGATAAAATCTCTCAAAAATAATCTAAGAAATTTGAGATTCAAATTTCTGTTATATGTTAATTGTTTTGTGTGAAAAACAGTGGTTCCAGCAATACCCAGAATTCAACACAAATCCATTTTATATTTGCGGGGAGTCATATGCTGGAATTTATGTGCCAACTCTAGCTTCTGAAATTGTGAAGGGTAATATATGTGGACCATCTTATAATATTTTTAAAACTTTACCCTAAATTTGCAAATATAATAATTTTAGGGGGTTTTGTTTCAGGAGTTAAAACTGGTGCTAAGCCTTTCATTAATTTCAAGGTATGTTATAAAATTTTAAATTTTTATATAGAATATTTGAAATTTAAATTTCTAAATATCTTAGATTCATAAAATATTCTTAAATATTTTAGTCCCTTTAGGTTTAAAAATTTAACAATTTACCCCATAATTTATAAACTTCTATAAAAAATTTTGCTTATCAACTTTATTTTTTAATATTTTAACCCTCTAACTTTTGTTTATGACTTTTCTCGCTCTATGATCTTAGTGCCTCGGTTTTCCAGTTTACAAATATCTATTAAAATTATCGTACAATATTAACGCGTTAATTAACGAAATATTTATATTTCATACTCGTGACCGTTACTAACATTTTTTTATACATTGCATTATATAATTGGTCTTAAAAAAATAAATAAGTAATTTGATGAATTCATTGTGTTTGATTCATGTAGGGTTACATGGTTGGAAATGGAGTAACAGATGATGAATTTGATGGCAATGCTCTTGTCCCATTTGTTCATGGAATGGGACTTATTTCAGATAAAATTTATGAGGTGTGCTGTATATAATTTTTTCAATTTTCTTTTTTTTTTTTTTTTTTTTTTTTTTTGAAAACGTTATATGTACCAACGAGAAAACAGTCTTTTGAGATAATGTTTCTCAAAAACAATTTTCTGAAAACAGGAAACAAATGATGCTTGTAAAGGAATTTATTACAAGCAAGAAAGCAATGGAAGCTGTGAAAAGATGTTAGCCAAAGTTGATGAAGTGAGTACATATTTTACTCCTTTTTTTTTTTTTTCCTCACATATGTAAGTTGAATTTTAAATATTTTACTAATTAATAGGGTGTTATTATTAATTTTATCTGTTAATTATTATTAATGGTGGAAATACTAGGGTATGAGTTTAATTTTCCACGATATTGTTGATAAATAATGAAAAAAATAATTATAAGATCTATCATATAAAATGCCATCAATTATATCCTTACGTAAAAAATATTTATAAAATATTAGAAAACATTAAAAAAAAAACCATTTTTGTACATAAATACCATGTTTTTTAAAAAAATATTTAAAATTTAAATTTATAAGATTTTCTTTTATAAGTGACCTTCAACTTTAAAAAATAAATACTTTACCCTTTATTTATAATCTATTTTTAAATTTTAACCTCTTTAAATTTACTATTCTGTTTGTTATTAGCACTCTACTTTAAATAATGGAGCTTTTGCCTTTTAATTTATAAACTGTTCTTAAAGAATTTAACCTTTCTAATTTTATTATTTTACTGTTTTTGTCACCCTCATCGAAATTTTGAATTCTCACTACGACCCCAAAAGTGTTATTCCTCTTGTTTAGGACAGAACGTTTTCAAAATTTTCTTTATAATTTTCTCTTTCTATAAATTATAGCCGGAGCCACTGCACGGCTTAAACGGCCCCAGCTTCCAAAATATACTCGTCTAACTTATGTACAATTAAAACATCTATATTTTGGTCCCCTATATTATAAAATCTAGTGCCGTCGGTGCTATAAATTCTTTGCTAAATTTCTATTACTACGTATGCAGCTTATCAATGGTTTAAACATTTATGACATCTTGGAGCCTTGCTATCACAATTCACTTGAGAAGCGAAAGAATAATGTCTTAGATGGAAGCAAAAACAGTGAAAAAAATATGGCGATACCAATTAGTTTTAAAGAATTAGGACAAACGGAGAAATCACTTCCTGTGAGAAAGAGAATATTTGGACGTGCATGGCCATTTAGGGCACCAGTAAGAGAAGGGCAGGTTCCTACATGGCCTGAAATTATGAAGAATTTCCTTACACAAACACAAAGAAATGGAGAAGTTACTTTCCACTCCAATGTTCAAGTTCCTTGCTTTGTAAGTATTATTATTATTAGTGTTATTATTATATCTCTTTTTTTAATTATTTTCAGCAATTCGATGATAGTAATAATAAAAAAGTGATAGAATCTAAATCATAAAAATACATAAGAAATTTGGGTCATAATTACAAAAACAAATTTTATAGAGATTAAATTGTAACAATGACTATTTCTTATTAAAGTGATTAATTATTTTTTTGAATAACTTTTTTCTCTTGAATTATTCAACATTTTCGACAAAAATTATAGCTAAGAATACAAATAAATTAGTCACAGAAAAAATTCAATGATTTATTTTGAATTTATTTTGCATTTACAGAATGATGAAGTTGCAACTACGTGGCTCAACAATCCGGCAGTGAGGAAAGCTATACATGCTGCCCCGGTACACAATTTTCTCATATTATTAATTAGATTAGATTATATTATATTATTTTAAATTGAACTAACATATTTTTAATTAACTAAAGGAATTAAATTAATTTCTTATATTTAATGTTAATTTTCCGTCAAAATAGGAAACTGAGAGTGGGAGGTGGGAGTTATGCACAGGAAGAATCAATTACAATCATGATGCTGGAAGTATGATCCCTTTCCACAAAAATTTGACAATGCAAGGGTATAGAGCTCTAATTTACAGGTAAAATTAATATAACAGAAAGTATTTATTTATTTATTTATTATTTTTAAAAATTGATAATGACAGAAAATATTCTTGTAAATTCTGATATTTACTAATAAAACGAAAAAAAAAAAAGGAGTATATCTTTGAAATACATAAAATCATTGAATATTTTATATAAAATATGTGGTATTTAAAACACTGCTTAATTGCTATTACTAAATAAAATATTTCATTTAAATTTTTGAATTTTCAACTATATTTTAAAGAAGACAAAATTGAAGATAATGATGGAGATACAATTTATTATTTTATGTATTATTATTTATAATTTATCAATTTTCCCCCAAAAACTTTAATCTTTTAGCATTTTACCTCTAAATTTATATAATACTTTATTTTTAAAAAATTTTTTATAATTATTAAAAGAGCAAAATTTGCGACCGAAGCCCAATCTCAATCTCAATACCAACTCGGTGTCACTGAAATTTAAACTCTAAATTTCTTGTACTACTTCCAAAAATTTATCAGTTGAATTAACTAACACAAAAAGAAAAAAATTAAAATAAATAAATTATATATTATTTTTAGATGTTGCCCTTTAATATTCTACCAAAAAATTTATGAAAATTTATTTAGAGTTTGATCTTTTCAATTTTATTATTATAAATATTATACCCTTAAATTTTAGTTTCTCTCTTTTTTTCATTAATTACTAAAAGCGCATGTTCCTTTTAAAATAAATAAAATCGGTAGGATATATTATTTTTTCAAAATTCTTGATTAAACTAATTTAAATTTTAAATTTTGATGATGGACAGTGGTGATCATGACATGTGTGTTCCCTACACTGGCAGCCAAGCCTGGACAGCATCACTTGGATATAAAACTGTCGATGATTGGAGATCCTGGACTTCAAATGATCAAGTGGCTGGATTTCTACAAGGATATCAATTCAATCTGACTTTTCTCACAATAAAGGTTTGAATTTTTACATTACTTTCAATCCCTTTTATATTTATACTTTTT
Source organism: Trichilia hirta (assembly GCA_035221805.1). Taxonomy (NCBI): domain Eukaryota; kingdom Viridiplantae; phylum Streptophyta; class Magnoliopsida; order Sapindales; family Meliaceae; genus Trichilia; species Trichilia hirta. The sequence goes on from JAWDEX010000009.1 coordinate 11,984,637, forward strand.
ATTGGGATATTTAAATTGAAGTAAAAATATAATTCCGATTTAATAATTAAGAAATCTCAAAAAAATTTTACTTTTTTTGGGTCAAATTTAAAATTAAATATATTATTATTTTTTTCATTGAAAGTTACTTGATTATGACACAATGATCCAATTGCGAATATTGTTAATAATAATAATAATAATAATAATAATATGTATTATTGAGAATAAAGGAGTGATATTCGGATGTGAAAATTGAATCATAGGATGAAACATATATTAAAGAAATATATTCATATTTTTCTTTTAATTTAGCATTGATAATAATTAAAATAATTTATTTTGTTTAATAGGAATTTTAAGAAATATTTTTTATTTTTAAAAATAGAAAAACATCTTTAGTTGGATTTTTTATCAAATTTATTTCTCGAAATAAAATAAAATTTTAAATCTTAATTAAAAAGTGAAAAATTGTTACTTTGAAAGACTATTTTTAAAACAAAAGAATATTTTATATTATTAAAAAAATTCATTTTTGTAATTTTGGAAATCACTATTTTTCAAAATATTATCAAACTTGCTTGTTTTCATAGTTGATAAAATATCTTAACATTGAATCAAAACAATAAGAACTACTAAAAAATATTTTTAAAAAATGGGAGGCAACACTCAAATCTGGAAATTATATATAATTAAATTAAAATTTATTTAGAGTAAATTTATTCACGATTTTTTTATTTCTCTTTTGATTGATGGTTTGATTTTGATTTATTTTATTAAAATGTTTCAGGGAGCAGGACATACTGTGCCTGAATACAAACCAAGAGAGGCTTTGGATTTCTACAGTCGCTGGTTGGAAGGAAAATTAATATGATATTAGTGTAAAGAAAATAACAAATTTATCCCTTTTTCTAGTCAATAATAAACAAAAAAAAATGCATTCGACTTCAACTAAAAAATAATTTATGGAGAAGTCCTTTTTCTTAATCCAATTAAATAAAAATTTAATCAAAAAATAACTCCCGGATTATGAAAACTTAAAACACCTCTTATTAATTTTGGTCCATTTTTAAAATATAATAAAAAATAAAAATATTATAAATTTATTATTCTAAGCATAAAATTACTTCTTTTTTGGTTTCTTATATTAGACACCTCTAACTCATAGAATTCAATCAACATTAAAATGATTTAAATCAAATGTATATTAAGCACACGTATTTGTTTTGGTTTTAAGGTTTGCATGGTTTGGGCTTATACTTGCGTATTTCTCTTCGGGCCTAATATTTGCATTTGTATTTAGGACGTGGGGTTTTCGTCTCATTTTTTTTCTTAATATCTATTCATAATACTATTAACTACTTTTATAATTTATTATAAAGAAAAAGTTTATTGATTTATATGTGAATGCAATGACATATTTAAAGTAAATATTAAGTATAAATAAATGATGATAGGATTATTTTTTACACAAATGAATTGATTCGTAAAATATCATAATTTTTAAATTTTTATAAGGTTGATGAAATAAATACGTGCGATAGAAAAAAAAAAAAAAATCATGTCTTTAATTATTTCTTTAATTAAATTTCTTTAATTGCTTTTCACAACTCTTGTAGTCTCATGTACATTCTTGTATTTTTTAAAAATTGAAGTTAATTTTACCATCAAAGTTCTCCAAATCATATTTGGCCAAAGAATCTATTGCAAAATTATAGTTTAATAGAAACTCTAGTCGTTAACCTAATGAACCTTTACAAGTTATTGGATAAAAATAGATAATGATAAAATACTAAAAAAGAAAAAAATCATAAATCAATACTAGATTTAAGTGAAAAATATTTACGATGTAAGAAAGAAAAAACAATAGGTGATAAGATAAATTTTACTATAACAAAATAAGAAAATACATAAATTTGTATCCTAAGGTATGTATTTATATACATGTATACGTTATGGCTTATTACGCAGAATATCAATTATGGACCACTAATTTAATATCACATAATTTATGTGGACATAAATATAAAATTGTGAATTTATGTTATTTTCTGATAGCAATACATGTTTAGAATTCTTGTAATCAAGGTTTGTATATGTATAAAAATTTAAAGCTTAATGCCAACTCTTTCTTTGATCATTTTTCAAATCTAATTAATTAAATTCCTGTTCTCGCAAATTTATATCAACTAATTTCTCTTTCAAAGTTTGGTACATTTAATTAGTCAATGCAAGGAATATTTATAGATGACTAATATAAATATATATGAATCACGAGGCAACTATTAAAATAAAGAGTAATTCTCAAGTGTGAGTGTTTAAAATTTTAAAATATTGCCCCAAAACTCTTTATAAAAATCTCATTTAAAGGAAAAAATTATTATTATTATTACATTTAGTCCAATACTATCAATAATATTATCTGTTTTGACTCAATTCTTTAAATTTCACAATTTTATTCTTGATAATGGACCAACACCTATCCCAAAATACCTTGTTTGAGTGCACAATGCAACTCAGACTTAATCTAATATTTTCCTTTTTAGCCTACCAGGTGTTGCCCCCAATAGTGGCTCCAGCCACCTCGCTCACACGGTGCTTAACATCAATATTTTATTTCTAGTGACATTAATCCTAGGAGGCCTTGTTGACAATTTGAGTCCAACTCCATATATATAATGTAGTAACTTTCTCTCTTATTTCAATGTGCGATTCAATTCATCCCTACTCTGAGCTATTCTAGCAACCTGCTAAGAGCCACTCTTTGTTTAGGTCATCTTTCTCTAATAACACTCTTTACCCTTTAGGACTAGATTTATTATAGGCTCACTAACTTTAGCTTGGTTCATCCCTGAATCCATCATTGTACTGAAAAAGGGTTGACACTGATATCAATTGTAAGATTTAACTAAATAATGTTAACAATATTATCCATTTTAACCCTACCCTTGAAGCCTCACAATTTTGTTCTTGGTAATAGATCAACACCCATCCCAAAAGGCCTATCTTGGGTATTAGAATGCACAAGAAAACTCAAACCTAATCTAATACTGTTCTCTTTGGTTGCCTACCAGTAACTGCCAAGTGGTAACCCTATGGTAGCCCCAGATACCTCACCTACATGGTATCTACCTTTAAGGTTTTGTTCCTAGTGACTTATACCCAAGCCTTAGAAGGTTTTATTGACAATTTGGGTCTAACACTATATATATAGTATAGTAACTTTCTCTCCTATTTCGATGTAAGACTCAATTTATCTATATTCCTAGTCATTCTAGTAGCCCATTAAAAGTCACTCCTTACTTAGGTTTGCTTACCCCAATGCCACTGCCCGCTCTCTAAAACTAGATCATTATAATAATTATTATTATATCTAAAATGTTCCAATATCAATATATTTTTATGTCATACTCCACTCTTGACTCCATACATGACAACTGTTGAGCAAATTCAAAATACACTCTATCAACCCGAAATGCAACTCGAATATACTCAAGGCATCTAAGTATCGTTATTTTCATAAAATTCCATACAATTAAAATAGTTTATAATAAAATTTGTAAATAGTAAATTAATTAATAAAAATATTTTATCTTTACAATTATTAAATATAATCATTTAGAAAACCAACATTTAAATATGAGCAAATGAATATAATACTCAAAAATATTATTTTATTTGCTAATGGACTACAAACAAGATATGAGTTAAGTTATTTGATAAACAAAAAGGCACAACAATCTAAATCTATACTATGCCACAATCTCAGTATAATCACTAACCTAAAAGCGGTAAAGTAGGGGTAAGTATACCAAGGTATACTCCTTGAGTGAACCACTAATATAGGTAAAACATTTGACAAAAATAGTTGGAATGCTAACATAATTATTATAAAATATATATATATATAATCAAGCCAAAATATTTAAACAAGTAGCATTAATTATGAAATATATACAAATATAGGCCTAGACATTTCTTTTAATAAATAAACTAGGCTGTTTACTTTCTCAAGTGTTACCTTGGCTAAGGCACACCCAAGACCACCACTAAATTTTATTTTATAAAATAAATGACATAAATTTTTAAAATATTATAATTTTATTTATAAAATAATTTCTTTCAAAAATACTGCCTAATTCACGGGAGTTGGTTACGAGTAGTCACATGGTGATAATTGTGATTGTTCTCATATCAATCCATCAAATCCATAACAATACTATATCCATCTCCCTTCCTCATGTAGTCTCTCACTTGACTATTCATAGGGTACTTGATTCATATGATATTTGATCTATCTCTCTTTTTCTATGTAGCCTTTCATTGAACTATACATAGATCATATGATACCTGGTCTATCCCCTTTCTCTTATGTAGTCTTTGCTGAGTCTGCTCATAAAGTACCTGACCATATCATCTATTTACTGCAATAAACATACTGGCCCACTGGCTATGCAAATAACTGGCCTATCGGTCCCATCACCAAATCAAATCAATATGAAAATTAATCATTCGAAACATTGTAGGGCCATTTCGATATCAAATTAAATTCACATTGAAATAAAAAAATATATCATATCACATATATTAACAAATCAAATCAATAAGCATATCAAAAGTTCACAGGCCAATTCAATACACTTTCTAAGCATCCTAGTAAACTCAAAACATTTTACTAAAAATAGTTTATCAAAATTAACTTAATTATAAAACATAACATTTATATAAAATAATTATGAAAAATTGGTTTACATTTGAATATTTCATAAACATATCTAAAATGGTTTCCTAATGCATAAAACAATAAGTTTTATAAAAATATTTTATAAAGAAATGAAGTAATTAAAGGTCTACTAACTGTTTGAAGAAAGGTGAATACTTCCTCGTTATTTTACTAATCAATCCGATTCAAAATTCATGATATCAAAACTTATACTATATATTTCTAATTATATCATCAACCATCATTTCATAATTATGCTAATCTAACCCTTATATAAACACGATACTAGTCATTCTCATTTAACCATAACTACCATCTCTAACCTCATTTGATAACTAATTTCAGTTACTCATCATTCTTTTCATTTATGCATAACAAACATATTATCTCATTAATTGTTTCATTAAATTACAACTTTAAAACACCGATATTCAGCCATTTACCTAATTTTTAACAATGAAATTCTATGGCCTCATTCATAATATTGTCATAATCAATCATTTCTAACTTGAATTCAATAATTAAGGATCAATTCTCTATATAATATATATTCAGATGAGTAGTACTCAACTATCCATAAATATCAACATCTCTAATTTAACTTATTCTAACATATAATCAATGTATTCAAACTTAATTTTATCTTTTCATGCTTGAATTATTAAAATCTCTAAATGAACAGTAAATCCCATAATTATTCTATAACTTTTATACATGAAATTGTAAGAAAATAAGTAAACTAACTTACTTACCCACTCACAAAAGCTTGGAGAAATTTTTTGTATAGAAACTTTGATGATTCTTCGAAGTGATTGACTGTTCACCATTTTTTTTTTGTGACTTTTTTTAAACTATCAATTGTGCACAAAAGCTAAGCTTAGATTAGTGTTTACTAAAAAGACCTAATGAGTTTTCACTATTTATTTTTTTGGTTTAACGAAGAAATAAGCGAAAAAGGTTATGGCTAATTGAAAGAGAAAGAGCTTAAAAAATGAAGGAAAAAGGAAAGATGAGAATAATTGATACTTGCTCCTATTTAACATTTTATAGAGCCTTATAAACTTGCCAAAGTGTCATTGAGCTTATAAAAGAAAAAAGATTTTAGGCGTGGGTAAAATAGACTTTTCTTGGATAAAATATTGACACCTATTCTTCCTAGATGAAAAGGTATTAATACCTTGGCCTTTGACATTGATACCTTTACTTTTTTAAGGAAAAAATATTAACACCTTGGTTTAAATTATCAACACCTTGGGCAAGGTATCAACACCTTTTTCCTTTAAAATGGGAAACTATCGATACTTTCTTTTGTTAAAGCTCTAATTATGGTGTCTTTTTAGTTATTAATTTTGGTTATTATAACCGATGACTTAAGCCTAGTAGCAAAAATAAAAGTTGTAGATTATTGTCTCATCTTTTTGTCATTTAGAGTTTTCTATAAAAAGTTATAACTTCAAAACTAAAGAATATTCAAAAATACACTGTTATCAGATGTAGTTTGAAAATCCATCATTTTGTATTAGAAAATGACTTAACCAAAAAAAGTGGCTATCATAAGAATTTTAAATAATTGAATTAGCTTTTTAATATATCAACAAATCTAAATTAGAGTTTTATAGCTCATGATATAGTTAAAATACTAAAATTACTCAAAAATAGAGTTATACATGCTTTTCTTAAGAAAGTATCGACATCTTCTTGAAAGTTTTGATACCTTTGATCCAGGTAATGATACTTTTGAGTTGGGTGTTGATACTTTAAAATATATCATTCAAACTCCTCAAAAATTATCACTTTAGCCCTTGAAAGATATCATTCAGGTCCTCAATCTATTTTTAACACTATTTTCTCTTTTATTCGAATTTTGATTTACTTATTCTTTTTTTATACGACCATATTTTTTTTCTTTTTTAGAATAAATAAATGGCTAGTCAATTTAACTTCTCGATTAATAAAAATTTAACTCAAAAAATAGCATACACAAAAGGGTATATCATAAAAAAAAATTTTTAAACTTGACTAACTTCATTCAAAACTTTTTAAAACACCTAATATATATTAAAATAATTTTATTTAACCAATAATATTATCTGAATATAAAATTTTTTAAATAACAAAAATTGCCTTAATTTAGTGAAATGATAAAAATACCCTTAGATTGAAATATAGAGTATTACTTTTTACTTGTCTTATAATAAATAAAATTTGCTTTATTTTCTTTCATATTGTCTACAAAAGTTTTACCTGTATTTTTGTTCAATTTCAAGAAAATGACTCAAATGATTTGATTAGGGATGGAGCCCGTTTCACTATGAAATAATAGATGACTGATAACTACATAAGAGTTACGAAGTGGCTAGAATTTCTTCAATTTGATAATGAAGAAATATAATTACGTAAGAATCATGAGACGGTTGAACTTTCCCAACTTAGTAAGGAAGAAGTTTAATTACGTAAGAATCATGAGGCGGCTAGAAATTCTTCAATTTGATCATGAAAATGTGTAGGTTTGCAAATAAAGAATGGTTGCTTTCTTTGTTTGAAGACAAGAAGGCTAAATGCACTTTGATTATTTTTTAAAGGAGGCAAGATAGGTGGATTCTAGACCCTTTATTCTTTAAAAGATGATATAATTATAAGTTTTATGTATTTAATACTACACAGATTCATATTGCCAAATTTATTTAGCTGAAAAGGTCCTTTTTTTTTTTCTTTAAAAACAGGATTTCGTGGATAAAACAAATTTAATGTGCTTTCAATCTTAATTAAATATCGTAAAAAGAAATTTTGTTTTAGTTAAATTATTCTGGATAAATTTTAAAAAAAATCACTAAAATAAAATTACATAAAGATTTTTCTTCAATTTAAAGTTTGAGTTTGTATTTTCTCTTTTAGAGTCTAATTTTATAATAATTTTTTTATGGGTTATGATCTCCCAACTAGATTTAGCTAGAAATTTTTATGTAATTAGACTATTGAATTATTAATTGATCCAAAAATTTAAACTTAAAGATAATGGTACATCCAATTATATTTAAGTATCTTAACATTTTTCTTTGTATGCAAGTTCGATTTTGTTTAATAGATTTTATCAAATGGACTAAATAATTATTTTTAATTTTTAATATTGTGGAGATTGGATCACATGACTGTAAGGGCAAACATGCTCCAATACTATATTAAATTATCAATTGATTTAAAAATTTAAATTTAAAGATAAGAGTTTATTAATTGAATTTAAAATACTTAATACAAATTTCACCGAGGTTCATTCATATTTTCGGTCGCACGTTCACAAGCAACGCCCCTGAGGGGACAGCCGTGATGGTAAGGTGACGTCTGGTTGCAATGTCCTAGGTCCAATTCTAAGCCTGGCCACCACTTCTACGGCGAACACAAACTTGAACGTACAACGATAGATTTTTAAGCATCGACACTAATTAAGTCCAATCAATCAATAAATATGATTACAAGAATTTTCTATCTCCGTAAACTTTTTCTTAATCTTATAACTTTTGTGGATAAAAGATTATGAGCGTCTGTCATTTTCTGATAGCTACACATATTTAGAATTCTTGTAATCAAGGTTCGTATGTGTATTAGAATTTCAAGCTGAATGACAACTTTTTCTTTGATCATTTTGCAAATCTATTAATTCCATTTTCCGTAATGAAATTTACATCAACTAATTTCTCTTTCAAAATTTGGTAAATTTAATTAGTCAGTGCAATGCAAGGAATGTTTATATAACTAATATAACTACATATGAATCATGAGGCAGCCATTAAAATATAGAATAACTCCGACTGTTTAATTTTCTAAAATGGGCCCAAAATTCTTTATAAAATATCATTTAGAAGATAATTTTTTACTATTATTGTTATTAAAAGAGTTTCAATACAATATATTTTTACGTGTCTTATAATAAATGAAATTTACTTTATTTTTTTTCATATTGTCTAAAAAAAATTTACTTGTATTTTTGTTTCTAATTGCAAGAAAATAATTCAAATGATCTGGTCAGGACAGAGTCAGCTTTTAAAATATAAAAACTAAATATATATATTTTTAACGTAAAAAAACTAAAATAATAAATTATTTTGAAAATTAAATTAATAAAATATATTGAATTTTTGAAAATTTTCCTAAAATTACATGGCAGGGCCACTGCACACCATACAACGGCTTCTACTGGGTCAGATCTTTTATTATGAAAATGATCTCGCCAACTTCAATCTACAAATTTTTATTTTTATTTATGCATATAGTGGGGGGTTGGGGCATGAAAATAATCATACATCAGGTAATTATATTTTATGTTACCAACTTTAATATATAAATTTTTATTTTTATTTGTGCATAAAGTGGGATGAGGTGAAGTGTTGAAATAATAAAAAATAAAGAAAATAATTTTTTAAAATCATTGTCAAATGTACTTTTACTCTTGAAAACACTGTTTTTTATATACATAGAAACTCATATTTTTGTTTAAATTAACTTTTAAGAAAATAATATTAAATCTTTATAGCATACTTATTGTTTTGGGGTTGAACTCCGTTATAAATATATGCTTGCTTCACCATCTTCAAGTGCTAAATTTTCCTCTATTAAATTTTATTGGAAAGCAACAAATCCTTGTTGTGATCGTTACACAGGAATTTAGTCTTCATTAGTTTTAGATGTGACGTTTTCTATCATGTATCAATTTTTTTTTGACTATTAATTGATATTTGATTATATATATATAACTTTTTTATAAAATTTTGTTTTGATCTATATATCAACGTTATTATTGCTTTTATTAATATATATATATATATATATATTTTTTGTTATAAGTGTACTTTTAACCATGTATTATTTAAATTTGCGTATTAAAAACAAATTTGATCAATTGAGACAAAATCAGCGTCTGGGTATTTGGACCTAAGACCTTCACTTTGATAGTATAATTTGTTAAACTCTTTTAACTTAAAGTTAATTCTAAACTATTAAAAAAAGATTTAACACCAATATTAAGTCAAAAGTCTAACAATTTTTTATTTACACCCTTCATACTTTGACAATATTCAAATTATACCTAACTTTCTGAGATAAATCATATCAACCCCCGAATTGTTGGCATTTTTGTTAATATTAAAAGTGAGCCACCTTTAACCAAATAAAGGAATTAACCATTCCAATTACAAATTTAATAAAAGGATATATTTATCCTAAACTCAACAAATAACCAATCCTTATACAAATTAATAAAAATCTTTCAACAATATAATAGATCTATTTTTCTTTAAATTTTTAACAAAATTAATTGAATGGGTATACTTAAAAACAACTAGGTACCTTAGGATTTATGTATGAAAAAACTAATTTGCCTCGCTTATTTTTAGAGTTAACAAAAGATACTAATAATTTTGGAGTGAGATGAGCATATTTAAAATACTGGTTATAATTTAAATATTATCAACACGCGAAGGGAGCAAAATAAAATTAACCCTAAAAAGAGATAGAAAATCTTTCTTTTAGGGAAGCCGTCCTTATTTTAATAAAATAAGGATATATTAATACTAACCGTTGGGTTGATTCAATGGTTATGATTGAAGCTTAAAGTCATTTTCTGTCTTCTCGATAATCTCTGAAATCTAAGCTTCACTCTTTCATCATAACCTTACCTTTCACAAGTTTGGTAACGTTAATAATTCTTTTTTGAAACTTGACTAATAGAAGCCAAAAAGAAGACAACGAGGAGTAATTTGAAAATTAAATATCTATGTTTTCTTATTGCATGTTTACAAGATTATGTTTATTATAATAATTAAAGAAGATAATTTCAGTCAATATACGAAAAGCAACCGTAAAGGTGTCGGCTGATTTGAGATAAAGAATAAATTGACCCAAACTAATTTAGATAAGAATGTGAATGATTTTATTGCAACAGAGAACCTTAATGAAACAAAATCGTAGATTAAAATACACACACATAAAAAAAATCAAAATAATCTTTTAAATATGATTTTTTATGCAAAATAACGTGGAAAATTATATTATTATCTTATATTTTATGTAATTTATTTTTTTACTCTAGTGAAATATGAAACATGTGGTCAATATTAATTTATGTTGATGTACGAAAGATTTTTCTTAGAACTTTGAACACGAAAATTCTCCTTTCACTCGCTAGAATTGCAATGGCTTAAAATCACAAAGACTAGTCAAGAATAAAGCCGGTACTCTAACAAGAACTCTCTGATGTTTAAGTTAGGATTTTTTTCGAAAGGAAATTTTCAAAAACGAAAATGGTAGCAACTCGATAAATTCACTTACTATTTCTTGTATTGTTTTTCTTTTTTATACGTTTTATTATCTTTCAAGTTGAACTAGCAATACATTTCTCGTAGTTATGATTTTTTACGAAAATCATAATATTGTGAACCCTTATCA
>JAWDEX010000009.1:12037130-12052331 GCA_035221805.1 Trichilia hirta
TTATTGATATATTTATTTAATCTTATAAGAATATTTCATGAAAAATTTTGTTCTTCAACCACAATAGTCATTATTTCCAAAATGTAACTCTTTTTTTTTTTTTCTTTTTATAATCAATTTTTCAAGTTACGAGAATCATACTATTGTAATATCAATACTCTGTATTGAGTTATTGTCTCACTTTCAGGTTTTTGTTGAATATTTTCAAAAAATAAGTTGAGAAAGAGGCTGAAGTCTGAGGACCTTTTTTTTTAAAAGTCTTTAATGATAATAGATCTATCTTCTATTCCTTATATTTAGAAAGTTCTCAGTAATGTTCTTAAGCTCTAAATTATGGAGAAGAAGATGAAATATTTATGAAGAAAATCATATTGAACACGTGAAAGATGAAAAAAATCTACTTGCTGAAGTTAATAGCAAATGCATAGTCGGGTTTTATGTTGGGGATGTGCAAGGATACATCAATTGAAAAAGCCAAGTTTTTGTTGCGGAAACTGTTCCAATTGAATCCATCCATAAACAGAATTATATTCATATGTGAGTTTATGTTCTACTCATTTCTACATTGCAATCCTCTTTTGTTCTATACATGAGTTACAAATCAATGAAATATTGTTTGCAACTTTGAATTTTTTGAAATTTTAAGCTTATTTTACTGTTGAAATGGAATGGAATGTGACTAGTTGATATACTAAATATGCCTTTTATTTTATTTTGCAAGTTAATTGACATACAGAGGCAATCAAGACACATCACTTGATTTTTTTTTTTAGGGATCATATTATTATTTTTCTATTAGTCAAGGAAGACATATCTTTATTTATTTGACTTGAACTTTAGTTTATTTATCATAATTCATGTGATGTAATTATAGTTATAAAATGTTGTGGGTTACTTTTTTCATATTTATAGTGGTTAATTTAATACCTACTTCTACCATGTGATTATTTAGTATTGAGTGAAATTAGTTTGATTATTAAGTATTTTTGATGATGTTTGAATTATTCACTTATTTTTTAATTTATGTTAAATATTTTATATTATTATATAATTTTTGAGTTTAACATTAATTTATTTAATTATTTTTAAAATTGATAAATTAAATTTAATAATAATTAAAAATTTTATCATTTAAGAGCATTTACTATTAATTCATTAATTAATAAAAATTATTATTAAAATTAATAAATTTAATTTACATAAAAAATTAAATAATAAAAATAATTTTTAATATTTATTGATGACGGTCAATATTTTTTACAATAACATATCGTCGTCATTAAAATATATTTTAGTAGCAACATAATATGGTGAAAAAAATATGCATTAGCGGCAACATTATATCATTGCTAAAATATGTATTAGTGGCAATGGTATGTCATCGCCAAAATATGTAATAACAGATACATGTTGTCGTCATTTAAAATTTTAACAATAACTGATAATTATTGTTGCCAAAATTTTTTGCGATAGTCTTTTAGTAATGATTTGATAATAATTTTTTTTTTTTTGTCACTAAAAGTTTTAACAATGATATGTACTATAGCTAAAACTCAAATTTTTTGTAGTGCAAGTCCAAGAAAAACAAAGGAAATTAAAACGTTAATTTATCCCTTAATAATAAATGTCGTTGTAAGTTTGTTTAAGTATAGATTTAATCACGAGAGAATTAGTGATGCATATGGATTTTAGGGCTCTCTTCAATATTTTAGAATGAACGAGCTAAGCATTTTAAGTAATCAACTATCAACAATCCGATGACGATATCTTGACGTTGTTGACTGCAACTTATCGATAGTCACCCCTAATAATATATCCTAAATGAATGGTCATGTGGTGCAAAGACCAAAATATATATCTACAAACAATTAATGCCACTGCGAGTTTCATATAATTTACGTAAAACTGATCACTAATTATCAGCCCAGATCAACGGAGTAAAAGGGAGAAGAAATTTTTAAGGAAAAGAGAATTTTATTACAAAAAATTGATTTTTTTTTTTTTTCATAACGAAAGCCTAAAATTATAAAAAACTAGAACGTTCTAGTTAGGTGAATTTATAAAATCAGGCAAGTTGAATATTTTATTAACTAATAAAACCTTAAATTAGAATTAAAAAAAATAATTAAATCTTGATTTTCTATAAAATGAAAAAATTTCTAAGATCTACTCAAAAAAATCCTACAATAATTTCAAATAGAATTTTGAACGCTGAAATAATGAAATTTGGTTAAAATTCTAATATATGTAGTTTTCCACAGGCTATTCCGAAGTGACCATCCATTACACCGTACTACATTAGAAAGACTTCGGTAGATTAGTGATTGTGTTTCCATTGGCTATTTTTGCAAAAATATTAACAAAGGATACGTTTAGTAATGTTGGCTATGGTTTTACTTAATTTTAAGAGTAAAATTATAAAAATTATTTGATAATACTCATTTTTAATAGATTTATTTAACTTTTAATTAATATTTAATATTTTAATTTTCATTGCAAAACAAGTATGAGATTATGGTGGTTATGTGACCAAAAACACTTCAATACTGAACATATATGTTCTAATTCTAGTCTATGATACCTGTATTTACAAGTTTTAGATACATAACAAGGCCAGTTTAATTACAAGTTTTAATTAGTTTGATATTTCGTTAAAAAAATGAATGATTTTGCATTCCAATTCAAACTTAATTGAAAAGAAAAAAAATATAATATTCCAGTATAATTTAAGTTAAAGTTATTGCTTCACAAACAGACGATAACATGACAGCGATGAAAATTTGTTTTTTCCCTCCCCTTCATTAAAATTTGGAAACAAAATGAGAAATCTTGTTTTTACCTTTCTTGAAGATCATCACTCTCCCACAGCCACTCGCATTGCATAATATATCTCGAAATCTGTCGTTTGTTCCAGATACACCATGTACGTGAATCGGTTGCACTGGTCTAGCCTCATAACCCGAAAATATCTATATAAACATGTTCTAATACTAGTTCTTCTTAAAACTTACTCAGTCTAAAACTCAAAAGAGCCCAATCAACCGCACAATAAGATGAAGATAACTCACCTTGTCTGCATCCTTTCTCTCCTCTATTCCTCCTCCTATGCTGCTGTGCAAGACTTTTGCGTGGGAGACCTTTCATTACCTGAAGGTCCTGCTGGCTATTCTTGCAAGATGGCTGCAAAGGTCACAGTCGATGATTTTGTTTACTCTGGACTTGGAGTTCCAGGCAACACCTCAAATATTATCAAAGCTGCCGTTACACCAGCATTTGCCGCACAATTTCCTGGCGTAAATGGACTTGGCATTTCCCTGGCTCGTTTAGACTTGGCTGCTGGAGGAGTTATACCAATGCACACACATCCTGGAGCTTCAGAAGTCCTCGTCGTTGTGAAAGGGTCCATTTGTGCTGGGTTCATTTCCTCTGCTAACAAAGTTTACTTGAAAAGTCTTAAAAGTGGTGACATCATGATTTTCCCTCAAGGATTATTGCATTTCCAAGTAAATGCAGGAGGATCGCTGGCATTAGCTTTTGTTAGTTTCAGTAGCCCACAGCCAGGACTTCAGATTCTAGATTATGCTTTGTTTGGGAATGATCTACCTTCCGAATTAGTAGAGCAGACTACTTTCCTCGATGATGCTCAGGTTAAAAAGTTGAAGGGTGTTCTTGGTGGAAGCGGTTAAATTTTAAGCAGACTCGTATCTTTCTGTGTCCATTGTTCCACTGCTGGTGTTTAGGTTTCTCAGCATTATAAATCTTAGGGTCGTTGTAGCTTGTCAGTGATGGTTTATCGACAGGTTCACCAATAATAGAAGAGTCTAGCTACTGTGTTATTACGTAGTGCTTGAAGTTGATTTGTATTCCTTTTGCGTACATTTCACTTTCAATGGGTAAATTTCCATGACAAATAATTCGTAGAAATTGTGGTAATGCCTCGTTGGTTAAGTATTAAGGATCGCAATTGAGCGATTATGGTTCGTCTAGTACTGTCACATAATGACAATCTTCCAATTCTGTATACAGTCAATTAAGGTAAATAAAGCCAAATTTAAGATCATTGTACTTTCTAAACTACTTTGCTCTTATAATTTTTACAAATTGATGATTACGTTGACTTAGATCTAGTAAATATATAGAATACTTTAAACCTATATTCTTTAATATCCAGTATTCTTATAAAAAGATTTATAATTTTTTTTTTTTTAGTATATAAAAACTTTACATAGCCTTTTAGAAATCATTATTTTCTCTAAAATGTAATTGACAAGGGACCAGGGCCAACTTAGTAAGTAAATTCTATGTTATTTTTGTCAATGTGACTGAAAACTAATCTTTTCCAAATATAAAATTAGAAAAACAAAAAACTTACGAGTTTTAGCTAAAACAAACATTCATAATTATATTTCTGAATCAAAACCAGATAACTTTAAATATATTCAATAATATTTATATCCTTTACTAAAATGGCTTAGTCAAGTAGTATCACCTGAGTTGGTGTTAGTATACTCTAAAAATTATTTATACTATCAGTTTTGGGCATTTTGCATTGAATCATACTGTGTAATATATACTATACATATTCATTAATGAAGAAATTGTTTCTTATTCATATACATAAGCTACTTTTTCTTTCTGATCATACTAATAAATTGAGTATGTATATAAATTGCCTATATAATTTTATTATTTAAATTATTTCTTACAGACACAGTATTGAACAAGCATCGATATAGTATATTAAGACAATAAATATCTCAGTGAAAATCATAAGACAATATTATTGAGAGTTTTATATCATACATACAAGGATCTTTTATATGGTTAATCTATGCAAACTTTTTAAATTTTTTCCAAAGCAATCAAAGGTATCATGTACTTTTATTAACATAAATATAGCATATACCTTCTTAGCTTTAATTAGAATCCAACAATTAGTCTCTCACTTGTTGCCAAAGGTGTCTACACATCAAATTATTGAAAATAGTTTCAATTACACTAATTGGAGACTCGGAACATAAATAGCTTTACCATGCTATCTTTCATATTTTTTACACTTAAAAAATAATTAGAACTCTTCTTAAAAGATAAGAAAATCATGAAAATAGTTTTCTATTTCTTGCCTTTCATTTTTTTCTTTCTTTTTCTTTCTTTCTCTTTTAAAAGCTTGAAAAAAATGATTATGGCTTCCAAAGCCATATATCACCGTAGGTTAAAACAAGAAAGAAGAAAGAAACCTTTTTGAATTCAATTCCTTTCCTTTTAACTCATCCTACGTGTAATGCACTTTGCCAAAATTTAATTTTTTCATTTTCTTAATTAATTAATGAAAATAAATAAAAATTTAATCATACCACATGTCATACACATAGCCATAAATTCTAAAAATAAATTTAATATCCATTAATTTATATTAATGGATAATATCGTATGATAAAAAAATTAATAAAAAAGTATATATTAATCATATTAATATATATATATATATATAAGTTTGGCTTTTTCAAATTTAATAAAATATAATATATATTAAATATTTATTTTTTAATTATTTAATTAAATTAAACAATTAATCTTAACTATTCATTGGTCTTAAAATGGATGGATAAGATTAAAAAAAGTTATAACATATGGCAGAATTATGTTATGTCACTTGTCTTGCAAGGATTTAATGTAATTAAATAATACTTATTCAATTACTAATAAATAAATAATTTTATATAATAATCCCAATATATCTTAATATATATTTTTTAAATCTTCATATATCATTAAATCATATTTATAATATATTAAATAATTAGAATATTTCTCGAATATACGGGTGTTAACACGTCATTATCGAAAAATCTATTTTTTACTATAAAGAATTAAAATACTATCCAATTAATATATCAAATCATATTAATTTTTATTATTATAAAAATATTATAATTATTATGAATAATTATCGGCTATTGTGTGACCCTCTGGGTTCACTGTGAGTTGGACATAAGCATATACAAACTATTTGCATCACTTTGATACAACTTATTATAACCAAAGTTTTCAACGATCATAAGTGATCTCCAGCAAGATTTCATAAAAATGATAATTTCATATGAACTCATATAGTTGTATGTATATATAGTAAAGTCCCTCTACTGTCAACTCCCAATTGAGTGCGTGTTATGAACTCATCAAACTCTTAACTCAATTATAAGATTAAAAACTCATATCATATACGGAATTTGTTTATTTACAAAACTTATTTTTAAATATGTGTATTTTGACCAAAGATTTAATTCTTGTATATGACAATCTTACCTAGGATTTCAAGCTCAAATATTTAAGTCAATAGATTTTATTTTAATTATCACCTTTCCTCATATAATAAGAACACATTATCATTAAACTTCTTTTATCATGCGTAACTAATTCAATGTAATATACACAAGTAAACGATATGCCTCACCGTATAAAGTAGCCGTGATATTTCGGGTCAAAGAACTAATGGTATACTAGTATAGTTGTGTGACACATCATTGATTGTAGATAATCATCAATATAATTTGTCGCATTTAGTCACGTTTAGTAATATATTTTTAAATATATTATCCATATTTATACTCTTATGACAAAAGACTCGTCACACAATTATTAGTATCAAATACTAATTATTGGCAGCAATAAAATAGCTAATCATATAATGTCATTGTCTCTAAATATATCATCTTTACTGAAAACTTATTTGGATATATTTAAATCATAAACTTTATTTTCATATTTACAACTCATTGTACATAGAGTCTTGACACATAATATATTACAGGAGTTTATTTTGCATTAATCATAAAAAAATATAAAATTAGCAATTGAATATATGCAAAATAATATAAATGCAATTTAATTAATTATAAATTAATTTAAAACTAATTATAAAATACCTATATATACAATGAGGAGAAATTTTTGAACAATATTGCATGATTTGCTTTAGGGTATATCTCTAATAGAAGGAAGCATAATTATAATTCTAAAAAAGCGAAGTTAAAAATAATAATCTTATACTTTTATGTTCAATAAAATCTCCATACACTTAATAAATAATTTAGCATCTTCAAGTTTATTTCTTTCTTGTAGTGTAAAATTTTTTTTTCAACTAACATGTAACTTAATTAGCTTTAAAACTTAAATAAATAATTTAGTTTCTTATTTTTTATCAAAATTTTGTTAGTGCAAAATGATAAAAGGCTTACACATTAGTAAAATTTTACTTTTTATCTATTTTTTATATTTATTATGTTGCTAGAATTCATTAAAAGTTCAGGGATTTGGTAATTAAATATCAAATTTGTTACAATTTTATGATATTAAAATTGTGGTAAATATGGATATAAATATAGAGGTATCACCAAAACTTGATTCGTTACCATCCCTAATTTTATGGGTTTCCTAAGAATTAGAGGTGTACATACCAAACCAACTTTTCACTAGTCCTTAGTCAGTGATTTTCTTAAGTATATAGTTAAGTAAAAGTTTTAAGTAGGGCTTGGTTTATCGTTAATAAAGTGAGATAAACTACGTGCTAATAAAAATATTATTTCAATTTTTAGTAAGATCAAGATAATAAATTCGTGTAACTCTATCACTTTAACTTTACAAAGACATCATTTTATTAGTATCTTTTACTACATCAATAATAATAAGAAAGTTATCTTAAACTATTACTATAGTTAAAAAATAAAATTTCTATTATCGACTCATTTGCTAAAGGTATTTTCTTCAAAGTTGCAGTGTTACTTATAGAATTGAATTAAGCCAACCTTAAAAAATAATTTTAATTTTGTTCGATTAATTTCTTATTTAGTTTGGCTAATTCAATTTTTCACTTCCTATTTAGTTTCATGCTATAACAAAAATTTTTAAAAAAATCAGAAAATTTTAGTACAGTTAGATTTAGTTTAGGTTTCAATAGCGACCACCCATAATTGAAAAAGGATGTGCTCAGTGTAAAGTTATTTTCTCTTTCTCTTGTTTTTATTACAAGTTCATGTTAAGTTGATACAATTGTTACCGTTAAATTCTTTCATTTCAAGTAGATAATTTGTGCTTGAAAATTAGCTCTTGTATATTAGACAATATATGAAATTTATCATATCCCACACACATTAGCAAGTGTAAGCTTTGTTAGGTTACAAGATTTGTACTCTCTTAATTGAGTAAACATATTAATTTGTGACGACTTGTGTGTTCAAAGTAGAACAATATTTTCTTACCTTTAAACTTGCAATCTAATATATTCTAACTAATTGCAATCCAATGTATAGATATTGTTATTGTGATATTGTTACTGTTTTTGCGTGATTCATGTGTGAATGTTTTGTTGTCAGGATTAGTGATACCATTTTGAGCTGACAAGGATGTAAAGTTCCAAAGGGAGAGGGGAGATTGTCGCATATTACAATGCTAACGAGTTTAAGCGCGGGCTATGTGATAAGATTTAAGATCTTCTAATTTATCTGATACATCAAATAATATTTACTTGTTTTTTAGTTCTCGAGTTATTATAAATAAAATTAATCGTCACAAAATTTTTTAAAAATGCTTTATTTTAATTATTTATTATTGATTTATAGGTAAAATACTAATAAATTCGATAAATTCAAACTAAACCGGACAAATCAATGGATTTGCTTGATCTTTTATTTTCGACAATATTAATAGGTTTTTAAAATTAATTTGTTACAAGAGTTTATTTATAATAAAAGAAAACCTCAAGTAATCTGTATAATACCAGTTTATCCTTATTTAGAAGTTGTAATTACTCTTTTTTTCAGTAAAAACATTTTAATTTTGTTATAATTGAACTTGATTTAGGAAAATTTTGACTAATTTATGAGTAACACCAACGGGGCTCCTAACGGTTGAGCACAATTAACAAGGAGTTTAAGTAATAAGGGTTCAATTGACATTTTACCCGATCATTGAATAACCGACGGACTTAACCCTGAAGAAATTGCAAGTCCATCAACTCGTTTTGATTGGATAATGACAATAAGGTCCCTGAGGTTTTAAAATTTTCTTTAAACAAAAGAATAATTGTCCAATATCTACAAAACAAATTCTTAATCACAATAAAGTAACAAAATTACTATTATCACTGTAATTTTAGCAATATATATATATATAATTTTAGCTTTTAAATCTTAATTTTTAAAAATATCAATTTAAATGATATTATTTTAATGGACTAAACTGATAAAAATAGGTATAAATGCTATTTTTATAGATTAAAGAGGTGTAAATATTATATTTTATTAACTAAAGAGAGTGCGAATGTTTCATTTTTCATGAATTTGTCATATTGTAAAATAAAAAAGAAATAGGGGTAAAATAACAATTTAACAAAACAATAGTGCATTAAACGCAGTACAATTAACTTTTAGGGGTTCTAATGATATTAACCCCGCTTATAATTGGTAACCTGAAGAACCGCACGGAAGGCAAGCAAAAGTCTTTGGACAATGAAGTCATTCACCAATTTTATTTTTACTTTATTTCAAGTAATTTACCAAATTAATAACAAAAAAGGAAAATAATTATATATAATATCTGTGTCCAAGGTCATCGCTATTATTGCTTTCCTCTCTTTTTTTCTCATTCGTTCTTTCCCTTTTAATTTCCCAAAACCGCTCTCAATCGCACAGAGAGAATTTCCTCTCTTTTTGAGCGTTCTTCGTCTTGGTTTATGAGGTATTTTCTTTTCTTCTTTTTCTTTTATCTAGGGTTCATTTTACGGTATGGAACAGTGTCGATACTGGTATGATATGGATCAATTATGATGATTATGTTGCGTGAAGATGACAATCATTTTTTGTTTCATGTTTTTTTTTTCTTGTTGTTGTTCTTAATCTTCTTGTTGTTGTTAGTGGTTACAGATCTGGGTATTCGTAATTTTTGAATTGTTATTTTTGTTTGTATTTATGGTTCGGCAATATCAATTTTTTATGGGTATTTTGATTTGAAATTGTAAAATTTTCTTATCGTATGTCTTTAAGAGATCAGTTTACTTTGTGGGTTATTATTGCTTTTCTGAAAATATGAAAAATAAATAAAATTTACTTTAAATTATGGTTAGTTAATCTAATGTTTTTATTGGGGCTTGGGTTATGAATCGAGAGGACTCTTTAGTGTATTGGTTTTTATCTCTATTTTGATTTAAGTGATTTTGATTTATGAAAGTTGTATGTAATTTTGAGCCGGTTGGATTTCCAATTTGAATTTTTTTTGTATATTATTCAAAGAGTATAAAAGCATATAGAAGCGGTGGGGTTTGGTTTAGCTTGATGTAATAATGCAATTTTTTTTGTCAATTCTTTAATATAATTTTGGTTATTTGTTGATTTCTTAGGTTTGGATTATTTGTGGATTAATCACTGATTAGCTTTTATGTTTTTTTCCCTGTGAATCCAGCAGCTCGAAGGAGAAACCCACTCTTGGGTAATTTTCTTTATCTTCTTATTTCTTCTCCATTAAATATCCCATAAGGTTTCAATGATTATGTCTTGGGACATTATGAACAATTCAATTACTGATCAAATTTTTGTTATCTAATGTTCCTTGTGGCCTGGTGTATTTGTGATATCTTCTATTTATTTGTATTCATGTACAGTGGAACGCGGATTAAGCCCCGCAAACGGAATATTGCAGAGCCGCTGGACACTGCAGCTTTTTCGGATGCAGTGGTCCAGATATATCTGGATAATGCTGGTGATCTGGTAATTTTTTTAGAATTTACAGTCCTTTACATTATTTTCATTTTGCAAAACCATAATAGAATTTTTGCTGCATGCAGGAACTTGTTGCCAAGAGCATTGAATCTTCTGACCTTAACTTTTCAAGATACGGTGACACCTTCTTTGAGGCAAGATTTTTGATAGTCGTATAAATATATAAGTTTAAATACTTCTGTCAGAAAGAAAATTGCTGGGATAGTTAGGATGATGTAAGGACAGTGAGCTTTGACTATTTAGAACTAGTTTGTTGAGAACTTTCTGTTTTGGAGTGGCATACTTGACTGCATATGGTTATAGATTTTGCTTTGAGGATGTGATTGACTGGTTTGAGATTCATAAGTAACTTAGCATGGGTATGACTGCAATCGTGGAAGCTGTTTAATTTACCATAGCAAAAATTTCATTTGCAATTTCAATGTTTTCAAAACCAATGTTATATTTTTATTTTTCTCCCACTCACAATTCTTGGTCTATACTTTCCTCTTTCCTCAACCACCACTTACTTAAAGTCACTCTTTGTGCTTCCTGAAATCTGTGTTGTGTGTGAACTGTCTTGATTAATCTTTTCTTGGATTCTACCAGTGCCTTCTAATGCATGTATTCGTTTTTTGGTTGTTTTTCTGGTAATAACATGCTTATATCTGCCGCATTTTCCTGATGAAGTTGTTATTTTCATGGGAAGTGAAATAGAACAAAAGGATATATTGAAATTGTGTTTCCCTGACATAGTTTATGGTTTGAAGTTTTCTAGGCATTTTATTGTATTTACAGCTATTAGAAGTTCAAATCAATTGTTTATTATTGATTCTTTATTTAATATTTTCTTATTTCAATGCAGGTTTTTTTCACAGGAGGCCGCACACAGCCTGGAACAACAAAACCTGATGAGGGGGAGCGCCACCCTTACTCTATAATAGACTGTGAGCCTACACGCGAAGTCATCTTACCCTCTGTAATCTACATACAAAAAATTTTGAGGCGGAGACCATTTCTAATAAAGAAACTCGAAAATGTTATGCGAAGATTCTTGCAGTCACTGGAGCTTTTTGAGGAGAATGAAAGGAAGAAGCTGGCAATTTTCACAGCGCTTGCGTTCTCCCAGAAGCTATCAGGGCTTCCACCAGAGACTGTGTTTCAACCACTGCTTAAGGATAACCTTGTTGGAAAAGGGCTAGTTCTTTCATTCATAACAGACTTCTTTAAGGAGTACCTGGTTGATAATAGCCTTGATGATTTAATTTCAATTCTAAAGCGTGGTAAAATGGAGGACAATCTCCTGGCCTTCTTTCCTTCTTCAAAGAGGTCCGCTGAAGGATTCTCTGAACATTTCACGTAAGATTTTTTGATTGTTGGATGATCTCCTATTATATCCTTCCCTCTCTAAATTGTTAATCTGTACGGTTTACTGCAGTTTAGTCAACTCACCTGATATTTTGCTGTTTGAATAGCAGTAGTCTATTAATAATCTTAGCATCTAGAATATTGAAGTTTTCAAGATTTCTGATATGAAGTGTGTGTTTTTTCTTCTTATCTATGCAAAATTGATTCCTTTTTTCAACTGTTCTATCCTTGCTTCACCTGCTTATTGTGATTCTAATTTTCTTGCAATTGTTAACTGTTGTATTTTCCCTACAAGTCAGGACTTGGTGCTGAATATATTTTTCTAACATGTATGTATTCTGGAGAAAATTGCAGCACTATTCTTTATTGTTGCTGCTAGTAATAGGGTGCTACTGTTCTGATTAGTATTGTAAAATATATAAAACTAGAATTTTTGCATGATAACCTTCATTTTGCTATGCATTTGTGTGCGTGAAATGTTGCATCTTGTGTCATTGCTTTCGAGCCAGATGTATGGTTTCAGTATTAGGTTGGTTCAAGTTGAGATAAATTGGAAACTTAACTTCTTTGGAGCTATGCAACTTAAGTCCGTTGCCATTTGGGCATTAATTTTCAGTTCAAAGTCTCAAAACAATGCAAATGTAAAATCTCAACGCTGAAATTCTTTTTGTAGTAAAGCCTGTGTTGTCTTTCATCAATGAGGGTATTTGTTTGAAATTATATCTAATAATTATCATTTCAGCAAGGAAGGATTGGTACCCTTGGTTGAGTACAATGAGAAGAAGATATTTGAAGTGAAACTCAAGGAGATGAAATCTGCTTTGACAACTCAAATAGCTGAGGAGGCTGAAATATCTGAAGTTATAGACACTGTGAAACAACGGGTCAAAGACGCCCAATTGCCTGACATTGAGGTTGTACGTATACTGTGGGATGTCTTGATGGATGCAGTGCAGTGGTCTGGGAAGAACCAGCAGCAGAATGCCAATGCAGCTCTGCGCCAGGTGAGGTTTAAATCCGTACTTTGCTTGTGATTAGCAGTATTACATGAGTTGCACCTTATTTCTTTTTCATTTGCACATCCTTGGTTAACTAATTTGCTTATACCTGATATGTTATCCTTTTTTATTTAAAAAGTTTTTATGCGATTTGTTTCCTTTCTATCTGTTATGTTCAACTTCCATAGAGCTGGTGCGTGTATATATTTGAATTGAGTACCGGTTGTTGTTTAATGTTTGGATGGCTTATGAGCATTTGTTCTCTCGAAACCAGTTAGTTGACTTTGTTGAGGATATTTTACTCATTTTATATTAACTATTGAGCGCATGCTTGAATAATTATTTCTTCATTCTTGACCAAAAAAAAAAAAGAATAATTATTTGTTATCTAAGTAGATCATTGTTATTTGATACTTTTTACTTGAAATTACATGCATATTGTGACACTTGGAGGAATATGTAGTTGCTTAGCTTCAGGATCTTTTTTACTTTGTAATTCTTACTTGTTAACTAAACTTCAATGTTTCTACTTATTCTGAAGGTGATTGATATATCATTACTTTTTTTTGACTCTCTTCATTTCCATTTTACTGCCAAGTGGGCATTAATTTTTGCAGTATGTTGTTAATCATTACATACTTGGCATTTACTGAATTTGGAGCCTATAAATGAATATACTAGACATATCTAAGCAGTATAGACATATCTAAGCAGTATATATTATTTAACAAACGAACTACTTTGACAAATATATAAGTGGGAAATTTTGGCTTCTTGTCAGTTCTTTCCGATAAAAAATTTGTGGTTGTTTATGTTGGGATCTGAATCTGATATTCTGGTTGTGTTAAAGTGTATTCAATGCTCCTTCGAGAATTTGATGGAATTGGATTGTATAAATCTGGCATAGGGTAGTTGAATATTTTTCAAATTGTTAAACATCAAATATTTAGCTTTCTATTTTTAAAACAACAGTGTTTGGTTAAAGTATTGTTATTATTTACATGCAGGTGAAAACATGGGCAGAACTGTTAAATTCTTTCTGCACCAATGCAAAACTTGAGCTGGAGCTGATGTACAAAGTTCAGATGCAATTTTATGAGGATGCTAAGCTGATGAAGCTTTTTCCAGATATTGTCAGATCTCTCTACGACCAGGATGTTCTTGCGGAAGACACAATTCTGCACTGGTTCCACAAGGGTACAAACCCCAAGGGCAGGTATGCAATTTTGTTTCTTGTCACGTTTTCCAAATCTTTAAAAGCCATTAATTGTTTAGGTGATCTCATTAATTCGTAAGTATTACAATTTTTCTGTTCGCGGGGGTTTAAGAAACTATAATGAACCCAGTAAATTTATTAATCGAAAATACCTTCTACATTTGGAGGAGATAGATTGGGTTGGATTCTATTATATTCTACATCCTTTGGCTGAGCAAATGCTTGTCCTTAATTGTACGATCCCATGGAAACAAGTCCGTTTTATTATTTTTTCCAAATTGGAAAAGATTTCATTGTCTCATGTGCTACAATAACGTCTCTCTCTACCTTTCTTATTTTTCTTCTTCGTCTTCGTCCTTCTTCTTCTTCTTCTTCAAATTTTATTTTATTTTATTTATTTATTTTTTTTTTCTACTTGCCCAATTAACCGGAGGAAGATGGTTTCTTTTCTATCAAAGTTGATAATGCTTGCTGTTCTTCTACTGCCTCCATGAAAATCCATACTAACTGAATTTTTATTTGTGTGCGGATGGATGCCTTGCTGTGCAATAAGTTGACCCTCTTGACCTTTAATACAGATATGTCTTCTTTCATTAACGATGGCTTCCCACATTAATGTAATTTTGTGTAGGCAAAACTTTGTGAAGGCTCTGGAACCGTTTGTGAAATGGCTTGAAGAAGCAGAAGAAGAGGAGTAAGCTTGCAGCTCATGATGTTACAATTTCACCCTTTGTTCTGTTTTCTGTTGGCTATTTATTTTTGAGATATCAACTCATACGTTCCGGATCCTTGGCGTGTTTCCCTTTAAATGATGTTATCAAAAACTGCTAATGGTCATTTATTATTGCAATAATCACTTTCTACTCTT
>JAWDEX010000009.1:12067549-12077746 GCA_035221805.1 Trichilia hirta
TATTTATTTTATTTTACTTTTATTTGCGTTATTGTTAGTTAGCATGAGGAAGAAGTTTTGGTTTTTATACTCAAATTTGCTTACAATTGTGCAAGTGATGTAGGACAAGCTATTAAGACAGGGCGATTTCTTTTTCCTTTTCTGTTTAATGGTTGTCTTCTTTCACTAACTTATGTCGCAGTAGGATTTTTTTATCGTGTTGTTTTAAGTAGATTATCAGCTCTATTTGATTTAGGACGTTAGGCCCTTTAAGTAGAGGACTTATGTTTAAGGTACTTTCAAGCTTGATATTGTCTGAATAATCTAAGATCGTTCATGAGTTGCATTTTTCTAATAAATTCTTTTGAATTTTATCTCCTTTCTCTGAATGTATTTCCTTTCTTTATTTGTACCTTACATTTCCCTGCCAGTAGGTTTAGGGGAGTAAATTGGCTGCGGTTGCCTTTGCCGAAGGTGGGAGTTTGTGTCATATTGCATGACTACTTTAGGACTTACAGCAAATACTGATCTGATTATTTCGTGTTCTTATTGTTTTAGTTTCCTTCTTTGACTGTGATAATTGTCAAGTTTCTGTCTCACAGTAAGCAAAGCAAATGGGTAGACTGACTGGTAGAATAGGCAAAAAAGTTATGCTACTATTTTTATGCTGTAGGTCATTTTAACTCCATTATAGTGTATTAAAATTTCAGGTTTCTTTGCTAGAAGAAACTATAGCACCAAGGGAGGATCTTCCTCCTCTGCTAGTTCATCTGCAAGATTGATTGCTGGAAATAATCGACAATAGTGGTGGTTCTTTTGGGGTTAAGGGGAAGCTTTTTCTGGAAGAAACTGAATTTTGCAGCTTTCTACATCTGTGAGACACCAGTTATGTTATTATCTGAGATTTCCAGTATTTTTTCAATTTTATGGACTTATAGTAAATGTCTGGAGCAACTTTTTAACAGTGATTCTTCAATGGATCAGAATGATATAATGGGGGACATAGTTGTATGGTCCTAAAGCTCTTGAATGTTGATAAAGTTGAATACAGTGGATCAGGCCCTCTTGGTTTTCTGACTCATTATAAAAGTGAGCCTGTTTTGTTGAGACGTCATTTTTTTAGAAGTTTTTTGGTTTTGTTTGTCAGTGGAATCAAATTGATTGACAAATTTCATTGTCTTTCTAGGTTTCAAGAAGACATTCATCAGATGTCTGTCTTTGTGGTTTTGAGAACTTGATCCCATTCTTGCTTTGAGGTTCAATATTTTTCTTCTTTCTGACATATTTTATCGCACTTTAGTTCGTTCTATTTATGTATTTTTTGTGCAGCATATTGGACCCCCAATTATATTTATCGGAAGATGGACTTTCGGTATCCTCAGGAAATGAAAGTTCGGTGTTTGGTTAGATCTTTAATTTCCGAAGCCGATTTCTTTCCGCTGAACAATTATTGTAAAGGCAGTATGAAATCTAGCCATGCTATACAAGACCATTGAATTCTGCAAAAGGACTTTTTTAAGAGGAAATACAATAGGATAATGAGACAACAAGAGCAAGTTATTGTGTTTTCCATGGATAGATTTCGTACTGCCCTTACAATAGATGAGATTGTGAACACAATAACTTGCTCTTGCTGTCTCGCTATCCTATTGTATTTCCTCTTAAAAATGTCGTTTTGCAGAATTCAATGGTCTTGTATAGTGTTGGGTCGGGTGATATCTAGGTTTTGTTGTTGCCTTATGCCAGTCTAACAGGGTTTGGCTGAAATTGTTCTTGTGAGGTTTTGAAGTTGAATTGGTTTTGTAAGTTGAAGCTCATTGTGTTTCTGGTAATCATTTGGTGAGACATAAATCTGGCATTGATTGGCAAGCGAGAAACTAGTTGGTATCACTGGAAAGTGATATTCGGATTTAATTTATCATATAGACTAGAAATTTTATATTTGTTTGTGGAAGTTGAGTAATGAGAAATTATCACAGCCAATGTTGAACCAGCAATCAGTTTATAGATAATATGAAATTTAATTGTTTCACAGTTTTGGAAACTCGCATTTTGCAGGTTTGGAAAATTGTACCAGTCCTAGCTCAATGCTACTTCAAGGGGAAGATTCTGGTTAGGTTGTCCCTTGCTCAGGCTTGTATTTTGCTATGCGTGGGGTTGCAATGCCAAAATATGGAATATGTTGGGGTTTGGATATTGCTATCCATTAGCACCCCTTCTGCTTTGATTTTTTTTGTTGATAGTAAACTTTGGGATATGTTATTACATCTTTGGATGCTATATATTCCTTAATTTGTAGGTAACCTTGGGTTAATCAAGGGATGACACAATAGATGCTTTTTGTAATATGATGATTAGATTCCATGGCTATTTATCTAATGTTTTCACCAACAAAGAAGGTGGCTCTAGGATTGCTAAAGTTAGAGAGGTAACTGAAATCGCATTTAGGCATTTGATTGTTTGTCAAACCTGTAAAGCTGTCTATTAGGAATAGAAATAGAAACTTCCTGGATTGTGCGTTTAAAAAGGAAAATAATTTTATTAAATCTTAAAATCTACCTTTAGTTGTAATTAGGACACAACATTGAACCCTCATGTGATTTCTTTGGATGCTAATCTACGCGATGGTGCAAAGCAAGTGATGGTAAGCGTTTTGTTATTAACTAACTCAAAACAAACCATCTCTGTGCCTTGGTTATACGGAAGAAGAAGGGTTAATTTCGTTTGTTTGTCATTTTTACTTAAACCAGGAAAAAATGAAAATGGAGAGCATCAGTAATCTGAACCCCGAGTCTCTTCAGCAATTTCTGATTGTGGGTCAAGAAGCTGAATTCAAGCATGCTCTTGGACATGGCAAAACATTGTCGCCCGGTTGCATTGTTAGTGTTAAGACTGACCTTGAGAATACTACTTCAGAGGCACGTGGAAAGTTGAATTATAAGAACTAGAAAAGAAAAAGGAAAATGAGTTTCTGCTAAATGACTACTTTTGACATATACTCTGGCGGCAGGATGTTTGTTGTGTCTTTATAGTTGTAGGAAGTATCTAAATCATAAAATATTTATAACATATAGTTGAGAGGAAGAAAAAGATATATTTATACATGAATTAGTATGAGATTTCCATCAGAGTTCAGCTGTTTTTATAGTTTGATTTTGAGTAAAATTTTTAAAATTAGAGAATTGTGCCTCAAATTTGTTGACTTGGTGGACAATCCACCAGTTAACTCTCCTATATTGGATGAGTTTTTCTCCAGAACTCAAGAGGAGGTGAGGGCATTTCAGTACTTTTAAACTCAAAATTCAGATAGAAACATTATTAAATGCAGAAAGAGTTGGTTTAAACTTTTAAGTCAACTGATAAGAAAAAAATAGTATATATATATATATTACATAAATTAATATATGGAAAAAGTATGGAATATTACATCAATTATATAAGATTAAACTCTCACAAAGATTACATCAATTAATCTGAAAAGCAATGCAAGCTCTTTGAGGAAGAACGAATGGAAGTCAGTAGAAACCATCTCAAATTTTCTATCTGTTGATTCCTTGAAGGTGATCTAGTCAGTTAAAATACTGATAATTAGAATCAAAATTAGTCTACATTTATAATGTAATGTTTGATTTATTTTTGTTTTGAATTATTCATATTAATGCAGCTACTGCAGTGGAAGGAAACTAAAGGGGGGATATTCATATTGCTACTGCAGTAGTGCTTTGTTGTTGGTTAAAGTATCTAACTTATAATTCTCTGTTTGTTACATGTTAAATGTCCTATAGTTAGCTAGCTTTTGCATGAATACCATATTTTGTTTGCTGGCTTTTCACTATGCTGCTATATGCTTAGATTTCCACTGTAAAAATTTTGTTTAACATATATATGCTGTGTTGTATTTATGTATATATTATTAAATATGTGTAGGATCTCTTTCTGGGTTTTACCCTATTATAGATAGGTAAATTATTAGGCATGAACAGAAGGAACATTAAGGCCGAGGATATGATACAAATATATGCATGCATGGGGTGAACTCTCAAATTGCATTGTAATTTTTAATTAATACAGGTAATACATACTACTTTTTAATTTCTGAAATTTCTAATTTCATATAATTTCTTTTCGTGATTTTATTTTCCGAGTGAACTAGAACATTTTCAAGTCAGCTATTTTGGGTAAAATTAACATTTTAATTTCAATAACAAACATTATAAAGAATATAGTCTTCAAGAGTTGTAATCAAACTAGTAAGGTGACGTATCCTTTGATTTTGGAGGTGCTGAGTTCGATCCTGAATGTACTTATTATTTTAACACAAGTTATTGAGTAAGTACGTGTCCATAATAAAAGGAGCTTACGATACTAGACACGTTCCAATTTAGTGTCATCTAGATGATTTGAAGAATCGACGTCGGAGTTTTGGATTATAAAAGTAAAAAAAATATGAAGAGTATAATACTTTTTTTATTTTTAATAATTAGAACTTTTGAACCAGAAATGTATATTCATTATATTATAATTTAATCTCCTTACTATATATTTATTGGTCATTATTATTTTAATCATAATAGTATTGATTGTAGTTTAATAATGTCTTGTTTATGGGGCTTGGCTCTTTGTCTTCCCTCTATTCCATTTTTCATCTTTAATAAAGTTGCCTCCGTTTGACTGTTTCTTCAATAAAAATCAGTTTTAATTATTCAAATATTTTTAAGTATTTATTTGTTTTTTGAATTTAATGAAAATTTAGTGTTATTTTTAAATAAAATTAAGTTAAAATTTTTTACTTGAAACTGAAGTTTTAAATTTGATAAGTTTATTTATTTTTAAATTTTAAAAAACGCTTATAAATTTATTAATTTTAAATTTATTGACATTAAATTAAGCATTAAGGATTACCAAAAAGAAAAAACCTATGTTTTCCTTATTTATAGGCAATGTATATTTGTTTTATTGCCTAAGAAATAAATTTAATATAACACTTTAAGTTTTAAATCTTCATTTAAGTTTAAAGTTTACAGAAGTATAAAAATATTTAATTTCAAAACCAATGGACAGTGCATATTAAAAATTATTCGTAAAATAATTAATAAATATATTTAATGTAATTTTTATAATTTCAATTATGATCTCATTATTTCATTAATAAAATAATTGCTTTTACTATTTTAATAAAAGTAAATATATATTATGTTTTTATAAATTTTTTTTATTATATTATAAAAATTTTTATCACTCATATATTGAAAAAATATTAAATTTTTATCAAGTAAGTTAATTTATTTTTATATTAAAATATTTTAATATTTATGATATATAATTTAAAAAATATATAAATATATATAAATAAATTAATTATATATTTATTAAATTATTATACATCATTATAATATTTTAATATTAAAATTTATTAAATGTTCATTCTTTACTTTTAAACTCACAACAACTTTAACAATACAATTTGCTAATTATTTAACTATTTTTTAGCAGAAAATTATTTTTTCAGTATAGCAACAGTAAATCTTTTTATAAATTATAGCAATTTCAAAATGGACTCTTATTTATTATTATATGAAAAATAATACCGGAATATTTTATTAAGCCAATTGCAAATTGTACAATATAATTAATGTATCACAGTATGGCCCATGGCCCATTGATGTTCAACGTAAAGGTTGTCTTTGATTTTATAATGAATGCCAAATTTGACTTGATAAGTCCCATATGGTCAAAGTTCAGCTACCACATGATTTACATGCTTAATTATTTATGTCGACTTTTTCAATGTCTTATTTTTTAAATTTTAATAAATTATATTTAATTAGTAAATCATATTTAAATGGTATTTAACTTATTTTTATCCTCTCTTTTTTTCTTAAAAAATTAAGAAATCTTTAAACGTTGATTGAGGGTTACATCTACATTTTAAAAATGTGATTTGACGTTTTTTCTTTTTCTTTTTTTCTTTTTTAAGCTGAGGGTAAATATTTAAATTTCACACATATGATGAGAGTAAATTTCTTTAAATTAAGAAACAGATCTTGTCGTATGGGTTAATAAAATGAGAGGTTTTATTATTTAATTATTTTAAGAATTTATTAATAAAATTAATTGTCTAATTTTTATTCTAGTGAAATAAATTTATTCATAAATTTTTTAGACGTTTTCAATAATTAACAATCAAATCATTGATTTTATTAATGATTTTATTGTGAACAACGATGTAAAACAAATTATAAACTATATATTTACTTATAATTTTAACTAAATTTTAGAATTTGAATATCTTTGAAATCAATTTTATTTGGATTTTAAAAATTTTCTATGATCAATTTAATTAAATTAATAATTATATTATGTAATAAATAGTTTTTTATTTTCTCAAAATTGAGAATCAATTTATTAAAAAAAAAATTAACTAACGAACGACATTACGTGTTGTCGTTTACTACATTTACAAACGGGAGAATCCTCCGCCTAATCTTGTGACACGTGATTGGTGCGTTTTATATATAAATTGGACAAAACAAGCATCTTCATATAAAAATTAATTAAAAAAATCATCTACTTCAAATGTACATATAATATTACAATTATAACCTTCCCTTCCCTCTCTTTATTTTTATTTTTATTTTTATTTTTTTTTACTTTTTTAAAAATTAAACTACTTTATTTCCATTGCATCAAATATTACCGTTTCTTCTTCTCAGTATTACTTAGTTAAATTTGTAGAAATTTTTTAGATTATACCCAGCTCGCATAAATTAACGTTATTGTAAAAATAAATTAATATTTTAAAAATAAAAAATTATTGAATAAACAATTTTATTGCATCTAAATTAATTCGGTTTAACTTTAAATAAATTAATTAGTTATTTAATATAATTTATAATAACATTTAAATAGTTATCTCACTGATGTTAATCATTTAAATATCTCTTAATATCGTAATTATAATAAATTTAAAAAAAAAATTGAATAGCCATTAACAAATTTTATATAATATTTTAAATTTTGTTTTATAACTTTTAATTTAATATTTCAATTTATATGTTGAAGTTAAATTAGAATTCAACTTTTTTATTGTAGTTTTTAAATTTTTTATTGTAAACTAATCAAGTCCGATTAATACATACATGTGGGGTGTATATATTTCAATATTTTTAATAATACTTAAAATTCACTTTGAAAGATTTTATTAAATATGGACGAAAAATAAGTAAATTTCACCAAAAATTAATTTTGTCGAATACTTATAAACCCATTTATAACATATGAATTTTATTAATTGAATTAACTAAAAATTAATAATATGAATTAATGTTAATTTACTTCTACATAATCCAACTCATATAGCTTTCTAGATTTGCATAATCTATATTTAGACAAAGATTTAATGATTTCTTTAATTCTTTATTTTTATTTTTGATATTTCATTCCATCCCTTGGATTTTCTTTTAAAGAAAAAAAATCCATTTATTTTAATACACATATTTTTTCCCAAATTATCAATTTTTATTTTTTATTTTGAATATTTTATCCTAACCATTCCTTTTTGTGAAAGAAAAAATCCATTTATTTTGAAACACATAATTTTTTTTTTAATCCATTTATTTAGAACACTTTTTTTTTTTAAATTGTCAATTTTATTTTTTATTTTGGATATTTTATTCCAACCATTCCATTTTTTGAAACATATAGTTTTTTTTTTTAAAATAAGAAATTGACACTTTGGAAATATAACAAATAGATTTCCCTAATGGGAGGGGTGAAATTGTAATAGCACTTAACAAAAGTGTGATACACGTTTGAGTGGGACTGACTATGAAGGGACTTATTTGATATAAATTTGAAAGTTTCTGTCATTATTTAAAAATATTTAGTAGTAGGGGTCCTTTGTTTATTTCAATTAGGAAATATAATATAGATAGTGTGATCAACGGAGGATTCTTTCCAAATGCAGTCCAATGTCTGCTCTTTATAATCTCACTACAATCAGACTTTCTTCCTCACTATTGCTCTCTTCTTCTTCTTCCTCTTTCTCCAAATTTCGTCTCCTCTTCTCTTCCCGTTTTCCCTATAGGTTTTCTTTTGTTTCTCTACCTCTGTCCTCGAGTACTTCTTCGTCTGTCCGGGGCTCCTCCGAAGTAACCGCCATGGCCGACGTTGTCGATTCCGGCATGGACGCTGTCCAAAGACGCCTCATGTTTGAAGACGAGTATGGGTTTTCTGCCTCTTATTAATTTCTGTTTGTTTTTTTTTTGGTTACTTTCACTGAGTTCTCTGATAGCAATTTGACGATGTTTCTGATCGTTTTTTTTTTCTTTAATCGTCGAAATGAATCTAGGTTTATTTAGATTTTCACGAAATTGCTAATGAAGAGCTTTGAGCTCTGGAACTGAACATCTCAGTGAAAGTTTGCATAGTCATTGAATATTTTTATTTAAGCTTTCCCCGATTATGTGTGTTTACTGTTCCTTACGCTTTCCGGTTTGTCGCTTTTTTGAAGTCAAGAAAAGAATTAAAATTTAATATGCTCTTTTAAAAATTGCCGCTTTGTTGAATTTGTTAGTGTTGCAGGCGAAGCAGAAATTGCCAAAAAGAAAGAAAAGAAAGTTGTATTTATTCATTTACTGTGGTTGGCGGATGCCGGTTTTCATGTCTGCTGTTAATAAATTTTGGGTGTATTTTGAATGTTTTTGAGCATTTCTAATAGGTACAGCCTGGTAGATACCATATTTGAATTGGCTAGGTTAGATGAAAATATCGATTCGGCTGTTTTCAAGGAGACATATGATTGAAGATCTTCATCTATTTGATTGAAAATATCTTGGTTAGAAATGTTAGTTTATGGGCATGATTATTATAAGTCAGCGGTTATTGTGAACTAAGAAAACATCAGTTGTACTAGGAATGACTTGAAATATGATGGATGAATCAACAAAAACAAATCCAAAAATAGATTTTAAGGTGGAATATGATTTGGATCTCTCTCTAACTCAGATCTATTTTTCTATTTCTCTTATCTGCCACTGTGTGTTTGTATGCAGAAGCATGTATGTGTGTGTATGTATTATTATGGGGGTGGGCTATGAACTGTACTATTAGTTGATATACATTTTTCATTTGTTCTCATCAAAATTAATATTATGTTTATCACATAGATCTGTTTTTTGCAGTGCTTGGCTTAAATGCCTGTGCGGTAATAAATGATGGCTTATCTGAATTTTGTTCGTACTCTTTATATTTGATTTGTTGTAAGAGGTGCTTTAGTTTGAATTACCACCACTAAACTTTGTCGTTTTCTTTTGAAACATAGCACTCTAGCATTTGGTCATAAAGTATTCAATCATATGTTATTACTATACATATGCTACTCTCGTGATCTTCTTTGATTGTAATCCTTGACAGATGCATTTTGGTGGATGAGAATGATCATGTTGTTGGTCATGAAAACAAATACAACTGTAAGTAAGCTAGTGTTTGTGGAAAATTTTGGTATCAATTCCATATTTTCTTACCTTTCAAGTTTTTAAATCAATGTATTGAATCTGACTGATAACTATGATTTAATATTTTCTCTTTTCCTCTAGCGCGTTTATACTTTTTCTACATTTGGTTCTTGAGGCTATTTTCTATAACCTCCCTTTTTTATAATAGGTAAACTTACACCCTGAGTTAATTTAAAAATACCTGCTTCTAACAAACTTTCTGTGCATTTAAGAATTGGAAGAAAAGAAAAGAGCTTATTTTTTCTGCTTTGGATAGAATCTTTGATTAAGATTCTAAATTTCATTTTCTTTTCTTTGGCATGGGGAATGATTAGGTGTTTGCCCTCTATGCGCTGCCATTCTTTAGACTTATAGCAGTGTATTCTTTTTTGTGGATAATTAATTGCTATGCAATTAAACTAAATTAAGGATTTTGAAAATCTGCAGGTCACTTGATGGAAAAGATTGAATCTTTGAATTTACTACACAGAGCTTTCAGTGTATTTTTGTTTAACTCAAAATATGAGTTACTCCTTCAGGTATCTACTTACGTGTTCTGAGTTAAAATGTGCGTCAATGAACTTGCACTGAATTGTGGACATTTGGAGTTTGATAGGACCTCCTATGGGAGATTTTAAGTTATTCTCTTTGTTGCCCTTTGAGAATTTAAATTTCCGGTTGTTGAGAGAAAAATTTGGGATTTTTTCAATGTATTATGGGATGA
>JAWDEX010000009.1:12093579-12104092 GCA_035221805.1 Trichilia hirta
ACTTAATTAACTCTCGAACTTGTAATTAAATATTTTTTTAGGTGATTTATCCTATCATTATTTGGATAAATGGTGATTTACGTTCAAATTTTGAACGACGTTAATATTAGATAATAAAATGATAAAACTACCCTAGAAGAATGAAAGCAATCGAAGCCAAGAAAAGGCAAAACAAGTAAATCTAAGCACAAGTCGATCAACCGACACGTTGAATTTATATCAGACAGAATGTTTCAAAGATGCGATCGACCAAGAGACTTGTCTCGATTGATCAACACACTGTTTTAATGAAAAGATTTTGAATTCCAATGCCACGTATAGATACTTTACTTTCACATTACTTAATTTATGAAATATTATCTAAATTTTTTTATAAATAAAATTAATTTTTAACATCATTCAATTTCTTATCTTTTAAAATTTTTAAATATAACATTTATGGAATTAAAGTTCGAATATAAATATTAAGTCTTACAATTGCGTCAATGATTAATTACATGGATGTATGCACATTAATATAATAAAAAATAATTATATTATTACTAAATTTGAATAACAGATTTCATAATTATATATTAGAAAATATAAAGATGTATATAGTCAACTTAATCATATATTTATTATGGACATTACATTGTTTTTGATACTTAATTTCACCGACACAGATTAGTATAAAGAATTCCTATCTTTAATATTAAATTTGGAAAGTGATAGATTAGGCGGCAATAATGACATTAGCACTGTAGCTATCGCTGACGCCACACGTTTCACATTCATTTCACCATTATCTATTTTCCATTTATTCCACAAATCTAATCCATATAACATAATTAAAAAATAAAAATAAAACAAAATACTAATATCTAAGTCTAAGAACAATACAAGCTCCTAGATATTCACTATTGAAATTACTGAAATATGAGTTAATGTTAATAGTAGAAATTAAAATTTTACTTAATACAAATAAATATACAATTCTTTTATAAATTAATATGATAATATTCTTATAAAAAAAAAGTAACACTCTTAAAATTTTAGAAAATATACATTTTAATATTGCTAGTATAAAAATACCTATACTCTCAAGAGTTAAAATAAATTATTAATTTAAATAATTTTTTTATAATTATAGTAATATTTTTTTAATCATAATCACTTTGAGAGTTATACGTTTTATTTTTATTTTAATTAATAAATTAAAATAATAAATTTGGATTTCTGTGTTTATTTTTAAAAATAATATAATTAGAATATATATTTAACTAAATCTTAGGATTATAATTATATAAAAAAATGTCCTTTTATCCATTCCTATAAATGCATAAATAATATAATTAATTTTAATAAATATTTTAAAAATAAATCAAATATTATATTAAATTAAATAATATATTTTAGATCTAACAACATAAATAATTTTAATTAAAAATAATATAATGTTAAGTAATAAAGGTTTATATTTTAAACCCAAAGATTAATAAAATAGGACAATAACACTTTGATCAATGAGTTTATGAGTAAGGACATGATTTTTTTATTTACAACAAATAAGTCCTTGATGCTGACTTCTGATATTATATTATCGTCACATTACAATTACATGGTCAATTTGATCATTTTAAATATGGATTAAAAATTTATTTGATAGAAATAAATAAATATTATCTTTATAGATTACAACATGCAAGAGAATAATAAATATGCCTTTAAATATTAAAAAAAATAAATAATTTAATAAGCTTTGTATATATTTAAAAAATATAATTTATAAGAATAATAATACTTTTTAAATCACAATTAAATGCACTTATTCAAATATTAAACTTCATTAGAAGTAAATATAAAATTAACCTTAAATCAATAAAAAATTTTATTACCTCCTTACTGCAAATTGTTTTTTAAAAATTCCAAAATATGATGAAAATTACACTTCTAGTCCATCCAATTTAAAAATAATAAAATTACAGATTAATTACTTAGAAAATTATAAATAATAACAAAATATAAATAAATTGAAGTATACTTTAAAAGGGTGTATATGTCAAATTATTAATTATTTATTTTCTAAAATTAAATAATTTAATATTTATATTTAGACTTTTTAAAATAAAAATAATCATGCTATTCAGATTAAAACTTAAGTCTAATTTAAATTTCAGACAAAAATAAATAAATAAAAGCTATAGTGAATTGTTATTTTGTTTTATTGCTTGCGACTTACCCGTTGCAAAATACAAATCATAATATTTTGTACTCATTTGTTATGTTTTTGAAAGTAAGGTACCTATCCGTTAATATCCATCCACATATAACATACATAACCAACGCACTTTACAGCAAAGCTAGCGGTGATTCGATTCCATTCATTCCCTCTACTACAACCATAAGCTTTTCTTCGCCCTTAAAAGTCTCTCTTCTGATTCGCAAACTGAAACTATCTCTCTTCTCTGACTTTAGTCACTGGATACTCCTGATTCGCAGAGTTCGGTTTTGGGTAGATTCGATCTCTTCTGTCATATAATTTCATTGCAAATTTTTGTTAGTAGTATGAAATCAATTTTCTTGATTTCTCAAATTCATGAAATGTTTTGCTATTTTCTGTTTTTTTGTTAATGATTGATCAAATTATTTGATATTTCGTGGAAAATTGTTGTTTGTGTGCAAAATTTTTGTAATTGTTGCGATTTGGTTGAAAGATTGAAGCGGATTGACTATATCTATTGCTCATATTAATGAATTTTCTCGCTTTAATTATTTTTTTTGACATAATTGGCTTTAGTATGAACTCTCTTTTGTGAGATCTTGGTGTAAAAATGATTGTTGATGGGCTTTTAATCTTTCTATTTGTCTACCGTACATCTTGGTTTGTTATGATGATTAAGATAGCCGTAATTTTTGGATTCAATTGTAAGAGGGTAGGGTTAGTGAATTCTAATTGATGCAGATAGTGAACTAATGGATCTGTAAAACATTTTCGAAGAGATATTGATTCCTCAGATTATGTTGGAAATTCATTGAAAAGAAAAAAAAAGTGTTGCCTGACATGCGATTACATATTGCTTTATTTATAGTTTCTCAGTTCAATTTTTGGTTATGTATCGTTAAAGTTTTTCTTATCATGTCAAATCGCCATGCAAGTTTTTGGATTGCATTCTTTGATCGATCCTTTCTGCATTTTCCTTATAATGTCTTTTCTATCATGTTCAAAGAAAAAATATCTTCTCAAGCTTCCAATGTAATTTACCATCAGAGGGTTTTGATGGAAGCTGAAATTAATTGGGGACTTGAAAAATCTATATGTGAAAATGATTTAGACCTTGTGAATCATAGTGACCAGTGACCAGATCACCTGAAGCAAATTATGCATGGATGAACCAAGTCATGAAATTCTTCGATGCCTTATCCTATTTGTTAGATTTGAGAGGGGATAAAAAATTGGAAAGATTCATACTTTTCACATGGATATCACATTACTTATTCTTTTGACATGATTTTCCAATATTTCGGATTTGTGCAGGTTGATTAGGACAGATTATGATGTCATTTGCAACATTCCTTTTTATAATCTTCTTACATGTTTTGGTTCAATGTTGGAAAGACAATGAATTACCTAAAGGATTATGATTGATATTAATGTTCTTTTGTTTAGTGTATTTTCTTGAATTCTTATTAGCAGACTAATGTGCAATGCTTTTCCTTTCCTGAAGGTTCTTGGAATTCATGGCATTATTTACAACTGCTGAAGTTTGTGATGCAAACCCACAGCTGATTGTTAGTGGTGAACTCCGGGCACTCCAGCCAATTTTTAAGATATATGGCCGGCGTCAAGTGTTCAATGGACCAATTGTTACCCTCAAGGTCTTTGAAGACAATGTTTTGATTCGTGAATTTCTTGAGGAGAAAGGTAATGGAAGAGTCCTTGTTGTAGATGGTGGTGGAAGCTTGCGATGTGCTATATTGGGGGGTAATCCCGTTGTACAGGCCCAGAATAATGGATGGGCTGGAATAGTGGTCAATGGGTGTATTAGGGATGTTGATGAAATCAATGGCTGTGATATTGGTGTGAGAGCTCTGGCTTCTCACCCTATGAAAGCCAATAAGAAGGGGATTGGGGAGAAAAATGTTCCAATTACAATTGGTGGGACAAGAATCTCTGACGGTGAATGGCTTTATGCAGACACTGACGGCATCTTGATTTCTCGAGCAGAGTTGACTGTCTGAGTCTTTTTCTCTGAATATGAAGCTGCAAGTTCTGTGCCTGGCAAGTATGTCCTGCTATTATGCTTTATATGTAGATTGTATTCCTGAACTTATGTATTAATTTTAGATAAAGTTGTGTTACATGTCCAATGTGTTACAACTGCTTCTTAATCTTTTTGTTTATCTGGCTTCAGAATTGTTGTGTTATTTCTGTTGACGATGAAGATGATGACTATAAGAATAATTATTGGTTGCTTCTTCATATACCTATTGGCCTTTCAAGCATTTACTAATGAGGTACAAACACTTTGCAAAGTGATTCTTGTTCCTATTTTCATTTTTCTTTTTTGCATATATGATTTCTCTTGCTGTTTAAGAATTGATAAAATTCTCTACCTAGTTCTTGTATAAAGTCTTACCCAAGGGTAAAATTTTATAGGATGAGTGTATAAATAACGGGGTTTGGGCGGTTATGTATAATATTTTTGTTAGGATTCTCATAATCTAGTTCAAACAACAAACAATCGAGTTCTTATTTCTTTGATAACCTTAACAGAATGAGAGAATTTGTTAAAAATGCTATAAATTAGGAACGAGTCCAGACTAAATTTAAAATATTTTGTTTAATTTTAACCTCTCTTCTTTTCTTCCAACTACTTCCGAGTAAAAACTGCATATAGGAGCTCGTTCCAAGTATCTGGAACACCAGGTAAACACCAATGGCTGCAATCTGCATTTCTGTGTCCACCAATTCCGTAGAAAGAAGGATGTCCATCTTTTCTCAGCTGAGAAAGAGTTGTTATATTTAGTAAATGTACTGGCTTTTTCATTCTGCTTATCACTTTCTCTACTATTACTTCTGCTTCATGTCTTCCTCCTGGATATTTACTCCCAAATATTGGTTGTGTTTCTTGTGCACAAGTCTTTGCCTTTGATCCCCACTGAACCCCACTGTTTTAAGAATAATAAAATTATTTATTTCACACATATCTCAATTCTTTTATGACATTTATTAAGGTTCTTAGAATATAATGTACAAGTTGAGAAATATCTTTTTAATTATAATATAATTATAGTAATATCTTTTTAATCATAA
Organism: Trichilia hirta; assembly: GCA_035221805.1. Taxonomy (NCBI): domain Eukaryota; kingdom Viridiplantae; phylum Streptophyta; class Magnoliopsida; order Sapindales; family Meliaceae; genus Trichilia; species Trichilia hirta. Next base: position 12,098,876 of record JAWDEX010000009.1, read on the forward strand.
TTATTTTGAGATTTAAATATATTAGATTACCCTACCCTTATTCAAATTCATGGTTAAATTACCTAATTGCAATTGAAAAAACATATTTTATTCAAATTGTCTCTTACTTGGTATGATCTGGAGAAACCCCTTGGAAGAAGACCTTTGTTTTGGTCGAAACCGCATTGTTGTCCGCCCATTTAGCCCATGTAGTCAGTGCCTTTTCATATGCCACCAATCGGTTCATGTCTTTGATTGTTTTATTTCCATCTTCAATATAATCCCATCTGCAATTACAATTAGGAAAAAAAAAAATTTAGAAACAAAAGAAATTATAATTAATTAATTAGAGTTGGTTTTAATTCTTCTCTCCCTACGAAGACAATCATATGCATATAAAATATGAGCATTTTACGGTTGTTTTCTTCCTGTGTGAAGCCACCAATGCCAAGTGTTGAATATCAAAAAATCACTTTGCTTCCACAAATTTCCACTTTGTATTGAATCAAGTTTAAGAACTCGACCAATCTTTGTGCCCAATATATCCACCAAAAATGCATTACGAGAGAACATCAATTTTGTTTCAAATTCCTGAAAATATTAAATACTAATCAAATTAATATCAGAAGGGAATTTTATAAACTTCTAAAATTTAGTTAAATATATAAAATTATCGAATAATTTTTAAAAATATTTATGAAGATTTTAGTTTTTAAAAAAAAAAAAAAAATTGGCATTTTAAATAATATCATAATTTTTTTATTATAATTATACTAATATTTTTTTAAATATTATTATTTCAAATTAAATATATTAAATTATTTTTATTATTAAAATTTTTGAACTAAGATTTATATTATTATTTTTTAAAATAATAGAATTAAAATGTATATTTGATCAAATTTTAAGACCTTAAATATTTTTTAATAATTAAAGCTAAAAATAAATAAAATTTGAGTAAATAATAATAATGAACGTGAAAATGAGAATGAGAATTATGCAACCTGAAATGTAAATGTTGAAATACCACCAATTCTTGATAGTTTGTAATGAGCCTTAGGGAGAGATTTATGAAGCATACATGTGAGGGATTGCCATTGGTTTAAACTCAAGGAGTCTCCTACAAACATTAAGCTCTTCCCTCTAAGTTTTGTTAAGAAATCTCCACCGTTAAACCTACATTACATCGCATCACATCACATCATTTAATTAATCATATTGATAATTGATGAATTATGAAAACAACATAGCAAGGGAATTGAATAATTGTATAAGTTCTTACAATTCTTAAGCTTATTTTAAAATTATGATATTTTTTATTATATTTTAGAAATAAAATTAATATCGTATATTGTAATCTGACATCTTTTTTAAAAATTGATATATTTTTAAATTAATATTTAATATTTAAGAGTGCTCGTGATTTTGAATTCAAGAGTGTTTATTAAATGATGTAAAATTTAAATGTGTGAAACTTAAAAAAAATATTATAATAAATTAATTTTTATTATAATTTTAATTTCATTATATATATATATATTATTGGATGTGATTTTAGATTCTCATTTCCACTTTAATTAAATTAGGCTAGTGCACATTGTGTACGCATTATTTTCCTTTTTTTATTTCGACCACTAAAATTACCATGATTTTTTCATGGATAAAGAGCAATGAAATCCCTAAAATTTGGATTAATATATATTTTAACTCTACTATTTTAAAAATATTCATAAGGACCCCAAGTCGTCTGTTAAGTGTGCAAATTTAAACATAAATAAAAATAATTTAATACATTTAATATTTAAATAATTATAATTAATAAATTATTACTGTAATTATAATAAAAATAAAAATTATTTAAATTCATAATTTTTTTATTTTTAAAGAAATTAAAATTTGTATGAATACTTTTAAAATTAAATTAACTAATATATAAATTTAATTAAACTTTAGAATAGTACATGTCCTTTTTCAAAAATTAAATTATTAACATAAATACCATGTTGTAAAAATAAAATAATTAAATATTGTTTGTCTGTGTAATTTCATCAATTTTATAGGAGGAATCATTAAAAATTAAATATTAGTCAAAATATGAGTAATTTTTATTAAAAAATATTATTATAAATTTTAAAAATTTAAAATTAGGTAAAAATAAGTGTGCCTAACATACTTTAAGTTTAAAAATAATGAGGTTGAGTGAATTAGATGAGCAAATTAATAGATAAAGAATAAAATATTAGAAATAAGATTTAAAATGAAATAATATCTTCCCGAAACAATTAATTAATAACTTCTAAATATGCTTAATTATTTATGAAATTAGAAGAACCGCCCCAAAAGATTTTCCTTTCAATCAACTAAAACAATTTTCATTCCTTCAAAAAATTTATAGATTGATGGCCTTAATTATTATTATCATAAATTAATACCCTTTAATTAAAACAATGATTAGTTGATTTGATCCATCACCTGCAATCAACGAAAGAGGTGAAGTGATCAAATTTCCTTGTACTAATTTTAGAAGAGATTAGTCTAATTTGTATTTTTAATATATATATAGGTAGAAAAAAGTATATGGGACCCTATTACAGATATTATATTTATTTATTTATATAATTTAATTGCATAATTATTAACAGTTAACCAATTGATTATAATTTCATCAAAATTTTATAGGGAGCAGCTATTAACAATTAGTTAACAATTGCTATAATCCCACTTACATCATATTGGGATCAACTTGATTTTTTTTTTTTAAAAAATTATAAAAAAATTCGAATGATTGAATTGAAATAACTTTTTTCATACTAACTTAACATTAATGCTAATATGTTTAAATATGGAAATATTAATAACTAACAATATTGTATGTAACTATTTTATTTTTGGTATCATTAGTCAACATTTTATGTATGTATATAAGTATCATGTTATCATCACTCTTTTATTTAAAATTCTTGAACTTTATGTTTAAAATTATAATATTACAATTCAAATAATTAATCACTAATATTAAGAATAAAAAATCAATATTTATATAATTCTTATTAATTGATAAATAATATTTAAACAATTCATTATTTCAGGTAATTTTTAAATAATTTTAATAACATCTATAATCTGATTTAATCTTATACTACAATTATATGACAGTATTAAGCACTTATTTAGTATGACTTTTTAAAACACACACAAAAAAGAAAAAAAAAATTCAATTCAATTTAAAGAAAAATGATATATTCATTTTTATCCTCTTAATTTTGAAAATTGATATTTTATACTCACTTATGTCAATAAAAATATGTCATAAAAATTCATAAATGAATTATATATTTCTATGAATGGACAATTATAAATTTTTCCTTAAAAAATCAACCTTGAAAAAGGAGCAATGAAAGGAAGGAATACGTGCAGTAAAAGAAAATTTAATTAATAAGAATTAAACTTTGTTGCATGTCATAATTAATCAAGTAATATGGGCATTAAAAGAAAATTAAATAATTAATAAGAAATGATAAATTAAGTTCTAATTTCCACTTTCCAACAAAAAGAAGATTATTATTATTATTATTATTATTATTATTATTGTTGTTGTTGTTGTTGTTGTTGTTTTACATTTTCACACTCCCATCTCCATTTCATCTCGTACAAAAAGACAAATTAATAAATTCTCCATTCAAATTGGTGTGAAAAAATGTTAATTTTTTTAATTTGTTTTACTTTTACAATGAGAAATCAAAATAACTAAATTATTCCCTTAATTAATTAGATTTTGTTTAATTAACTTTTTTAATGCATAGTTTGGACAACTTTTTTTAAATTAATAATTCCTGTTTAAGTTATTAAAACGATTCAATCTTTCAAAATTTTATTAAATGTTTGTTTAAAAAATCAGAGAGTCATGATACAACATAGTCTTGTATTATGAGAATTTATTTATTTAGTAAAATAATAATAAACATAAAACATAAAACTAAAAAAATTAAATAATAAGTTAAAAAATATATTAGAAAATAAAAAAAATGAAGAAATTTATAGCCCAAATTTATTTTGCAAAATTAGTCTAACATATAACTTAAAAATTTTTAATGATTATATATTGTTAAACATAATAATGACCTCACAAAAAGGTTTGTTCTATTAGTCATATACAGCAAGAACAACAACAATAAGAAGAAGAATGGTAATAATGACAAAGAGTAAGAGGTTTCATAGATATTTACCTCGGTAAGTTGCAGCCTGAGGGTTTCCATCTATACCTGAGATAACTTCCGTCTGGCCTGCCATTTTTTTGGCAATCAAACTCTTTCTCAATAAAAGGGCAGTCTATAGATGAGTTATAAAGAGGATAAGAGTTATCATAAACCCAATTTCCTCGGAAGAAATCACAAGTTTTTGAATATCCATGAAGTTGTGGCAGAACATAAAGCAGAAGCAATAGTTTTATTGCAACACTTCTAAAAGAAGAAGAAGAAGCCATGAAGACAACAGAGAAGAGAAAATGGAGAAAAGAGAAAAAGGAACGAAGAATATAATCAAAGCGTTTTCGTTTGATATATGCAGAGAGAAACCAAGCAACCAACCAAATATGGGAAAAGAGTTGTGAATTCCGACTTTGGATGTTGGATTATGCTTTCCATATATATATATAGATATATATAGATATAGATATAAATATAGATAGATACAGATGAAAGTGACAAAGAGAATGAAATGCATGCGAGTTAACGGGACTTTGGGGGATAATAACATTGAGGTCTCTGAATTTTCGTTTTAATAAAAATAATTATACTAGTGTTTGTTTATTTGTATTAATTGGATTTATTTTATCCCATTGGGATAATAATATTTGTATTAATACAAAGTAAAAAAAAATAAATCTGTAAAATCCAAATTTTTATCCGGATCATATATTCGGATATCAGCATTTAAGCAACCTGCATTTGCATTGTAATAAATTCCAATTGTTGATGCATAAATTTTTTGGGAAAGGAAAACTTAGCACACCACATAGATTTTACTGTTACGATTGTCGTAGAGCCTCCTAATAGAGACCCTCGATGGCTACCTGAAATTATAGAAAAAACGAGTTAGGAGTGAAGCCAGATTATCGGCGAATAAACTCTGACGCTCAAGTCAGTGAATTATCTAGAACCAAGTTAAAGGAGAGACGAAGTATAAGTATTTGAGTGTTTATAGACTCGGGAGACTGGGCTCAGAAAATATTTATGAGAG
>JAWDEX010000009.1:12114240-12125097 GCA_035221805.1 Trichilia hirta
ATCCAAAACCACTAATATGGGCATCTCAAGGATCTTCAAGAGATCTTCATCATTGATGACACTGACAAACAATAACATGGGCAAACAATGGATCAGTACGAAATCTACAAGCTATGTCCAAAAATAATTGTATATATATATATATATATACAATTATTTTTGGACATAGCTTGTAGATTTCGTACTGATCCATTGTTTGCCCATGTTATTGTTTGTCAGTGTCATCAATGATGAAGATCTCTTGAAGATCCTTGAGATGCCCATATTAGTGGTTTTGGATATATATATTGTTGGTATGAGACAAGGGAGTCTTGATATTTTTTCAAAGTTGCCACCTACATAAATTCATTTGCATGCCAAAAGCTGGGACATTGCTTGTCCTCAAAACAATTTTCCTTTTAATAAAATGCAATGAATAACTTTAACATGTACCGAATATTTAAAAAAAATTAACATGTACTAGGCATTGAGGTCACCAACATTGTCAACATCCTAGTCAACTAAATTCTTTAAGATAGCTGCAATGATGCAAGATTATTTTAAATAATATTTAATCTCAATAATGAAATCATTTGAGGTATCAAATTTGAGTGTAGTTGGAAGCTCCATAATGTGAAAATTGTCAAGAATAAAAAGATTAAAATCATAAGAAAGTCTATATTACTTCTTCCAAGATAATACAAAAAAGCATACCAAAACATATTTCGACACTTTCATTAGTTGTCATATAAGCAAACCTGAAACTGAAAAGGAATGCATTTTGGTATGTACTTGATTTCAAACATTGCAAAAATATAAACACCAATTCTTTTGATGTAAACAGACAAGATTGTCATTGCTTAGTCTTAACCGTGTATAAAATGATCTTGCAACAACAGAACCATACAAATATGATGCCAGTGAATAAAAAGTCTCAAATTAACTTCCATCTGGATTGTTTGGAGAAGTTAAAAATATGCATTTTGGTTTCTCCTTCTCCACGGCATCAGCAATAAGTTCCACATTCAAGCTAAAATCCGACTTTCTTGGAACTGCAAAATACGACCGTATAAACAACAAAATATGACTGTCTAAAGTCTTATCTTAAAAGAATACAAATGCAAATGACACCATAGCAACAACTTGGTTGAAGAAAACTTCCTGCTTTGCAAGCCAGGAGCTTAAGCCATGGCAAAAACAACAAAGAAGACTTTTCGATTTCTGCAGCTGAGTCATTCAACTTGAACTTGGTAGTTTTATTGAGTTTTAGTCTATAATAAGTATTTTATAATTTGTCTTTTGCCAGAATTTGCTGTAGTTTGAGTCAACTGAATCTTATTTAGAGCCTATGATAATAATTAAAATTCTGAATTTATCTTCAGTGATTCAGATAATCTTTTGTAGGTCACGATTTCTAATAATTTCAATTTTGGGAAACTTTGTATGAATAAACAAGTGGAACACTTAATTACCGTCTAGGTTACTATAGTGAAGACTGTAGAGTTTATTAATCATAAAGAACTGAGTTTCTATATATTCAGTTATTGTGATAATGTGCAAGTCTCCAACTGCTTTCTTTTGATCCCTTTTTATTTAAATTCAAAACAATTATTCAAACTCTCTTATCGGAACTGATAACTCTTTTTTGACATCTCTAAAGTGACACTTTATTAAACCAAACCCTTCAAAAATTAGATTTTAAGCCACAGATCCTATAATAAATTTTAGACTTCCATGAACTAAAGAGTGACGAGACAGACCCTTGGAAAGAAGGGGAAGAATATAATAGTAGAACTTAGAATTATTAAAAAGCTTATATTCACCTTTGATGACAACTGCTGCATTAACAGCAGCATCAAACTCATACATAGTAAAGGTTGGAGGGCAGTCCACAATCTTGTCACCAGGATCTAGTACACATCTGCAAAAATAAATAAATTAAGATAGATATATATATTAGAGATCTTCACTTCTAGAAGTTAAAAAAATAACTAGTTTGATAACAAAATATTATAAAGCATAACTTGTTAAGGACTAACCACATAATCAAATCAATGAGTTCGTCAGCACCACAGCCAACAAGAATATGATTTGATTCAAGCCCTGAATCTTTAGAGAGGGCAGCGCGTAATCGACGGCTTTCAGGGTCAGGATAGATGTATGGAAATTTCAATTGCCCTAAAGCTTCACTAACCTACACACAATCTGAAACTTTGTACTTAGTAAATAAAGGAGTAGCCAACAGTGACCACTGAACTTGGAAATTAGATATGAACCCAATGGTCTTAGCATTCACAGTAAGTTAATTATACACAAGAGAAAGTAACATGCGACATAAAACTTGCCTCTGGAGGTGGACCATATGGATTTTCATTTGCATCTATTTTGACAATATCCTCAGGTTTTCTTCCAAGTTGGGTTGACAATACCTACAAAAAGAAACCCCATTTATTTAGATGAAAATAAATTCATCAATTAAATTGAGGGTATATTCAAGGGGGTAAAATAGGGTGTTTCTCAATTTTATATGAATTAATAGTTAAAAATTAAAGCTATTTGCAGCAGCAGAAGCAACCAGAAATAGTGGTTGGGTTCAAATGCATAAAATCATAGGCATAAAATACAAAAGACTTCTTGCAAGCTCAGTACATAACCCTTTTTGTTTAAATGAGAACATAGTCATTAACATGATTATAAATTAGAAAGTTGCACTAATACTATTAACCAATATATAAACTAGTCATCAGCAAACAATCAATCATCCCAAAGCTATACAATTGGCAGAAGAACCAAGCTAATAAAACATTGAAGAAGAACACATTTGAATAATCTATAAGAAAAACGGAAAAAACTTCAAGCCTCAAGTTCACATCATTCACTTAAGAACCGAATTATCAAACAAGTAACCACAGCCAAGTAAAGAAATGACACTCAAAAACGGATTGATTAAGCATTCAACCTATTGGGAAACTCAACTAGAGAATCCAAAAAAACAAAAGTGACAAGGCAAATCCATTCAAATTAAAAAATATCCAAACAAAGCCACTCAGCATTGTCGATAAAACAAGTTTTATCGACATTAAGCCACACAATTATTAATCATCAGCATTGTCACTCGCACAGGTGATTCCAAGAATCTGTTTCTACCCAAGTGCGCACTCAAGCACCTTAAATTTGGTACAATAAGGAAGATTCCAACCATTAACCATCACCATAAACGAAATTGAAAGAAAAAAAAGAAAGAAAAAGAACATTGAAACTGACAAATGATTGTTCAGTTCCCAAATACCTCAAAAGGCAAAATAGGCTGATAAGGCGACAATTTTCTCAAATGTGGTCGAATGAAGGAGTCACCAGCCAAACTTTGTTGACCTTGACTGGCATGTTGATCTACAGGTAAAGTGTAAGCCATAGCAATGACCCTTCTCTGATTTCCTTCAAAAAACGACGAGGAAAAATGTTTTTTTGGCGCCAAAAATTGATGAAAACTGATGTTGGATTTCAACAAACACATAGATGAAGAATCAATCACACCCATTAAATATCTGCATTATACAAAATTCACAAATTAAAAGAAAAAGCTTATTATAGATAGAAGATCACATTTCAAAAAAGATGCATAGATTTTGTGCATACCCAAATACCAAAGTAGGTTAACGCTTCGAGCAATGCGTGGCGAAGACGATCGGCAACTGTCTGGGACCCTCGATGTGCGGCAGGCGATAATCAGCAGCCGACGGCGTGGATTTCGGAGAACCGACAATGACAACAGTGGGCGTACTTTGTTACATCAGAAATGAGAAACCTGGATAGCAGCGTGGGCTTGGTTTGACAAAAGGAAGCATCGTGTTTTTAGGGTTAAAAAAATATCTAAAAAATTATAATTTTAATATTCAAAAAACAACATAACCCACTATAAAGTTTCACAAAAATGAAGATAACATGATGTATTTAATTCTGAAAATAATTATAATTAAGAATATATTATCATAAATATAATAAAAAATATCTAAATATAATTTTTTTAATAAATAAAAATATTTATAAATGTTTTTGAAATTAATTAACTTAAAATTTAAGAGTTTATATATTTTTTATCCTTTTATACATTAATTCTAGTTAGAAGTCATCTGCGCGGATATTAAAAATATATATTACTAGATTTTTATTTAATTTTATAAATAAAATTATAAAAAAAATATTTAATAATATTTATTTATTTTTAATTTATATTTAACATTTTAATATTTTAATTATTATTTCACAATAATTATAAAATTACAATAATTGTGTATTTAATACTATTATTTTATAATAAAAAAATTAATATCATATATAATATTAAATATACAAGTCATTAACTAATTAATATGACACAATCAATTTAAGCGATTATGTTTAAACGAGTTAATAAATAAAGAGTAATACTACGAATTTTAAATTGTAATGGCAATAACATATTCCTTAATAATTAAATATATGCTCTTGAAACCAATTTACAAGAATAAATAATTTACTTACTAATTTTTAATAAATTTCCTCATCGAAACAATTTAAATTTTTATACATATTATACTAAATATAAAACAATAACCTTAAAAATCGTCAACACAAATAATTTTATTAATTTTATCGAATAAAATTTTAATTTTGAAAAATCTCATTTATAAATATAAATCAAGAGTCCAAACTTTATACCAACTATTATATATAAATTAATATAATATGATAGTATTAGTTGATAAAAATATAAAATTAATGTAACTAAAAAAAATAAAGAATAAAAAATATACACCCTTAAGATTTTGTCTAATACATACTTTAATTTTATTAATTTCAAAAAATACTCATATGTATCCAAATTTATATAAAATATTAATAGTTTGTTTGATATTTTAAATTTTTTGTTATAATTATAGTAATATCTTATTAACAATATTTTTTTTTTTTTTTAGATTTAAAATTATTGAGGAGTTTTGTGAATATTTTTGTAAACGATATGATAAATAAATTTAGTTAAACTTTAAGGGCAAGTATATCTTTTATTTTAAGAATAAATAATATGAATTATATTACAATCAATTATTATTATATCGCATTATTTTGGATATAATATGAATTATATTGCATATTAATTTATAAAAAAAGGTTTATATTGTTGGATATATTTAATTAAAAACTATAAATATATTATAAAAATAATTAATCATTAAGTATATAATCATCATAACAAATAATAATTAAGAATTAAGTAAAGAAACTTAGTTTGAGCATATAATAGGCATGGAAAATGGCATTGTTTAGCAAGGATTCTTTATGACCCTTAAGATATAATTTATGATGCTCACAACCAAAAGATAAATATCAATTCTCCATTATTGTGGTTGCAGAAAGTACAAAATTAAGATTATGATATCTATTTAGGTATATGTAGAAAATTGTTTGCGTTTACTTTTCTTCTTTTTTCTTCACAAATGAATATTCTGAAAGATTTTATGAAGCTGTGAATTGTGTTTGGGTTTGAGAGAAAATCATAAAGAAAATCTTTAAGAGAAATGTATTGAATTAAGAAAATGAATGTTTCAGAAATTGGTCACAAGATTCTTTTTCTCGGCATAACTCACTGATCCCCATATGTGCTACATATATATACATAGACTCAACAAAGTAAACTCACATGACAGCACTAATTACGTTCGCTAAACATTTTCTCCAATAAAATGAGCATCTAACTCAATGTGCTTAGTGCATGAACGAAAAATAGGATTTTTAGCTAATGATATGGCACTAGTATTATCAGACCAGATTATAGGAATAGCATAAGAGGTCGATGATGCTCATTTAGTAAGGACTAAATCCAGAAAACTTTTGTTGTAGAAAAAGCCATTGATGCATATTCAGTTGCAGTGCTAGATTTAAAAACAGTAGGTTGCTTCTTAGAACTCCGAAAAATTAGATTAGAACCTAAGAAAACACAGTAAGCTGCAACAGATACCCTGTCATCCAGTTCATTCCCCCAATCTGCATCAGTGAATATTGTCAGCTCAGTATCTCCATGATTAAGGAGCTGAATACCAGAAATATTTCTGAGAAATCACTTGCAAGCAAACCAATGTCATGTTGTAGGACAACCCATAAACTGACTCAACTTATTCATAGCAAAAGAAATGTCTGTACTTGTCATAGTAATATACTGCAAAACCCCAATCGAGCTCCTAGACAAAGTAGGATCTTGAAAAAATTCTTCATCAGTTTTTGAAAGCTTCAATTTAGCTACCATAGGAGTATCAGAAGGATTACAATTTTGCAATTTAGCTTTATGCAGAAGATTCAAAATATATTTGGATTGAGAGAGATGAAGGCCACAACTAGAAGAAGTTACTTCAAAAATAGCTAAAAGAACCTAAGTCCCTAACAGCAAATTTAGCATCTAATTGAGAAATAAAGACTATGAGAGCAGTAAAATTTGGTCCAGTTACAAGGATGTCATTTACATATATCAGAATCAAAATAATATCTAACCCCGTGTCTTTATAAAAGAGAGATGTACCTGATCTTGAGTTAGAGAAACCCGATTGCAATAGAGCTCCTCTCAATTTCTCATACCAAGCTCTAAGAGCCTGTTTAAAGGCTATACAAAGCTTTATGATGATGCTTACCAACAACAGAAGATGCAAAATTAGTAAAACCCTCAGGTTGAGCCAAAAAGACAATCTTTTTTAAGATCACCATTTAAAATGCATTATTTATATCAAGTTGTCCAATACACCTATTTATATCAAGTTTTCTAATACACCATTTCTTCATCATTGCTATACTGAGGATTATTCTCATTGGAAGCTTTAACAAAATCCCATTAATCTGGCTTTGTGCTTCCAAATGGACCTATTTGCATTGTATTTTATCTTAAATGCCCACTTAAAACCTATGACTTTTTGCTGCGAATCAAATGAAATTAACAACGAGGTCTTGTTTCTCAGTGATGCTTCATATTCATTTTTCATTACAGCAAACCACTTGGGATTTATAATAACCTCTTTAACAATGACAGGCTCACAGGTAGGATCTTCAGAAATTATGTAGGCTTTTAGTTTATGTATTCTTATTTTTGCTCTGGTTGTCACAGGGCGTAATATTAATAGGTTGGTGTTGTTGAATTAAAAGACCTATGTTTTTAGTATAAGGTTTTGTATTTATATTAGAAGATTCAGTGTTTGTATTAGAAGCAGGTATAATAGATACGGGTTGAGAAATAGGTGAAGAAGAAGCATCAGATTCAGGTTGAGGTATGGTTGAAGAAATAGGACTAGAAGTTCTGTTATGAGGTCGCTGAGAGATACCAATAGAAGTAAGAGGTGAATTTGAAAAAGGAGTAGAACCAACAACTGAAGGAAGAAACGATTGAGTAATAGGAATGGACCGAGTAGTTGACTCTGATGGAAATAACTCTGTGGCAGGAAAATGAGTTTCTTTAAAATTAATATGTCAAGCAACAAAATCTCTACCTGAAGCACTTAAACATCTATACCCTTTATAGAGAGGGCCATATCCCAAGAAAACATATTTTGTTGCATGAAAATTAAATTAGTGCTTATTAAATTGTATGGTGTAGTAAATGAGAAACATGAACAACCAAAAATATTCAACAATGAAAAATCAGGTGTATAACCAAAGAGTCTAAAGAATGAAGACTGAATGTTGCACCTTGGGTAAAAAATCCCCACATCACCAGAGAAAGTTAAGTAAAGATTGAACATAACTTACGGACCCCTTGAGATTACAATGAGACATTTTGGTGCGGGTTTTAACCCATTCGGGAAACAAAATCGTGAGGGGATTCTTTCTCTTAAAGCGTACAATATCATTACGGTGCAAAAATCTAAGCTGTGATAACTAATACCAAAGCCAAACCTAGCGTCGTGGCTTTGCATAATAGCATTTGGAAGCTTGTTTATGATATAGACAGATGTATGGAAAGTATCCCACTAAAATTTAAGTGGTAAAGAGGCTTGATGAAGTGCAAGACCTATTTCTGGTATATGTCTGTACTTTCTCTCTAAAATCCCATTCTGGTGTTGTTTATGAGGGCAACTGGATCTATATTGTATTCCTTGAGATTTTAAGAGAAAGGAACAAGAGCTACAAACTCTCCTTCATATTAGATTGTAGCTTTTAATACTTCTTTGGCACTGATTTTCAAGTTGAAGTTTGAATTTTTTGAATACAATGATAGCATCAGATTTGACCTTAAGAGAAAAGATCCAAGTATATATAGTAAAGTCATCAACAAAACAAATATAACACTTGAATTCAGCAACTGACACACAAGATGAGGAACCCCACAGATCAGTATGATGTAATTTTAAAATACTTGTGATTTTAATTGGTGTAAAATCAATTTATAAAAGTAATAGTTACAACATTGTAAAGAAGAGAAAACAAACTTATAAAAACAAGAGTTAAAGAAATGGATATACAAGTGATATTAACTGGAACACGAGAAGGAAAGCACAGAACATGATTTTCTTGACTTAGAAGATTTGAAAGAAATAGAAGTTGAGCCAAGTTTTAATATTTATAAGCCTCTATTGACAGCACCATATCTTTCAATTTACCCTTAAAAAATAACAGAAAGATGTGAATTCAATAGCACAGTTATTATTGGTAGTGAGTCTTAAAATATTTATAAGATTCTTAGTGATTTTAGGAATACATGACATTTTAAGCACTAAGTAGGTGAAGACCTTTTAAGTTGTAGAAATACTTTACCTGTGTGTGAGATATCAAGGTGTTGACCATTACCAACAATGTCTTTATAACCTATGAATTCCTTATTAAAGCTCACATTTTGTAGATCAAGAGTAATATGGGGTGTAGCATCATTGTCTAAGGACCATCCCTCATCTGCTATACCTTCAGAATTCTCCATGTAAATTTACCCTAAAATTCTGGCCTTGCTCAAAGTTCCTTTGTTGAGTACATCTGGTTATGAGCATCCTGAAAATTTTACTAATTAAAGCCAGTAGTTTTGTGTTCCATTGGATTCAACTAATTTCTGTCAATGAATGTTTGCCAGCTGACCAATGATTGATTGTGTTCCTTTAAGCATCAAAATCAATTGGATAACGGAGGTGTAGGAAAGTGAATCTGTTGAGCACTTGCTTGTCTTGTACAAAGTCTTTGCTCCACCTCTCTACGGCCTAAACACGTGCAAAAATTTAATTATTTAAGTATCATATACTTAGAACAAAGATATATCATAATATATCTATAAATTAGCAAGGCTTTTAAATTTTACCTTGTCTAAGCTTTATAATTTGGTGAAGGCAAGTTAGAAAATTATCTAATCTCTTCAATCTACACGACCATAAGGTCATCTCCTTACGAAAGCTTTAGAAAATTGAAAAATAATTTTTCCTTATTTTCTTTGTGTTGGCCGAACCTTGCTCCAAGAAAATGAGAGAGTGATGTTTTTTTCATTTCTTTTCATATGTATTAATCTAATTAATTCTTGATCATTTTCATTTTGAAAGTCAAACAAGATTTTACCATTTGGACCAATGAAAAAATTGTCAAAATATATCATTTTAATCAATAAAATAAATGATTCATTTGTAATTATCCTATAAGAAAAGCTAAATATAACATAACCATATGAACCAATCATATTAATCCAATAAATGGCCTTTTATTATTAAAAAAAATCTTGTATTTATCAAACTAAATAATAAAGCAATAATAAAATATTAATTAACAAATTAATTAATATTTATAATTAGTGATGTTTCAAATTAATAGTACAATTACTAAATTGACCTTAGATAATTATCAAATGACAACAATATAATTATTCATATTTTTATGAAAAAATAATTAAAATTAATTAATTTTAACTTTTCTAATATTAATGAGATAATTATCAAAATATCCTTAAATAACTATCAAAATAATAACAATATATATAACTTACTTTACATATATATATATATATATATTGATTTTTTATTATTTTTGAGGGTGCTACTTTTTTATGAATAATATTTTCTCTCTTAATAACTTCGTAATACAGAAGGTTATTGGTGTGATTACGAAGATTTACTGTGAATTAACTGTAAGTTATCTTCGAATATTTTAAAATTTAACGATTATAATTAATATCTAACTATACGTCTCAATTATTAAACTAGAATAAAGAAAATTTTTATCAAAACTTACTCAAATTATATGTACCATGCGGACTATATTTTTTTATTGTCCAATCTTAATTAAGTGAGGGTTTATGGATATTAAAATTTTAAATATAATATTTTACAAATCGTCGATCAATATGTATTAAACACGCTCCCACAAATTCTTTGTATGGCTTTTATTAAGCTCTAATCAAAAACTTAATTTTAAATATATATCAACTTTCATGAAAGAACTCGAACTAGGATTAAGTTAGTGAGTACTCTTAATTCTCTCCAATGAGTCAATAAATCTCATCTTAATCAGTATTTAAAGTCTCATATAAATAACACATAATTAAACTAATTTTATTATATAAGATATTATTAGTTTTTTATTTATATATTATATAAATTATAAACATTCATACAATATTTAATTATGATATTTTAAGTTAAAAAATTATTTCATATATTAGTATAATTTATTAATTATATGCATATCACGTAATTTATATATATTTAAAAATATTTTTTAATTATTAATTCGTATTAATATTTTTATACCATAATTATAATTATGATTGTGAGTGATTAATATCACGTATGATATTCATTAACGATATTGATATTCAGTATGCCTATTTTACCGGAAAACCATTTTCATCTCAGCATTCACCGGAGCTGAACCGGAACCAAACCCTAAACCCTT
>JAWDEX010000009.1:12125197-12135442 GCA_035221805.1 Trichilia hirta
CCAGACCAGAAACCAGAGAAATCATCTAGTAAAAGAAAACCCATCAACAACAGCAACAAAAAGAAAATCTTAAACCATCATCTTATTAATTTAGATTTCACTTTTTGAGGCTACCTCTGACTCCGGGTTTTGGCTTCGATGTTTCGGGGACATGAGAAGCATGACGATTCACGATCTTATCTTCTTCAAAGGGTATTTTCGGATGACGAGCATCGTGATGAATCTGCATCGACTTGACATCCGGAACCGTCGTTTTGCAGTGAGGGCATTCGAATTTCGCGTGTCCTCCCTTTTCTTGGCCACTACGGTCGGCAAGACCCGCCTTTCCTCCGCCTCTGTTTGTGGTGGCTGCGTCAACCTTCATAGCTATTTCTTTAGCAGTGTGCTTCTTCGGCTTCGCCTTTCCGGTCATGGTGATGACGGCTGTTGCTGCGATTGGATAGAACGACACAAAAGAAAACCCTACGAAGGCAATGGTAATAGGAAGATGCTATGTTGGTTTGATAATATATGTCTATATCGGCTGAAGCTTATCGGCAAGTTCAAAAAAATAATAGTTTTACATGTATATAATTATATAATGACGATTCTATCCCTCAGTTTAGTGAAAACAGCAAAACAAGACATAATATCAAAAATATAACAAATTAGTCCCTAAGTTTAACAATCTTAATGAAGGATACTTTATTGGGTTCGTTCCATTTGAGCTGACATATGAAGTTAGACAACCGAATTAACATTGGTTAATTAGTTTGTTTAGATAGAATAGATTTATGTAAATTTTAATTATTTTAAATCTTACATAAGTCCTTATAAATATTTGTATGGTTTAATTTATTATAATAAATTATTATTTTTTAAAACTAAAAGATTAATTTATTTTCATAAGTCATACTAATATTTGAATTCTTAAATTGTTAAGTTTTTATAAACAGTAATATAATAATTTTACCTTTAAATTAATATAGAGAAAACTTTTTTATTTATAAAAATTTAAAATTAAACTCTTGTCCTTAAGCAAGTATATAAGCTGGTTCCACTTGATGTGGTCTTTGGCCAAAATATTTCATAAAATTAAATATATACAATTTAATAAAGAGATTAATCTAATGTATTATTTTATAAACAATCACATAATATTTTTATATTATATAAGTCTAAAATTGTGTTGGTCAAAATTAAATATTATGAAGCTAATTTGGTTATTTTTAAAAAAATTAGGGGTCTGTTTGATGCAAATAGACAAGTATGTTTTTATTGGTTAAATTCAAAACCTAAGGGATTCAGATTTTATTATTCATTAATTATTCGAAATTTATACTAGATAAAATCCTTCAAAAAATTTAAAGACTTTTCCTAAGAAAAAGAGATAACATTGATTGGAGAGAAAAAGAAAATTTTTCATTACTAATGATTAATTTGATTAAAATATAATAAACAACTCTGGGATTTTCAAAATTTCTTTAAAAAATCTTCATTAATTCTTTTTTTTTTTTGGTTAATCTTCCTTAATTATAAAATAATGATAAATAATTTTTTTTTTCATTGTTAAAATAAAATTGCTAATTTTTTACCTAATTTTTTTTTTTTTAAATTACAACCTCCATTGTAACTTGTGAGAAAGGCCTAACTTTTTATATAGGATTATTTTAGAAGGTCTAATTTATGAAGGGGCTATTTATCTTTTTAATATTTAAATAAATTAAATTGAAATCTAAATATTTGAAAATTGAATATTGCATAAATTAATTAAATATAATATTATAATTGGTAAATTGATTGATTAACTATAACATCAATGATAATAGTCAATCGATTTTTTTATTAAAATTTCAAAGATAATTATAGATTAAATAAAAGATAAATGTCATAATTGTATATTTGTAATTTAGTTAATATATTAAATTTTTAATAAATTAATTATTAAACAATTATCATTAATATTATAATTATTTAATCTATTATGAAAAAATAAAATAATAATATATTAAATAAATTATAAATTTTAATCATGATATTCGCCTTCTTTTATTAAATTAAAATTAAAATTAATAAACATAAATATTAACATAATTATAAAAATTTAAAAATATAATAATTAAATATTATATTTAAATATTAACCATGATAATAGATTTTAAGATGGGTAAATTAAGGGAGCTCCCCCTCTAAGAGAACTATATATAAGAATTTTATATCGTACGCTTTAAATAAAACACCACAACATTAATTGAAAGAGGTATGAAATAGAAAATTTGAAACCTTTTAGTCTTTTAATTCAATCATATTTAAAGATACGAATAAAAATTAAAAAATTATTATTCGTGCTTATAATTGGGTCTAAAAAATTAAATTTATCACTTATTTAAATTAATTATAATAAATAAAATTTAGAAATTAAAAGGTTTTATATTTATATTTATATTTTATAGTATAAATATTTTATAGTTATTTAATAAATTTATAATATTTATATTAAAATAAATATTAATTAATATTATAATTAAGTCATTAGGGTAGCCCAACTGCCCCTTGTTAATTAGTCCATATGAGATTTTATTAAACAAACTGTACTACGCTCGCAAGAAAAAAGAAGGGGAAATAGGCCGAATCCCTGATCCGTAGCACGGCCATTTTTGAAAACAGGCATGTGGTTTAATTTTCTTCCCATCGCTCCATTTTTCTGATAAAGATAAATCCGGCTTCATCCCCGGCCTGGGGTTCGCAAGAACTTTTGTCATCCTTAATTATAATTATAATAATATTCTTTTAGTTATAATAATTTTAAGGGTTAAATTTATTATATTATTTTTATTTTTATCTAAATTTACTTATTAAATTAATAATTTAGGATTTTTTATAATTGTTTTTCAAAATAATAGAACTAAAATATCTATTTGAAAAACAAAAAATTTAAGGGTGTTTACGGTATTAAATCAGTGAATAATTATTTTGTTATTAAATTAAATATTAAAACACAAAAAAACATCATCAAAATTTCAGTGTACCAATTAAAATAATAATGTTACACATCCAAAATAAAAATTTAAAAGTACAAAATAAAATAGACATATATATTTCATAAAGTTAAAACAATCTTATGATAGAAAAACTATAAATTAAATAAAAATATTATGGCTTCAATAAAAATGTTCTTAACATTTAATTTTATTTATTATTTTAAAATTATTATTTAATAATTTAATAATAAAAGATATTCATGTGTATATACATATCTATCAAATAACGAAAAATAATTATGTCTTTAGTTTGAATATTAATTTTAGAGTATTTTATTTAATTCACTTGTTCTGAATGAATAGTTAGGCCCATTGGAGGCTCAGTTCCCCAGTTGAAAAAAAAAAATTAGAAAAATAAAAAAATTATCTAACTCTCACTGATCAATTAGCTCTTTAAATTTAAAAATTCAACTTTATTAAAAACAATAAAATTACTTTCATTATGCCCCGGGATATTTGTCTAAGATATTATTTTTTTAAAAAAATTTAATTCAATAAAATTAGAATTTTTATAATTAATAATATTGTATTTTGTTTACATAAAATAAGCAAATCATTTTTTTGACATCCACCAATATTGTCATGCCAAATACAAAGGGCTATCAATCTGTATTATTAAAAAACAAGCATATAAACTCCTGCAAAAAGAGTGAAAAAAATAATAAAAGAAGTCGAGGAAAAAAAATAAGTTTTACGTGTTTCATCGAGATCACTGATCAATGCCAAGATTTGAGAGAATAAATCTAAGTGCTGGTTAGGAATAATTATTTGGATAGGTATATCGCAAAACATAAAGAAGAAGGTCAAAATCTTGACTAGCAAAACTTGATCTACATCAAAGAACGACGGTGATCTTTAGCAGCACTCAGGTAGGAAACTCAAATAACATGAGAAAGAAAGGAATTCTTCACTGACTTCTATCATTGATATTTATGTAATGAATGTGAGGGCCAAGAAAAAGCTTAAAATCATATCTAGCCTAATAATGGTCATGGATGAAGATGAAGTTAAAGTTCATTATCTCTGTGACAATGCTCTGGTGATAACTCTCGGAGTTGTGTTAGCAACTGTTAACAGAATATTAATCAATATTAGGAGTTTTGAGGATATTATTTTCAAGAAAATCTCGTGTTTGGAAAAAAAACAACAAAGCAATTAGACAAAAAGGAGGAAAATCCTGACCATAAGATCAGGTTGGGCGATTAACGAAACAATTAAGGAAGCAATTAAAAATTACTTAAATCCTGAACATGAGATCAGGGTTGTACTTCAAAATATTTACAGAAAAAAGGATCGAGCCCTCATCAATACATCATAATACCTTAGACCAAAAATTTAAGAATTTTAAGAAAATGATAGA
Organism: Trichilia hirta; assembly: GCA_035221805.1. Lineage (NCBI taxonomy): Eukaryota > Viridiplantae > Streptophyta > Magnoliopsida > Sapindales > Meliaceae > Trichilia > Trichilia hirta. The sequence goes on from JAWDEX010000009.1 coordinate 12,129,578, forward strand.
AATAATATTCTAAGTCAGCAGCTTTATCAATACATTCAACCTTAACTTAAAGGTCAGGTATAATAATTAAATCTTGCAAAATAATCCTATCTACAAAGCATGAGTATTAAACTTAGTCAAAGTATCAAATCTTTCACCTAAAATTAAAAATCACACATGAGGATAAAACTTGAGGCACAACTCAAGTAGAAACCCAAAATTAAAATTATAATTTTAAAGTTTGCTGTTCGAGATTTGTAATTTATCACAAATAAAAATAAGAAAAGGTAAACGAAGACACATGTCAACATCTAAAGTTACATGCTTCCGCTGTGGTTACATGCTATCACTACATGTTAAGCCACTATTTACGTATCATTAGAATGATATCGGTACAAAGTAATGATTAAAGGGTAGTCCACTATAGAACATTTTGAAAATTACCTACTATCCTATTTTTCGATAGCTAAATGTGAAGACCTAAAGTCTATAAAAAGAGGTGGAATTCAACTTACAAAGGGGTAGAAGTTCATTTCTTACAATCTACTTCAATTTTCACCTTCAACAACTTCTTTAAACTTCTTCGCCTTCACTAAAAAGTTGATATTAAGCAACCAAGTCACCGCCAAAAAATTGCTATATAGTATTTAACGTCAACAGCTCAATTTTGTGTATTAACAGTTGGCACTGACTATAAAAAATGAGCGAAAAATGTTATTCAACTCAATTATTTTAAGAAAACTGTGGTAGTGAGCAAAACTTACTCAATTGCAGGTTTGTAAGTATCAACTATTTAAGAACACATTTAGCTTAAAAAAGACAAGACCATGAGTTTTAATTATAAAAGAGGTTGTGTGAATTGAACAAAGGATAAGCCCAAAAAGTAGGTCTTAAAAGAATACATTCAAACTCGAAAATGTATGTTCAAACTCATATAGTTCAAGCCATACGAAATACATTCAAGCTCAAAAAATATATTTAAACTTAGATGAAAAGCAGTGAAAAATGCATTGATACTTGAAAAAAGTCGAATTATGAGATCTAATGAAAAAACACACAATTCTCGAAGATCACTGGGTCAAGAGATCGGTACATAAATTTTCAATAAAAGCCACTTTTTTAAATGATGCAATTGCTGATGTAGCTAAAATTATTTAATTTAGTATAATTAAATATGATTAACTTTATAAATACAAAATTAATTCATTTAACATTAATATATTTTTTAAAAAAAATACTTCAATATAAAATAAAAAGATCTATTAATTGATTATTAAAATTTTTAGTTGATATAACTATGTATTTTAATATATATAATTAAAAAAATAAAGAATATTATTACATTATTAAATAAAAAAGTCCTAAATAAATTCGTATTTGAAATGAATTAACAAAATATTATTTATTTAATTAATTGTGTGTTAAATAAATTGACAAATAAATAAGTTTAAATATAAATACGATTTGTTTCCTAAATAAATCACCTGAATTTGATTTATTTAATAAATAAATAATATAAATACGACTCATTTATTATTCACGTTGTTTATTCATTATATAAAATAATAAAATTATTATTTAATTATCCCCTTACTTGCTACCTTTATATTTTTATAGGTCAACAACAATAAACTCTCTATTATTTAATTACCCCTTTACTTGCTACCTTTACATTTTTATAGGTCAACAACAATAAACCCTATAAACCTTAAATGATGCAGTGAAAACAAAATAAAACTAATGAATTGATCTATCAATCAATTCTTACACTTGAAAATCTCTAAGAATGATAAAAACCCTAGAATTAGAAAATATTTTTATTAGTGAGTTAAAAAAGTTACAATCCTAAAAATAACATCCTATTTATACTAAGTAATTATGTTAAGTTCAATTACAATATTATTGAGTAAGCTAACTCCGGGGACTAAATCAATTTAATATTGTATATTACGAAAAGGTGGTAGTCCTTTAGGTTGTTCTTTGGGGATAACATCTCAAAATTTTTTAAAGATATATGCTACTTCTTTTGGAATAACATTAACTTTATTTGCCGTTCCAATCTCACCCTTTACTGCTATAATATGTACTTCATAGGTGTCTTTAACCTCTCGTTCCATTTTTTAGTTATCACTACTTTCTTCTCTGCTTCATCTTCTACTAGTTTCTTAGCTCTTTTAGGCCCTAAAGCATGAATTGTCCCATCTTTTGTAAACCAATACACATTCTCCCTACCTCTATACTTTGCCCGTGTATCATATTGCCATGGTTGACCTAATAATATGTCTGACACTTCGACGCCTTCCACTACATCACAAAAGGTCTCATCAACATATTTTCATATTGAAAATGGCATTACACAAAATTCTCCAATCATGATAAAAATCCTAGAATTGGAAAAGATTTTTATTAATAAGGCTCAAAGTTATAATCTTAAAAATAACATTCTATTTATACTAAGCATTTAAGTTAATGTCAATTACAATAATACCTAAAAATATAAATCATAAATAACGTAAAAAAAAAAATTGTCAACATCTTAACTAAAATTAATAACAAAAGTTAAAATTAATAATTTTTATAAATTTCTTGATCAAACTGATGTTGCCGTATTAGATAATATATTAATATCATATAAAATTTAGGGAAAAGGACATATGCCTCAAAGTTTAATTCATTGGACATATTGGTACTAATAATTTTTAAAATACCCAGCAATGTCCTAATTGTTAGCCCCTTCAATTCCATATACACTTGAAACAAAACTACTGAAAAACTATATTGTAGCCAAGCATTTATATTTTCTCCAAGCTAAACTTCCTGCGAGTGCAAGCGGCAAGAAAGACAATCAGTCTAATGGAGATAGAGAGAGAAGTTTTAGATTTCATTTCCATATATACTTTAAACAAAACTACTGAAAAACTGGGCCTTAAATCTTGATTATATATATATATATATATATATTTTGCAACGTTGTATAATAAAAGAATGAAATGTTTGCTGCAGAAAGAACGATAGGAAAAGGAACAAGTGAAAAATGTATATTGAATTTTCAACAGAAGCAAATTGTGAACTGTGGTCAGAATGAATATGTAACAAAGATATGTGTACCCAATCCAGAAGATTAGATCAATGGAGGTTTTCATATGAAAGCTTAAATTGGTGACACTTGGGGCATCTTCGGTATGTTTTCTTCTGTGTAAAGCAATCGCCTCTTCTTTGAACCATATCCTTGGTACTGATATATGATGCTGTATAGGCACTGTCTCAAGCATACAATGTCAAATGTCTCTATAAATCTCATATCTGTAATCCTTGATTTCAAGCCGGCAAAACGTTGGTATTCCTCAAATACAGAAGATAAGCACCAATTCTGGAATTTTCTCAAGCAACCAACAAGACAACCTGTCCGATGCTGGAGTAAATGAAGAAGATACAAGGTGAGCAGCTCCTGGTATAAACGTCAAAGTTAAACTTGAAAAACTAAGAGGACAGTCCAAAATCTGATATAAAGCCTTCTCCACAAGGTTGGGGCCAGAAATGCATTAGCATTTTTATCTTTCATGAGCTTTTAAAATTCTATGTAAGGACAGAAAAGAATCGGAAAAAATCAATGAGCAAACAAAAATTTTATCTGAACAGGTGAACCATAATATGGTTTTCCAATAAAATTTAAAGGAGCTATCAATGACTATCCATTCACAACTTTCAGAAAAAAGTCAACAAGTGATATGAATATTCTTTTGAAAATAAGAAACATGCAGATGCAATCATAATTCTAAACCCTTTGACATAATAATCAAGAGTATGATTCATTATACCCAATTAACTCCTCGGGTGCAGACTTAAGGCCAATTAATGGTGGTAAGGCAAGTGGTAATTCTGTTCCAGCAACAAAAAAATAACAAAAAATACTCCAGAAAGTAAAATGATTGGCTTGAGTTTATTTATATTCCTTAAAATCTAGAAAGTAAAACAATTGGCTTGAGTTTATTTATATTCCTCAAAATCACCTTCTTATTCGACTATGGAAAAACCAGAGACAAAATGTATAAAGAAAAGAGGCATTATTTTACTTGTCAACACTGTAAATATGCCATTTGGCATATATGAGTTAACCGAAGCATGCAGGCTAGTTTTCAAACAAATCATATACAACCACAATTGCCCAACATGAATATTTTAATTATAACTTAAAACATACCTTTCCGCGTTTGCAGTGGATCAAAACTGGGTGATTTCTCACATCTGTAAACACAAACAAATAGAAATCCAATTACGATATAAGCAACACAACAAAACAAAATGGAGGGACACAATCAAAGATTCCAAAAAGAAACAAAAACTTTTCTATCTATGAAACTAATTCAGTACCGATTAAGACTTTCAGAGCCTCCAAGATAGTATCCCTGGGAATTGATATTGGGGCCTCCTATAGATGACAGAATTCCATCATAAGCAACATACAACTTCAATTACATTCCATCATCATATTACTAGTCTTCTTCAAAAATTCAAGCATAACACATCAAAACATCCTTTCGAGGTCCGTATAAAATTTGTCTTTGAAAGCTTTCAAGTAAACTTTCCGTATTACACAAAACCAATAATTACAGCAAACTCTGCTGTTTTGAGGGAACAAAAATAATAAAACTGTACCGTTTTGCCTTCAATTCCAAATTGTAAAAGCCGAATATTGTGAGCAGCAAGAAACTTAAGATTTTCTTTTGGATACGGCTCAGGACACAGATATCTGTTCAAAATCACAAGAATAAACCCAAATATTTCAATTTTTTTATAATTTTGTTTCCTGAATTATCAACAGCAGAATAAAATAATTAAATATAAAACTCAAAAGAATTTTTTAAAAAATTACAAAAATATTAAAGAATTCAACTTAAAAATTCAGTTACTTACATTATGGACCGAAGATTTAGGTTTTGTAAGAATTCGAAATTGTCGGACTGAGGGAAACCAGATCTGTAAATGCCTTCCTCCACCATAGAGAAATTTATCGGCGGCACCAAAACGTCATCGTCCTCATTCCGTTCTCCTTCCAATATCAAACACATCGCTTCTCCAATCTTCTCACTCTCTCTCTCGTTTGATTAAGAAGACAAGAAACGAAGTTTAAGTACAACACAATGAACAATCAATGCAGGATCGAAGAGCTCGAAGAGGAAGAGAAAACAGGCGCCGAAAACGATGTCGTTTGAATGGTAGAAGTTTGTTAGGATTCTGATTCTTGTGTGGGTCCGAATCCGAAACGGAAAAAGAAAAAAAAAAAAAAGCCGCTGGAATTGGGATCGGAATGAAAAAAAGCGCGACCATGTTGATGGATTTATGTTAATCTAATGTTAATTTATATATTATTTTATTTAATTTTGGATAATATTAATTAATAAAAAATAATTATTTATTACTTTTTAAAGGGAGATTAGCAACTATATCTATTATTTTTTGCAATGATATTTACTTTTTGTCAAAATTTTTATAATAAATATCTTTTATAATTTAAAAAATAATAATTTTTTTTATTGAAGATAAAAATATATGTTTTTATTACATAAATTCTTAATTTTTATTGTATAAATTTCTAAATTAAAATGATTACATAATTTTTTTAAAAATATTTTAAATTTAATCTATAATTTTAATATTTTAATTTACAACACCTTGCACTAAAAAAAATTTATAAATTAATTTATAAATATTTTTAGTTTATATTTATAAAAATTTATAAATTTATTTTTATTTTATAATTTAAATTTATAAAAATTTTATTTTATTTCTATTTTTAAAAATTAAATAAAAATAATTTAATTATTTTATTTAAATTATTAATTATTATAATAAATTATATTATAAAAAAATTAAATTTATAATTTT
>JAWDEX010000009.1:12158796-12169308 GCA_035221805.1 Trichilia hirta
TATTTTTAAAGTAAAATCATATGATTTTTTGTTTATTATATTTTATATATTTTTAAAATTATCATCCCAATTTATCGCCATATTTATAGGCCAGTTGCAGGTCAAACTCCGAAGAATGTTTCAGTTTTTTTAACTATATCTTGGTTGGGCTACAAGCCCAAGTACCATGGAGTCTTTTGAATTATGTATCTAAGAGTACAAACGCACACACTGCTATAGAAATGGGAACTAAATAAAAATAATTTCTTTTCCTTTTCCTTTGTCTCTTTTTTATTTTCCTTTCATATTTTGTTTTTATTTTCCTTTCACATTTTGTTAGCTTTCATTGAAATATACAATTTTTTTAATTTTTCATATTTTAAAATTGAAAAATTGACATTAAAATATAAAATCATTCTTCTCACAGTAATTTTAAAAAAATAATTATTTTAAAATAAAATTAGAATTGTTTATTAAAGTGAAAAATATAAAAATTACTTTAAAAATCATCACACAGTAAGGTCCACCATTAAAATGTCACTTGATCTAATTAAATTATACAAGTGACTTAAAAAAAGTTAAAACATAGTGGAGCAAGTGGGAAACAAAATAATTGCCTTTGGATGTTCAGAGTGAATGGATGAAATAAGAAAACGAACAAAAATGGAAAAAGAAATGGAGTGGAGGACAGGGTGTCTTGAATTACAATCTGCATAATTAATGTTCCCGTTAGTGTAATAATTAATTAATAACTCCACCCATTTCATACGAAAGCTTTTGTTCCCGTTAGTATAATAATTCAACCATTTCAAGTTATTACTCAACCTAATCAATCTCATAATTCTACTTTATTTTAGAGTGATCATTAAGTTGATACTGTTACAAGAGATTCAAGAAAAACAGTAAAAATGATCCTACAGCCTTATTAGAGATAGATCTACAAAAATTATAAGACTCCGACTATTCAAATTTTGTTTATTGTCTTGTCGAAGAGGTAGAGAATAATAAGCTTGAAAGTTACAAAGAAGCCAATCTTTAAAAAATACTGTAAGTTAAATCGTAGGCCACACAAGAAGAAATTTAATTCTTACAGCAAAATCAAATGTGAACACTTGTAAATGATAGAAATATATGCCCTAAAAATCAATTATAGTATGATAAATGATTATAATTTTGTAAATTTCTTATAAATCTTATAATTAATAAAATGACTATTTTCATTATATTATCTTTTATAATATTATGATAAAGCTCATAGAATGTATATATTATACATTATCATAATGAGTTTATATTTATGAGACTTTGTGTTAATAGTATCATTTTTAAATGTTCCTAGTCATGGAATTGTGAATCGAGACATTCATAGTATCGGATAGATTAGGATACATTATTCTTACTCTAATATAATAAAGGATAGTAGATCTCATAGATTACTTATGTGATGACACTAAAAATTATATAGGGGCTCATTGGTTAAGTATGAGTTCACTAAATAAACTCATAAGATTTTTCTAAATGCTAATTATATTTAATTTTCAATTGAACAATGATCATATCAATTGTGTAAATGACTTTTAGACTTAACAATATTATAGTTATCTTATAGATGAGTTATTATACTTTGATACTACTTAGAACAAGTCTAAATTAAAATTTATGATAGGTAGTCATTGGATATGGTAAGACATTTATGGAGATATAGGAATATTTGTTATTGTTTGAGGTAGAATGCTTCACAAAAATAATATAGTTTTGACTCATGAAATCTTTACCTAGAGTAATAGATTGTGTTTGATTGAGAAGTATACTCTCAATGATGATGCACAATAGAGTCGTTATTTGATATTTATTATATATAGTTATAAATCTAAAAGGGTTTGATGATATCAGCATACTCCTGATATGATTGGAGCATTGTATGATGAAAGAATTAAATTATATAGTAACTAATGACAGAATAATTTATTAGCTGAAACTTTACTCTTTATTGTAATATGGGGTTATATTGCATGGGTAGGTGTTAATATTAGTCTATAGATACAATTAATTAATCTTATTGAAGATTTATTAAATAAAATAAATTAAGAAGGTTAGTTTAAAAATTACTTCTACTATTAGCTTTATGGTAAACTTATTGAGTCTTAGCATAAATTATTTTAATTTTTTTTCTAATTAGATTATACGACACTTTGATATATAAAGTCAAGGTAATATGATTGGTTAATTTAACCTTATCTATATTGGTTAATTTAACCTTATCTATAGTATGAGTAAAAGCATGTCATATATTTCATGCTAGCAGATAAAATGATGACAAATGGCATAATTTTGGTTTTAAATCTTTATAATACATAGATGGTAGATATGTATGAGATGCGTAAGGCTTTCGATCACACATTAGGCATTATATTTTTCAAAAATTTTATTTAATTAATTGTTAATTAAATTGATAAATATAAATAAGAAAATTTTTGATAATTATCATTTAACAAATAATAAAATAAAAGCCAAAAACTAGCATTTTTTCTCTAATTTTTTGCAAGCCAAATGTGATCAAGTTTTTTATGATTCTGATCAATTAAAGACTTGATTTAAGGGTTCTTGAGTGTGATTTAAAAGGTTATAAAACTAATTTCGAGTGTTGAAGTTGACTTTTAAGTGATTTGAAACCTATTGTTTGTTGAAAAGCCTAATCTAATCAAAGTTTTTCTGGTTAGATTTTTGTCAAGTTAAAAAGAGGATAATATTTTTTTATTATTTATTAGTTATACTTTATAATATACAGTTATGTAAAAAAAAAAAAATTTAAATTTAAAAGTAAAAAATATTTATATTTTTTATTAAATATTTTTTAAAAATTATTAATATTAAACAAATAAAATTTATGTCTATAGTACTAATGGCATTTAATCATATTAAATTGGATCATTTTTTTTAAATTAGATTTTGTTAGCTTTCATTGTAATATACAATTTTTTTTATTTTTCGTATTATAAAATTTAGAAATTGACATTAATGGCCATTTTTTTTTATTTAGATGGAATTGATTTTCAATCAATAAAATTTTACAGTTTTCACTCTCTTTTAGGAGAGAAATCAAAAGATATAGAATCATTCTTCTCACATTAATTTTAAAAAAATTATTATTTTAAAATTAAATTAGAATTGTTTATTAAAGTGAAAAATATACAAGTTACTTAAAAAAAAACAAAAAAAAAAACACAGTAATATTACCTTTTCTCTCTCAATTGGTCTTAATATCTTTGTTATAGAATTTTTGTTACATTCATTAAATATATAATGTAAATTCTTTTTGCAACTATCATTTTAATTTATTCTTTTCTTACATGAAAGGAAAAGAAAAAAAAAAAAAAAGATGCATGTTTGCGATGGTGGAAGATATTTTATGCTTCTAAGGTTCCAAATATAAGTTTTATTTTTAAAGTAAAGTCATATGATTTTTTGTTTATTATATTTCATATATTTTAAAATTTATTATCCCAATCTATCCATCCTCGTATTTGTATGCGAGTTGCTCGGAAGAACATTTTAGGTTTTTGAACTATATCTTGCCCAAGTACTATACAGTCTTTTGAATTACGTATCTATGAATACACTACCCACGCTGCTACGAGATTTCATACTCTAGTAATCACCCTTAGCCAGAAGCCGCCCTGACAACCCCCCAAAGCAATTGTTTTTTATATTTCATTATTTCGTTAAAAGCAAAATTATTAATAAAATGGAGATATTTTCATTATTTCAACACTAAAATGGGAACTAAATAAAAATAATTTCTTTTACTTTTACTTTGTGTCCTTTTTCTTTTCTTTTCAGATTTTGTTAACTTGTCATTGAAATATATAATTTTTTTTTCAATTTTTCGTATTTTAAAATTGGAAAATAATAATTAATGGCCACTTTTTTACCTTTAATTTTAAAAGTAATCATATTGAAAACCACTTTTAAGAAGATTAGTTTGAAAATTACTTCTACTACTGATTTTATAATAAACTTATTGAGTTTTGTGATAAATTATCTTGATTTTTTTTTTAATTAGATTATACAACACTTTGATATATAAAGTTAAGGTAATATGATTGGTTAATCTAAGCTTATCTATAGTATAAGTGAAACCATGTCATATATTTCATACTAGCAAATAAAATGATGACAAATGACATAATCTTGACTTTACAAATTTATAACACATAGATGGTAGATATGTATGAGATGTGTAAGGCTTTTGATCACACATTTGATATTATATTTTTTAAAAATTTTATTTAATTAATTATAAATTAATTGATAAATATAAATAAGAAAATTTTTGATAATTATCATTTAACAAATAATAAAATAAAAGTCAAAAACTAGCATTTTTTCTCTAATTTCTTCCAAGCCAAATGTGATCAAGTTTTTTATGATTTTGATCAATTAAAGACTTGATTTAAGGGTTCTTGAGTGTGATTTAAAAGGTTATAAAATTAATTTCGAAATTTTTTTAATTTTTCGTATTATAAAATTTAGAAATTGACATTAATGGCCACTTTTTTTTTTTTTATTTAGATGAAATTGATTTTCAATCAATAAAATTTTACAGTTTTCACTCTCTTTTAGGAGAGAAATCAAAAGATATAGAATCATTATTTTCACATTAATTTTAAAAAAATTATTATTTTGAAAGTAAATTAGAATTATTTATTAAAGTGAAAAATATACAAGTTACTTAAAAAAAAAAACATCACACAGTATGGTCCACCATTAAAATGTCACTTGATCTAATTAAAATATACAAGTGATTTAAAAAAAAAAAAAATTAAAACATAGTGGAGCAAGTGGAAAACAAAAATAATTAACTTTGAAAATGGAAAGTGAAAAGACGAATGAAGGAAACAAACAAAAAAAATAAAAGAAATGTAGCGTGGAGGACAGGGTGTCTTGAATAACAATATGAATAATTAATATTATCTTCTAATTTTCCTGTGTGAGCTATCAAAGAGTACATTACATATATCTTACTCTTTTTGTGTCATAATTGTTATTTTAATTTTTTTTATGATAATAATTAATTTAATTTTAAAAATATAGTAAAAGAGTTAAGAATAAAAAATTAAAAATTATATAAAATCAAGAGATTCAATGGCACATTGGCATTTACCTTAGTCTTTCCCGCATGAGATTATTTTGAATTGTTAGGTAAGATATCCTTTTCAATTTTCAATTTCTCTTTATCTGTCTCCATTACCCCCATCACTGTATTTGTGGACCATAACTCCACCCATTTCATACGATGCTTCTGTCCCGTTAGGTGTAAAACTTTTCATTGGGGCAATAAATCAAATGGATAATAATGCAATCTCTTATCAATTTAGCACGATAACACATTATTTGATACAATAAATTTAAGATAATATTATATATAAAGTTTAGTAAATCAACTTCAAGCTGGCAAGCAAAAGTCATTATATTCTTAAACAATTTATGCAAAAATTTAAATAATCTACATGATTAAAATTTTATGGAAATTTCAGTGAAGTCTTTGTTTGTATTTTGAAATATCAAGTAAATGGATATTAAATTTGTAATAGAATATAATTATTATTTTTTTTTTTTATAAATTGAGTTTTTTAATTATTTTATTTATGTCAAAACTGTAAAGGTAATATAATTAAAAAAAAATTTATTTTTGCAAAATTTGAGAAGAAAATTTAACTCAATCAATTTTGCATCAATTTCTTTTTTTTTTTTAATTTTGCTATTGAAGTGGGATTTGATTTATACTAATAAATTAATAATAAAAATACTAGAAAAAAAGTCATGAATAGTAGGTTACATATTTACTTGATATTTCAATCTACAATATACGCAAACACACTCTTTTTTGATATTGAAATCACTTTCTATTTTCCAATCTTGTCCACAAACACTCACTCATTCGCAATCAGTCTCATTGAAAAAATCTGTTTCTTACTTTCATCTACTTTGCATTTGATGTTCATCGTAATCACTGCTGCGATTTGCTGTTTGGTCTGTTTGCTCCTATAACTCTTTCTTTGTTCTCCACTTACGTTTTTGTTTTAGTTTCCTATGATTTCTTAGTTCGTCAGTGATCCTTTTATCTTGAAGAATCTTTCACTGCAGCCCATTGTTTTTCTTGTCTCTGTTCTATATCTCTTGGCTTCATTCTTTTATTTTCCGAAATCCAAAATGTGAAAAAAGAAAAAGGCCTTCGAAAAAAGCTTTCTATATCGAATGCACAAACACTCACTCTTTGCTTCAATCTCATTGAAGAAACTCGTTGCTGATTTTCATCATCCCATCAGAACAGCGACTTGAATTTATTTGTTGGAATTACTACTTGTGTTTGCTCCGAATTCTCGTACGTTGCTCTCCTCTTGTCTCTTTTTTTGGCTTTCCTTTGACCTCTTGTCTCAATTCTTAGTTCGTCATCCGATCCTTTCCTCTCAAGAAAAAAGGCTTTCAAATTAAAATGGTGGAAATTATTGTTACCATTGCTTTAGAAGTTGCCAAGTGTTTCGCTCCATTCGCACGACGCCAAATTACCTATTTGCGTAGGTACAAATCCAACTTTGACAATCTGAAGACAGAAATGGAGAAGCTAAAGCACAGGACTACGGATATCCAGCGTGACGTGGATGAGGCGAACAAAAATGGAGATAACATTAAAGAGAATGTTCAAACGTGGCTGGACAAAGCGAAAGAGATTGAAGAGGAGTTTCATAATCGGCTGGAGAGGGCGAGAAAGATCATCGGCGATGACAAGGCAGCCGGGAAAATTAAAAAGGATGAAGAGACAACAGCAGCAGCAACAGCAACAGCAGGGGAAATTACAGAAGATGCAAAAACAGAAGCAGCAAAGAAGTCATGTTTCAAGGGGTTGTGTCCTGATTTGAAGATGCGCTATAAAGTTAGCAAGGAAGCAGAGACGCTGCGACAGGTTATTGTCACACACCTGGAAGATGGGAAATTTGATAAAATTTCGGACCCTGTCATCCCAAAGGATCCGAGGCTACTCCACGCAGACTACAAGACCTTTGAATCACGGAAATCCACTTTGAAGAATGTAATTAGCTCTTTAAGTGATCCCGCTGTCAATATCGTCGGGATTTATGGAATGGGTGGTATTGGAAAGACCACCCTGGCCAAGGAAATCGCCAACCACCCAGAGACAAGCAAACTCTTTGATTTGGTAATCTTTGTAGAGGTAACCGAGAAACTAAATATATTGAAGATTCAGAAAGAAATTTCGGAAAAGTTGGGTCTATCATTGCCTCAAGAGGTTACCGAGCAAACAAGAGCAGGAAAGCTATGCCAAAGATTGGAGAACGAGAAGAAGATCCTTCTAATTTTGGATAATATTTGGGCCCAACTTGATCTTCTAGCAATTGGAATTCCTCCCGGAGGCGGACGTAAATTGTTGTTGACTGCAAGAAAGATTGATGTTTTAGAAAAGACGAATTCTCAACCAAATTCCCAACCAAATTTTCCTGTCCAATTTTTGCATGATGAAGAGGCGTGGGAATTGTTTAAGAAGATGTCCGGTGGTAATATCGAGAGCAAATTCGAGTTTGTAGCAGAAGAAATAGCAAAACATTGTGCGCGTTTGCCCATTGTCATTGTAACTATAGCAAGGGCATTAAGAAATAAGGAGTTATTTGAATGGCAGGAAGCATTGCAACGAATGAAAACGCATTCTTCACTGGAAATGCACGACATACATGAGAGTCTGAAATTGAGTTACAATTATTTAAATCCGGAGCAAAAGGAAACCCTTAAGCTCATACGATATGCCAACCTGACATCTATTGATGAATTGTTGATGTTTGGCATGAGTTTGGATTTATTTGAACGTGAGGAAAAATTGGAAAACAGACGTACACGAGTCCGTACGTTGGTAAAGCAGCTCAAAGATTCTTGTTTATTGCTCGACAGCAGTACCACTGATGAAAATTTCTCCGTGCATGATGTTGTTCGTGATGTTGTCATATCCATAGCATGTAGAGAAGGACATGTATTTACAAATGAGCTGGACGATGAACTGCTGTGGCCAGATGAGCGTACACTAAAAGTTTGCCATTCAATTGTCTTAAAAAAAGGTACGTCGGGTGAGCTTCCTCAAATGTCAGAATGTCAGCAACTAAAACTTCTTTCTATTTCAAATTTTTCCTTAGAAATTCCTGACCATTTTTTTGTAAAAATGACAAATCTCAAAGTTTTAGTCTTGGCATATATGAATTTACCATCACTGCCTTCATCGCTTCTTTTTTTAACACACCTTCGAGTATTGGGTTTGTATAGTTGCAGCCTGCATGACATAGCTATTATAGGAGACTTAAAGAAATTGGAAATCCTTTCCTTGAAGCATTCTTTGATTGAGAATTTGCCTGTGGAAATCAGTCAATTGACTTTATTAAAGTCACTTGATTTGAGTCGTTCCAATGTCAACGTTATTCCACCAAATGTCTTATCAAGTTTATCCCATTTAGAAGAACTTTATATGGGCGATTTTATTGAATGGGAGGAGGAAGGGCTCAAAAAGGATAGAAAAATGGTTAGTCTTGGTGAGTTGAAGCATTTGTCAAACCTAACCTGTTCAGAAATACGAATTAATGATTCCATAATAGTACCAAGAGACTTGTACTTCAACAAGCTGGAAAGGTACAAAATACGGATAGGTCCATGGATATGGAGGTTCCATAATCTTCCGATTGACAAACCTGAGAGTTACAGAAGTTTCATTCTCTCACACGATGAAAGTACCGTCTACAATAAGATTTGCTTAAACGAGGGACATATTATGCAATTGAAGAAAATTGAAGACCTCTGTTTAGTTGGAAAACTGGACATGAAGAGCGTTCTTTATGGATTAGACAGAAATGGTTTCCAACATTTGAAGATTCTGGAGGTCAGAGATAATGAAATTCTTTTGTGTATTGTTGATGCAATGAAGTATCCCACTAATGATGCCTTTCCCGTTTTGGAGTCATTATTAATTGACGGATTATTTAACCTAAGGAAAATATGTGATGGTCAGCTTACAACGGAATCTTCTTTTTGCCAATTAAGGGAGATTAGAGTGATTAAATGTAAGAAGTTGGAAAACATATTTTCATTCTCCATTGCTAGAAGACTTCAACTACTTCAATCAATTTACGTGAGTGATTGTGAGAATATGAAAGAGATTTTTGGAATTGAAAGAGAGGATGAATCCAATAGTGAAATTAGTGAAGTAATTGATAACATTAAACTCAGTCAATTACGCTCACTTACACTCGTTAATCTTGCTCAACTCAGAAGTTTGGAATATAATAGCAACAGTTCCAACACACTTTTCAGTGGGAAGGTATTTTATTAAAACTTCAATAATTTTATTCTTTTAATAAAGTAATTAATCTCATAGACTTTTTATATTGTTGTTGATATTAAATTATATGTTGTTAATTGATTTTATATTTTAATATTAATGTTTATTATCTTTTCTATTGGGTAAGCCGATTATTAAGGCTAATAATTATATTGTTGTTGATGTTAATTGATTTTTTATTGTCAAAAATAATTAAGAAAAATAAGAAAACATAGCAGCCATTATTTTCTCACGTTTTCTGTTTCTCTGCATTCCTCTATTATAACTTTAACATTCTATTTTTGATCCAGTTGTTTTCTATTGAAATTTTTCACAGGTTGCGCTACAAAGCTTGGAGGAGTTTGGCGAAACAAAGATGCATTTATGTCTTCTAGCATTCAAAATTTAACATCATTAATAGTAAGAGATTGTAATAATTTGAAATGTCTATTCTCATTTTGAATGATTAGAAGCATTGCTCGACTCCAACACCTTAAAATCTATGACTGTCTCTGCGTAGAAGAGATAGTAGTTGTTGATGAAAGAGAATATAATTCTATTAAATTACCATCCTTGAGAGAAATGAAGATATGGCGTTGTCCCAAATTGAAGAAATTCGTGGTGAAAAATATCAACACAGACTCAACAGAAATCTCATTACCTTTCTTCAATGAAAAGGTACACACGAAAAAAATTTTCGTAATCATTTTGCAATGTTCAATTATTTTGTTTGCACTCAATCTTAATGGAACAAATCTTCAATCTATGTAGATTTTTGGGTGGGAATTATATTATTAGATAACTGGCATTCTTCTTAAGTGTTTTCAGAGGGGTGTTGAAAGTTTTATTTTTCCTTATTGTATATGACATTTTCACAGATTGAATTACAAAATTTGGAAGTTTGTTATTCTACTTATTTATTCTGTTACTGGATGAGATGTGCTGACTCCATTTGTTTTCTCTTAAACATTTTCACAGGTTGTGCTACCAAGCCTGGAGGTGTTAGAGCTGGTTCATTTAAACATTGAAAGAATTTGGCAAAACAAAGATGCATTTATGTCTTCTAGCATTCAAAATTTGACTTCGTTAATAGTAAGAGGCTGTAATAATTTGAAATGTGTATTCTCATCTTCAACGATTAGAAACATTCTTCGACTCCAAAA
>JAWDEX010000009.1:12169408-12179571 GCA_035221805.1 Trichilia hirta
AACTGCTTGAAATAAAAGTTATATATAATTGAATAGATTTATAATGCATCAAAAATTATCTAAATCAAGGTTGTATAGTTCAAGATATAGTTAAAATATTATAAATTACTAAAAAAAAGACAAATTCTACACGCCTAACGTATTAATGTATCAACACTTCTAGGCTATGTTTCAAAACTTTGGACTATGTTTTGAAACTTTGAGCTATATTTCGACACTTTAAGCCATGTATCGACACTTATAAGTTTGGGATTGATACTTGGAATATTCCACTCACAGTTAAATACTATTTAAGTGCACAGTCAACTTCAAATGTTAATTTCTTTCTCATTTTAATTCCAATTTCACTCATTCTTATTTGTATACAATTGTATTTCTATTTTCTTTCAATATAAGCAAATGGATTATCAATTTAACCTTTTCATCAAAAGAAATTTTACTTGAAAGCTCAAGTGCGTATATAGTGCATAATGAAAACTTTTCTAAATTTAACCAACTTTTTTTAAAACCTCTCAAAACACTCAGTGTATATCAATTCACTCTTATTTAACCAAAAATACCACCCAAACATAAATTTTTAAAAGTAACAAAAATACCCCTAACTTAATAAAATGATAAAAATACCCTTAAATTTAAATACGAAATATTACATTATTATTAGGAATTGAATTTGTTTATATTAATTAAAAACTTAAATAGAGCATAATTTATATTCATATAATTTAAAAAATTAAATTAAATTAAATTTATTATATATATATAAGTGGGGCCGAAAATGAAACCTATAAACCTGCTTGGCACCATCTTTGATAGGCTCAGGTCATGCCAAGTCTTAACCCATCACAGGCTCATATTAAACCTAATTAGTAATAGTAACCTCTCTACCCAACACAACCCACCAATTTTATCGTGCCATGAGGTGCTATGCTTTTATTATTCATGGGCCAGATTGAGTTGATTCTCTAATGTTTACCTGTCGAATTGGGCACTTTAACCCATTTATCACCTCTTACAACAATTAACTATAAGTACAAGATAAAGAAGAAGACAAAGAAGAAAAATATTTTAAGTTCTTAATATTTGACTTGTTTATGGTATTAGATTAGTCCTAGTAATTTTTAAAATATTTATTAAAATTTTAATTTATTAATTCAATGACTCTTACTACCTCCTATATACTATTAATTAATTAAAAAATAATTATTATATCAAATTAAAAAATTATTATACTAATAAACGGGGACTTAGTTGAATATTTTAAAATTTTTTAGAGCTAATTAGCTTATTACATCAAGCGTTGGTGAATATATATCCTTTTTCTAATAATAATAATAATAATTGTCATAATTTAATGACATCATTTACCCCGACCAAAAAAAATAAAAATGGCAGCCAAAATCATGAACCAAAAAATAAGCAGAGAAAATGAAAGGCAGTTGCTATAAATTATTAAAAAAAAAAATCCTGCAAATACTAAAGGCAGTTGTAACAAGCGGTCTGAGATTCTGGTACCCCATTTCGAAACCACTCTCACGAACGCGCGTACAGAGTAAACACCTTTGGTCCTCTCGGTCTCCGCCACGTGGCAAACTGAATCATTCTTTTGGCAGCGTAGACAATCAGAACAAACGACTATCGAACGACTTATTATCACCTAATTCCTCTCTTTTAAATAAAAAAAATAAATATAAATATTTATTTTTTAAAATTATTTTAAATAATTACTTTTACATTCTTACATAATTAAATTTAATTTTTTATTTTTTTCTATCATTAAAAAATATATAATTAATTATCATAAATAAATATTCAATAAATTTATTTAATTTTTTCTAATTTTATTTATTTATTTATTTATAGTATACTCCAAATAATTAGCCCTACTGAGATAGTTAGCGCTTCAGGTAATCAGGTTCTGCTATGCTTCGCGAGCCTGCTGCCCTTGTCGTCGTCCCTAAATAAATGAGAATCCTTTCAATAGTACCACCATTTACCCTATATATAAAGTCGTGATAATAATTTAATAAAAATATTAAAAATTATTTGTTTAATTTATCAATAATATAGGGTGTTGTAAAATTTTTTTAATTATTTAAATTTGATTATTAAATGTTTAATTAATTTTTATTTATAATAATATATTTAAATATATTTAACAATAAAAATAAATAAATAATTATGTAAAATTTTATTATTTTATATAAAAAATTTTAATGGGGGCGTTCTTACTTTATTTAAGTGAAAATATTTTAATAATAGTCATTAAATTAATTTAATTACTATAATTTTATTACATTTTGTGATATCACTTTAATTATTTTAATTAAAAAGATATTAATATTACAAAATATAATAAAATAATAGTTATTTGATCAATTCAATAATTATTATTAATATATTTTTATTTTGCTAAGGTAAATATATCCTTAATAAAAGAAATTATTCGTATCAGAGTATAAAAGTAATTACAAAAGTGATATTCAAAGAAAAAAGTGAAATAAATATTTGTTTTTTCATTCTCTTTGATTTAAGTGTAATATTTCAAAAATACGAGCGGGTAAGTAATAATAACCGTGTTGGAAGCGAATAGCGAGTGTTCCCCACTCAATGTCCAAGAGAGTGGAGGAGATCGATCGTCGTCCGTTTTAGTGCAAAACGCGGGTGAGAAAAAGAGTACTGTCTGGCTTGGATGGTTGGTTTTCATTCTCTTTTTTTTCTCGCTTTCTTTCTCTGTTTTTGTGGAGAGGAGAAGAGAACGCTCTCACTCTGAGAAGAATAAAAAAAAAAATTAAAATTAAAAACGAAAGAAAAAAAACAGAAAACGATAATTACCTCTGAATTCTCTTTTTCTCTTTCTCCCTCGCTCCGTCTGAACGAAGAAAACGCTAAGTTTTATCGATAAAGTTTGGTTTAGCTGGTTAGTTCTTGTCTCTGTTGTTTGCTTGAGAAGGATTTGATAGAGTGAGTGGTGGTGGTGACAGTAGCGATGGTGGTGTCGGAGGGAATGGAGATTCCGGCGGAAAATGATAGAATGACAGAGTGGTGATGGAATGAGAATGGAGTTTGAAGCTGGAATTCAGATGTCCCGAGGCGCTGCTGTGACCAACGGACCTTCATTGTCAACGTCGTTGAATCAAGGTTAATTTATATTATAGATAGATAGATATAATTGAATTTAATTCAGTTTTTATAAATTTTCATTACTATCTCTGTTTTCTTTTCTTTTTTTTTTTCAACTTTATTGTCATTTGAAAATTTAAATACAAATTTTGCTGGTTTGGTTTTGTTGTGAATTGTCTCTTTTACCCCCTTGGTGACTGATCATTGACGAAAATCGTTCTGTCTCTCTATTCGTTTTTTGATCATTCTCTGTTGTCTATGGTTTTGAGTGATAGCGGGTTCTTGTTGTGATTTGTACATTTTGTCCTTTTACGAGTTGAATTCTAGGATAGTTTGGTCGTTAGAATTTGAAATTATTTAGAATCTATTTTTCTTTTGTTTAATTGCTTTTAAAAGCAATTTAGATTTTTTTTTTTTTCTGTTTCAACTGTTTTCTGATTAATTTGGATGGTAGTAATGTTGAATCATATGAAGCTATAGCAAGTCAAAATTTTAGTCTTTCATGAGAAATTAGAAAAATAAATTGATATGGAATTTTGGTGTTCCGTACTGTACTGTTTTCCAATTCTGTTCTGTTATTGTTTACTGTTTTCTGAAAGTAAAAGCTGTTTGATTCTTTTTATCTTGTTGTATGAACGATCAAAATGGGTAATTGGTCTTTTGCTCAGTAATTTTGTGTGCAATATTTGTTCTTTAAATTCATTTGGCTTGCATTAAATTTCGGGTCAAGTTCTTTGATGAACTGAAGGCAATTAAAAAAAATCATGGTTATTCAACTCCAAAATGTTAAGCAAAAGTTTAAGAGATTCTTTGGTACCGAACATTCAGTCTTCCTTGTCAGTAGAAGGAAGATTAAAAGATTCTTTGTAAACTGTCATATATCAATCAATAATGTGGTGAATATCCGAAATATAGCTCAGTGAAGTTTGGATCTAGGAAAGAAGGAGAAAAAGTGCTGTTAATCGTTTTTCTGAAAGTCATTGCGTGTAAAAGTGTTCCTCTCTTTTTCTTCTTTCCAAGAACCAAGCTGTTTAAAGGTGTGCAGAAGGGAAAGGTAGTAGTTCTCTCTTTTTCTTTTGGATCAGTGCCATTCTGTCTCATTTATTTCATGCAAATTGAAAATATTTACATTTCAAGGAATTGGCTTTGAGAGTACCAAGTATATCTTTAATCCAGGAACAGTTCCTCAAAATGTGGACATTGCTTGAATACAGATTATGGAAATAAAGACTGATATTATATAAATTAATTATTGTTTGGCAAATGAGCTTACTCATTTAGTGTTCTGAAGCTAATCATTTAATGGTATTATAGATGCTTTGTGGCAAATGAACTTGAGAACAAATGAAGCAATGGAATCTGGGTCCTTACCTGAGCGTCCTGGGGAGCCAGATTGTTCTTACTACATCAGAACAGGCCTTTGTAGATTTGGTGCAATGTGCCGATTTAATCATCCTCCTAACCGGAAGCTGGTATAAACTAAAGCATATTTGGAAAAATTCTCATGAACTCAAGTGAAAAATATATGAATGAAGCATTAGTGCCCTATGTTGTTTGATGTATTCGTGTGAAGACGTTATCTTTTTTCCTTCTGTTAACACAGCATTAGCAAAGATGGTTGAAGGTTGCAATATGTTGTGTTTCATGCCATTTTGCTCTGCAAAAGTATTTTATTTCCTATGAGGAATAATTACCTATTCATGTATTAACTCAGCCCAAAATTATTTAATTGTAGAAGGATGTGGTGTATATTGGTTTTTGGTATATATTATTTATATATTTAATTTTTTTTGTTTTATAATTATTCCTTCTTTTGCCTCTTTATTGGCAGATGCAGTGAATAGCCTCTGTTTATCTGTTAAGTGAGTAGAGACAAAAACGTGCCATTACTTGTCTGGAAAAGATTATGATATAATTGTTAACATCCTCAGTAATCAATACTTGATTTTTTTCCTCTGGGTTGTTTGCTAGTTAAAGTTTGTTTTTCTTTAAATCTTTTTTCTCCTCTTAAATAAGTTTTTCATTCACAGACACTGATGCTCTTGCATTTATGTTCTCATCCTCAAACACACATCTTCATGTGCTCTTTTATGCATTAGCATGCTTCATGTATTAGTGTTGTTTCTTGTTTACTGTATTCCTCTAAAAGCTTGTAGATAGTTGTTTAATACAGTATCATTATGTTTTGGAATTTGCACTTTGAAATTCAATATATTCATTGTGATTACTTTTTAATTCCAGGCTATTGCCAC
This sequence comes from Trichilia hirta, assembly GCA_035221805.1. NCBI lineage: Eukaryota > Viridiplantae > Streptophyta > Magnoliopsida > Sapindales > Meliaceae > Trichilia > Trichilia hirta. The sequence goes on from JAWDEX010000009.1 coordinate 12,174,781, forward strand.
AGCAAGGATAAAGGGAGAGTACCCAGAACGAGTAGGACAACCCAAATGCCAGGCATGTAATTGTTCTTACTTTTCATGAATGATAACTTTAATATTTTTTTTTTTTTTTGGTCGTTGATTCATTTCACTGAAAAATATCGAAGAAAATAAGGTGGGTACATGCTGGTTTAAATTAGTATTAAGAATCAGGAGCTGTTACACAGAGTTATGTGTCCAAATCAATAGCAAGTGCAAACAGAGAGTGTTACTTAGGTTTTTCCCAGTCACTTTAAACCTATTTTGAGAGAAGCATCTTTGCAATCATTAGTACATGTTCTTACTTAAGTATATTCTTTAATTAGGTCATCATATAATTGTATTCATTTGTATCAATATAAACATAATAGTGGTCAGTAGGCTGTCAATGTTACTAAATGATAAAGACAAACACTCTGTGTTTGAGGCTATTGCAATTATGGCCAATAACTCTTTAATGGCAGTCCTGCCTGGGTTACTGCGGTTGATTTTTGTGTCAGCATTTAAGAGCCCTGCCACATAGAGATATGATGTAGGATAGGCAGTTAATGGCTTCTATTTGAAGTGTTTAGATCTGTCTTGAATATTTAAGGTTAGTGCTGGGAACTAGGTGGTAGAATCAAGGATTTGGGAAATTCTGAGGTTGAAGTATGATCAATCAATAATGTTTTCTATTTCTTGGGACCTGTAATGTTCTTACTATATAATAATGGTAATAAGTTTCATGTATACTAAATTTCCAGTACCGGCTGCCCAATCTGTCAATAATGCAAAGATATTGTTTTGTTGAAATGTTCTTGATGCAAGATTAATAAGTCCATTTGACGTGATAGATTTCTAGTGACAATATTCTGTCTTGAAAAGTTCTTTAACTAAATTTATGTTTGGCTAAGTTACACTTTCTTTTTATTAAGTTCTTTTTTCTTTTTCTGGTATGGAAGATTATATTTTTGGATATTGAAACTATTTAAGGACGTTAAACTTATTTTTGCCATAGAATCAAGAATCTTGAAAAGTCAATATCAAATGTTTATTGAAAATGCAAATTGATATTCAAAAGGAGGAATAGGGCGTCCAAAATTTAGCATATTATATGTGCATAGAGGCTTAATGGTTTGGAGGGACGCATTTTACATACATCTGCAAATGATTCTTGTGAAGGGCATAGTGTTAAAATAGAGGTCGAATTCAGTGGACATTGCATTCATTGCTAATATGTGGCCATGGTATTTGTCAATATATTATTTTTAGATCTGTATTTGTGCATAGAAAAAAATGTATCTTTTAATTATACATTCTGAGTTTGGCAAACTAATATTCTGCTTTCAACAACTTCAGTACTACCTGAAGACAGGAATGTGCAAATTTGGAGCCACATGCAAGTTTCATCATCCTAGAGACAAGGCCGAGATTGCTGGAAGAGTCTCCTTAAATATTTTGGGCTATCCACTACGCCCGGTTTGAAGTCTATATTTTCATTTAATTAGAATACGATTTTTAATTTGATACCAATGCATAATTAAGTTTTTGTACATTTTGAACTCCTCTTGTTTCACCTTTCCCTGAGTATGAATAAGTTGGTGAGCTGATTTTAGCATGTTCATAGTAGTAGAAAAAAAAATGGCAGCATTGGCTTTTATAGTAAAATTGTGGAAATAAAAGGAAACTATACAGTAGATCGTACGTCTAAAAAATTATCATCAATAGTAGGCAGAACATTTTGTATGATTTTTAATTTATGTATTAAGATAGATATAATGGCCATAAACATGTTGGATTCACATTCTTGTATTGAGGAATGTCGTTGTCTGCAAGTATCTACTTTCTCTAACACACGGACGTTTTGTTTGTTTTGTATTCTTCTTCTCAGGTTGGCTAATATTTGTATGCTTATTTTGTTTTTCTGCTGTCATCCCCACAGAATGAGGTTGAGTGTCCTTATTATTTGAGAACTGGACAATGCAAGTTTGGAAGCACTTGTAAATTCCACCATCCTCAACCAACCAACATGACCATTTCATTAAGTGGCTCTCCTGTTTATCCTACCATTCAATCTCCGACAACTCCCAGTCAACAGTCTTATGCTGGAGGAATTACTAACTGGTCTAGAGCATCTTTTATTCCCAGCCCATGCTATACCCCATTACTTTTACCTCAGGGGGTAGTATCTGTTCCAAGTTGGAATGCATACAGTGTAAGCTTTTGTACCCACTGTTACCAGATTCCATGGTATAAATCAAACATAACTTTTTTAACACTGATTACAATCAATGTTTCTCTAGCAAGCTTTAAATGAATAGTGGTCTTCTATCCTGTTTTAGTGTTAAAATTGATCTTAGGGAGAAAGAAGGTAACTAAACTGTTATCCCTTGTATTTGTATGGCAACGCTTGTTTTACTGGCTTTCCTTCAAATCAGGAAGATATCTTTTAACATTCTTTGCAAGAATGGTACTTAATTCAATGGTCATGTATACTTACATTTTCCTTTTCTTGACATGAATCTGCTTCCAAGTTTCACCTTAAACACCTAACATTAATTCTTATAATAGGATCTTCTTATTTAGTTATTATTTTTCATGGATGTGATACCACATGTATTTTGCAGTACAATAATTTATATTTTGAACTGTAAATATTATGGTGAAATATGTTTCCTGATTGCCAAATTAGGGAAGATCCAAATATAGTTTGACGTTAGTGTCATAATTAGTTTGTATTGTGGAACAGAAGGCCCATAAGTATGTATTTTGGTTCTGTTAATATTTTCACTGTGGTATTTGGCTATATTAGCATTTGATGTGATGATTTGTATTCGAATATAAAACAAGCTTGATTTTGCTGGATGAAACTTGTGATGTTTGAGATGTGGCAACATATTCAAAGAATGCCCTGTTTGCAGGGTCAGCTGGGGTCATTTTCTTCTTCTGAGAGTCTGCAACAAACAGCAGCAAACAATCAAATTTCTGGAACCTCACGCCAGAGTGAGCCTGCAAATTCAGGATCTCAAGGGCCAATCTCCCCATTTCGTTCTGGCTCTGTTCCTGTACCGTTTTATGCATTGCAGAGGGAGAATGTATTTCCTGAGAGACCTGGCCAGCCTGAATGCCAGTTTTACATGAAGACTGGAGATTGTAAATTTGGTGCAGTTTGTAGGTTCCATCATCCAAGAGAAAGATTAATTCCTGTTCCGGACTGTGTCTTGAGTCCCATAGGTCTACCATTACGTCCAGTGAGTTACACAGTTGATCCATTCTAGCTTTGAATTTGCTGCTCTCTAATTTTTTCGCAAGTGTCTTTTATTGTAGTTTAATACTGATGGAGTTTTTCCATTTAAATTTTTGTGCTCGTTCACTTGCATGGTCTTTCAATGAAACTGCTTCTGCTTATCTCATGTCTGTGTGTCAGAAGTAATAATTGTTGACATTGCTCTAATTCATTTTTCTTATCTTCTACTATGTAGAAACATGTACGAAATATGTGCTGCTGCAAAAGAATTTTATTCCACTTGACCTTTGGATCACTATTTTTATCTCAACTCAAGCAACTAAAACTTTTAGCTTATTTAGTTGGCACCTATGTTATGAACAATTACCGTCTAATCAGCGAAAAATTGAAACAGATCAATTTGTATACCTTTTTGAGGGACCAACACCAAAACAATTTTTCAAACTAATAGTGAGCATTTGTTGAAGAACAAGAAAATTTAATTATTAGAATTTAGTTGTCTCTTAACCTTTTCTCTAGACACTTCATTTGAAAAATGCATTTCCATTTTATTATAAGAGAACAATCCAAAAAACAAGATGTTTTGCGCTGAACTAGATTTTCTGAGTTCAGTAGTCATGTTCCAAAGAGACCAGGTATGTTAAAACAACAAAAGAGACCAGGAAACAGATGGATGAACATAGTAAAAATAGTAATTGGGCATTGCACCATTCTTCCTTATCCTTGTATTTTTTTTTTCTAGGTTGACTTATGTGAATAATTATGGAGGCAGGGTACCTTCGAGTCCATGCATGATTGTTATAGTTGTACAACTAATATGCTTGATTTGGAATATATATTATTTCCTTTTATTTCATTCCTTGAATGAGATTAGTGAGCTCTGGTTCCCAAACTTCAACAGGGAGAACCTTTGTGCATCTTCTACTCTCGTTATGGTATATGCAAGTTTGGTCCTAGTTGCAAGTTTGACCACCCCATGGAAATTTTCACATGCAATCTTTCCCCAGTTTGGCGCATTCTGGGGACATCATCTGGAACTAGTGCATTAAATTTATCATCGAAAGGCCTTGTAGAACCAGGCTCCGGAAAGCCCAGGCAGCTTTCATTGTCAGAGACCAGACAGATTTCTACTGGCGATGATAATATTGACACAGAGGGATAAACAGTGCGTCAAGTAACGGGCCGGTTACTTTCTTCAATATTTGGTTGGACACACAGTAATCTGTAAATTTGTTTCCGATTTCTGGAGATGTAAAGATTTCATGACAAGTTCATTATGTGCTTCTGAAATGATACTCAGTTGACAGACTTGACTCTGAATTTCATGTTACTGCTTTGTAAAAAATTCTGGAAATATTATCACAATTGGTTAAAACCAATGTGAACATTTCATCTGTCCTGAAACCCATCTTTCTGGTTTGTGCAATTTATTTTGTCCAGTTTGTTATTAAAAGATTCCTTTTGCAAATTGTTTTTACTAGTCTAGCTTACAGTGAATCTGCATTTTACTTGCCCTGGTTTGAAAAGCTCCCTCAGGTCCCTACTATTTG
>JAWDEX010000009.1:12179661-12200544 GCA_035221805.1 Trichilia hirta
ATTTCACGTCAAGATCATTATGTTCTTTTGAAAATGCTATTCAGTTGACAGACTTGACTCTGAATTTCATGTTACTGCTTTGTATAAAAATCTGAAAATATTGTCACAATTAGTAAAACCAATTTTAACATTTCATCTGTCCTGAAGCCCATCTTTCTGGTTTCTGCAATTTAATTTTGTCCAGTTTGTTATTTAAAGCTCTCTTTTCCAAATTGTTTTCCCCAGTCTAGCTTTCAGTGATTCCACATTTTAGCTGCTTTGGGTTTGAAATGCCCGCTCAGGCCCCTACTATTTCAGTATTTGAATATATGCTACCTGATTTGCAAGGGACTTCTACTTGTGGTCATCATCATTGTCTCCATCTGCTGATTCTCCTCTACTATTAAAACTACAACTTACCAAAAATTGCAGGGTTCTTTAATTTCCATCACAATTCCTGTCGTAGAATCCTTTCCTCCCTTTCATCTTCTTCATATGACTGGATTCCTCAGTTTATTTTATAGTTATAATGCTGATCACCTTAATCATAGGTTTAATTTTGCAGAAGACCGTAGGTCAACTTTTCTGTTTGAACTGAAGAAATTAGAGGCCCCAGAGTGGAACGATGCTGTTGATGTTCCTACTAGGTTCAGTCTTTTAAGTTTCAAATCTCACAGATAATCTTCCCTGTTAATGGACATCTTTCCTTGGTTCTAGAAGTAAGTTGTTTGTTTTCACATAATTTTTGTATTAATGTCTTCCCAGTAGTTTTTTTCTTGGGAGGTTGATATGAGGTCTTCATCAGAATTTGCCTTGGTTTCTTTGTTTCAAAGGAAAAGATATTTTTCTTTCCAGTTGCCTTTGAAATGTCACAGCCGCAGCTGTCTTCTGTCTTGGGGAAACCATAGCAGGTATCTCAAGAACATGAAAAAATTTGTTGCTGCTTTTAAAATTTGCAGATGAAATACAATCTGCTATGATCAAGAGCTTGGTGTATGGTCAAGATGGGTTTTGCATTATTTTACAGCCTACTTGATTTACTCATTTTTTTAAAAATCTTTTTAGTGCCTATCTTCATCTATGTTTAACAGAATGGTTGCTGTGCTTTGTGAATATTAAACTCTGGAACTGATAACAATTCATGTGAAGACCTTTTATTCGTTAAGCATGGAACAGAAACTCAATTTCTTTTATGTCATTCAAGTCACCCAGCTTAAGAATTCCTTTGTGCATATGAATTTCGGATTTAGATTATGTCTTTCAATTTATTTTTGCTCCAATAATTCTAGATTTTTTTGAGAAAGACAGGTTGACTAGACGTTACATATGTTCACTAAAATCAAGTAAAGAAAGTGTTTGCATTGAGCCAATGAAGTCTTTGATGTTCAGAAATAGAAATACTATCTGATACTGGATTAATTTTGCACGTAACCCACATTATTTTCGTCTTTCAGTAGTGAGCCATATTTAGCTTTTATCTTTTATAAGATCATGCATCATTTATGCCACTTTTGCTAGAATTTTTTTAAGCTTATGTTTCGGACTGTGGTGTTTCTATTGTGCTCTGAACGGAAAACAGATAAATTTGTGGTAACACTGACTTTTAGAGGGATAAACTCGTTTTTCCGTTAATACTTAACATCTAGTTCCTTCATCCTGCATTAGCTGTGACTTCAAAGTCACTACACGTCACACGAAGCCTAATTCTGTGCCTGCTCATAGGTATACCTTGCTTGTATTTTTATAATCAATTCTTATTAAGTCATTTCTTTGATATTAAACATCGAACACTATTCTCTTTAGGGCTTATATATGAATACGTGAACAAATTACAAGTCTATTCTGCTCCTTTATGTTCAATGTCAAATTTTTGCATTCTAAATTATTTTTGGTTCAGATTAACTAGTTTAGTTGTTTGAATGATTTGATAAGATTTTGTTGAGAAAGTGTTGGAAAATTATGGAAGAGAATTGAGATCATATTATAGACAGACAATGCATGATTAAGATGAATTTTCAGGAAAAATGAATTTGTTAAGGAAAAGGATACCCTTTTTTTTTTCTTCTAACGCACATTCAAAAGTGATGTAACTGCTAACTTGGAAAGCTATTGAACTGCTATGTGTTGGTGTGACATTAGTGTAGATGGAAACAGTGTACAATTAGTGAGTTGAAATTTGACAATTAAACTAATATTTATGTTAAAATAGTTTATTTGTAAACCTTATATTCCACAAGTGACCATATTTGCCTATTGGATTGTTTGGGATTGTGGTAGTTTTGTTATACTTCGAAAGCAAAGTTGACGAAGTATTTAGTAATAGTCGTTTAAGTAGAGTCCTCTCATTTTTAATAGTACTTCTCATGGCAGTTGTGTTTTCAAAGCTAAGCCATTTTAATATCAAATGAATCTTATTACCGACAATATAGAATTTATCGGCAAAATAAAAATTTACTTGATAACTTTGTACTTCAGAAATATGGTCTTTTCTTTTGAGTAGTGCTAAGATGGAGGAGCTTGATTAGTGCCAATTATACTGCTTGGTCTATATTGCATTTTGTGTTGAGTGTAATGATTGAGTTCAGAAGTATTTCACAAGATCAAAGCACTGTGGTGGTTAGTTTTTATCATGGTCACTGTTTTCAGGTCAAAAATGAAGTTTTTAATTCAATGTTATATATTGTTTTAGTGTTAAATCAGTGATTTGATGGTTTTGGTGTAGTGCCTCTGACTGTTTAAAAGAGCTTTTGGAAAGGGGTACCAAGTTTTGAGGACTATTAATCACATTTTTCCATGTGCAAGAATATAATAAACAACAGCGCTACAATGAGGTAACTACAAGCTAGAGTTGTTACGTTGTGATAATTAGATTGCATCTAGCGGTTGAGATTAATCCTAATGGGCCCATGAAAGAAAAACAAGGCCATCAACAACTTGAGATTGATTGGGCCGACGAGCTCAAGGCGACAGCTCATCGTTGATGGAAGCGACTATTATCTCTGGACCACTTAATCGAACAATACATGGTTCTGCCACGTGGCATATAATGATAAAGAGGTAGCTCTAGATTATACCCTATAGTTGTTACTCACGTGATTACACTACACCAATCACTGCAGACAGTCACTTAATCACACTCTGCACAGTAGAAAAGAAATATGCAAAACCGAATCCTCTTTTTTATTATTTTCCCCAAATTCCCCATTCTTCAACAATATGCCAAAAGAGCTCATCTAAAATTTCATCAAAATTAGTCAATTTTTTTTTTTTTTAATTTACTTACCACTGCTAAATCAAATCAAAACCAAGCAAAAAGCTCTCCAAGGATTCAAAATCGCCATTTCTCTCTCTTTCTTAACATTTGCTTACCAAAATTCCCAAAACCCATCTTAGAGAAAGTAAGAAAACCATCATGTCTGCTTGTGAGAAAGCTTTCTCTCTCTTCTTTCTCCTCATTTTAGCTAATGCAGTCAGTGCCAATGCAGCAGCTAAAATAACCCAAGTAAGTTTTTATCTTTATAGTTCACATTTTTTTAGGTCAAAAATGAAAAACCAACATTCAATTGCTAGATCTTTTGGTCTTTTCGTGATTTGTTCTTTTTTCTGGGTATGCTTTGGATTGAGTGAGTGTTTGTTTCTTGATTTTGAGGCAAATGGGTCAGTGCGCATGGAGGCAAAGAGTGAAGAAATGGTACCATTAATGGAGGAGAAGACGGTGATGATGTTGAATGAAACAAGAAGAAAGCTTAATAGTTTTCAGATATGTGCACTTTGCACTTGCTGTGGTGGAGCTAAAGGCTTGTGTTTACCATCTCCTTGTTGCTATGCAATTAATTGCAACATTCCCAATAGGCCTTTTGGTTTCTGTTCTTTCACTCCCAAGACCTGTAATTGCTTGGGCTGCCATATCTAAGTTTAATTAATAGTCTTCTCTTTAAATTAAAGTCTTCATAATTTGTTTGTTTAATTTTGGGGGCAATCTTGATTGATTCCTTCTGGGAGTGTGAAATGGGAAGAAAGAATATCTGTTCTTGATTTTTTTGTTTATAATTTTTATAATTTATTATAAGTTAGTTTATTGCTATTGTTTAGGTATTGCTATTAAGTATATTAGCTATTTCTAGTGGGATTTTTTCCTTAGCTTTTAAGAAAGAATTATACTTAGAGAATTAAATGAATACTTAAAATAGACATTATACTTTGTTTATGAAGCTATTAAGCATATGATAATCTTTCATTAACATTATTTTAATGTTAGTGCTCAGTAGTGCTGTTTTGTATTGCTCATTTTCTTATTATCTTATTTCTTGTGTCTTCATTTCTTTATTTAAGTCTGGCGGGTGTAATGCTATTGGCAACATGTAGTTTATTTAATAATTATTTAATTTTCCGCTCATGTATTTGCTTCTTCCACTCTGCATTTAGCCTTTCAATTTTTGCTAGTTATCATATTTGCTTCCTCTTTATTCTAGTGCTTCCCATTGGAAGGCCGTAAAGATTGGCTATCTCCGTAATTTATGCTTTTCATGTTATTGATTACTTTTCTTCTTTTATTTTAAGAACATAAGATAGTGAATGGGCTTTAAATTACCTTAAATTGCCTTGTGCTAATAATGTTTTGTGTATAAACCCCAAAACTAGACTAGTTTTAAAGAGGTTGCTTTTACTGAGAATTGAGATAGATAAGGGTGATATTAATGCATGTAGTTGTAGCCAACTCAAAAATATATTAAGGTGGGTGGATGTTGGGCAGAAGCAATTAATTTTATATCTACTAGTTGCGGCAAATTATAAGGTGGTGGTAGCTTTATACTTTCTTGAGTACCCCATTAATGAATATATAGATACATTAGACTACATTACACTACGTACACTTTTTTTTTCTATTTTGTTTCTGTTCAATTCCCATCTAGATTATGCTTTAAGTTGATCTTAGTTCAAAGAAAGTCTAAGGTGGAGCGGGCATATTGTGTAATTTGTATACCCATTCAATAAATTTTGGCTATGAACACACAATCAACGGTCATGATAGTGATAATGGAATCATCCAATAAATACACATACTTTTTTATTTGTTTTTAAGATTGAGAAAGTCTTAGATGATACGCCGTTCGCGGATTAATCTAATAAATTTTAGTAACTTTCACACATTCATTGCTCATAGTAGATGAAAAAGAAAATGTACCACTGATTATATTGTTATTGGATTACCCCATTGAACAGTCTTAAATTTTTTTTCAATTTATTTTAAGCTTTAACTTATTCTGTGAGATAGAAGTCTTTTATGAGATTATTTTTTGGAACTTGTTAACGATAATATTATTTTATTGGATTGTCTCATGAATGACGTGGTTGCGAAGCCACAGTTTGAGCCTGGTGTATTGAAAAGAGTATTGGGAATCATATTGACCTTTTTTATGTCGTGTGTGAAAAGGTTGTTGACAATGTTAAAATCAACAGCCCATGTGCTCTTCCAAGGACACATTGAAATCAAAATGGTGGTCATTCTCATCATTCATATACGTACATACATATGCTATCCATACCTTCATTTACAAGTTCTGCCAACAACAATTTTGGCTGACTCTTACTGCCATGTTGTTGGGTTTATACCGTCTTCATTATAGAATGCAGAGTTTGCCTGCAGCCTAAAAATTGGTTAATTGTTGTTAAGTTTACCAAAAATATTTACAATTAAGTGTCAGTCGAGAGTGTTAATTTTAAATCGAGGTTTGATAGATACATGTATGATACATGGCAGGGATTTCAATTAGCTTAGAGTATTAGTTTATGGTTTAATGCAACGAAAAGACATTTGTCCTATACTTTAGAATAGTTAGTTTATTATTTTATATTGACTAGTAAAAATAATAAATTTTTTTTTATTTTTATAATAAATCACCGCTCTTGGTGGCTGTAGATCTAGTTAGGTATTCTTTAATTTTTTATTTGTTATTAAAATAGAATGAAAATGTGTTAACTAAAACTAAATGGATGTACTGGAAAAGCGAAGTTCAAATAAAATTAACTGTAATTCATGGTGATGATTTTTTTTTTTTTTTTTTTAATCCATTCAAAAGGAAATGCAAATTTGCAGTCATTTAGCTCTTGTAATTTGATTTCATGCCATATATAATTGTTGAATTTATAATATTATTATTGTTAAAAAAAAATTTTAATAAACACATTAATTTATTGAGAAATGAGTTGCATCTAAACTTGATATTGAAGCTGCAATATTAAATAAGGCAGGTGAATAGATTAATAAGATCAATATAAGTTAATTTTGATATAAATGATTCTCATAGTTTGGGAAAATAAAATGCAAATCTAATTATGCTCAAAACCTAAGAAAGTATGAATGAATAATTTTAAAAAATATATATATATATTATCAACAACACCATAATGGGTATTAAAATAAAAAGAATAGTCATTTTCAAGTCATGTTGAAATTGTAAGAAACGAATGACAAGAAGAATTTATTTTTTGTTTCTTTTTTAATATTTTTAAAAGAAAAATATAGCCTAGCTTAATTGGCATCTCCTTAAATATAATAATAAATTTGCAGATTAATAAATAGAAATATGTTAAAAAAAAGATTTTTCAGAGTTATTTACAATGAAAAATATTTTAAAATTTTTACTTTTTTATTTTTGGATAAAAAGAAGATTGGTATCTATTTTTGGGGTTAAAAAAATATCTATTGGAAATATGTAAAAATATTTTTTGTTACATAAATTAGGGAAAAAAAAATAGTTGAATCAAAGAGAGTAATTAGAGAATTGTGTCATGCGATATTATGTGTTTACCTATTGCTAGACAATAGTATGTAGCAAATGTGACAACATTAGACAATGCTAAAATCAATTATTAAGATCATGACTAATTATTCATTGAAATTAAGATCATAACAAAAATTGAAAATTATTTATTTTATTTATGTTATTTTATTTTAAATAACATTTAAAAATTTTTATATCAAATATATAAATAATCATATCAATTTGCCTCGTGTAATTTGGTCATCCTCTATAATGAGTTTGTTTGAGATTACTGTATTTGTGATTTTTTTTTAATTATTATAAAATAAAAGCATTACTTAACGAATTATTAAGTAAAAAAATAATTTTAGAAATAAATTAAAAATATTAATTAACTACTTCATTTATTATAATTTTGGAGACAAACCTTTTATTCAAGAGAAAACTGACAAATATTCTCCTAAGTCACTTTCTTTTGCCCACCACCCCAGAATTTGGGCCTTTAAGTGGGAGTTCCAATTGATTCTGGACACCGAAAAAATTGTGTGGTATTATTGTATTATATTTTTTCTATATATATTATAATTTTATCTCCGAATATTTGTGGGAGCTTAATCTATTTTATAGGGACATTTTTATGTGAACTATACTATATATGTAATAATTATATTTATATATAATATAATATTATCTTTCATTTAATTTTACTATATAATTAATAATTACAAGTTTTGACTTATATATGATATATTATCTTTCATCTAATTGTAATATAATAATACTTTTAAAAATGTTACTTTCTTTAAAAAATGTTACCAAAATTAATCCCTAAATTTTTAATAGGGGCCAATTTTATAATCTTCACCCGTTCTCATTCCATTCCCATTATACATATATATAAATTAATTTTTTTTCATATATAATTACTTTTTGAAATAATTTTTATTGTATGTATTAAATGAAAAATATAAAACAATGTTATTTTTCCAATAAATTAAAAATATTTAGATAATATTTAATTAAAAATTCTTTATTTATATTTTTTATTTTATTTTAAATTTCAATAATATTTGTATAGTATATAATATAAGTTATTAAAAATAAAAAAATAAAAAAAAAATAAAAAAAGTAAAGTAGATAGAAAATCGTTTGCCTCATGGGAATTCTCCGTTGTCAGCCATTAAAATTATTAGAAAATGGAATAACAGGGTGGTGAACAAAAGTGGTCTCCCCTCGTCTTATCTTATTGTCGTGCAAGAGATTTTATCAGTTAAATCAACATAAACTTACCATTTTGCTTTACATCTTGCAATGACAGAGGAAACTCTGTTCTTTTGTTATATTATTAATTGTAAGTATAACCTTTCATTTCTCTTATTTTTTAAATATAATGTTTAATTACAAGAATATTAACATATACCAGCCCCAATACAGAGATTTCTCTTCACAATTCCAAACCTATAACAAAAGGACCAATTTCATTACTTTTAAAAGATCAATTAAACCCAAAAGATTGTATGTTCCACTTCTATGACTTTGTATATGGATCAACCCAACATTTATCCATATTTGCTGCTGCTCTCCATCTTTTTTGAAATATTTTGAGCTCTATATAAGACTGTCTTCTCACCTAAGAGAAATAAAATGACAATAGATTTATAATTAAATTACAAAATTCGAAGAAGTTTTCAATGAAGATAAAATTTAACATTGGTTATACTTACTTCCAATCGAGGATCTTTTAGACGAGAACGAGAAGATGATGCCTGTAATAGATCGGCGATTTCAAGCTTAGTTTCATTGATGACAAAAATGAGGCAATAAACATGAGAGGATTAGCAAATATCATAAAGCTTTTCACTGCGGTCGTTATATTTTGATTTTCAGAACTATGGAGTTTTCTAATAAATTTGCCGATATTATTGGACATTCATTAGCATGAGATGATGAATAAAACAGAAAATTTTCTCAATTGTATCAACACCCAAGGACATATTAGCAATAAAATCGTCCATTGACTCAAAAGGTTCGTAAAAATATTGGGCTAACAAGACAGAGACGGAAGATTATCTTTTGTAATCATTTGGAATAAGACTATGGCCTCAGAATTAGCTGAGGGATATCATTTGAAGTTAAGAAAATATTTAAGCTATTCAACATTAAAAAGGGAAATTATGTGTTTCACCTTGTTTGGGTCTCCAAGAGTAGGGCGACCATAATGGACTATATACTCGGTATCCACAATACCAACATTTTTGGTTCTGTCCCCCTATCAACAGAATGAATTAAGCAAATGGGCTTTGGGACAAGAATAAGTACAAGACAGAACAGAATAAAAGATAGGCAAGTGCTTGCCTGTGCACAATAACCAAGCTGCATATCTAGACCCCAAGCATGGATTAAGTCATTCTATCAAAACATAAAACGAAGCACATCACTTGAAACAGAACTGGACATGAAATATCTGAGAAGATTGCACCAGGAGATTCATTAACACACCTGGATCATGTACCATACACAACGCCAAGCAGCTCTTGAGAAAACAGGGGCCATCATCTCTATCCACCTACAGCAAGAGTTTTCATCTTAGTTGATAAATAACCAATTCCATATAGCTAACAACAGAGACTCCAATCTTTACAAAAATAAGTTTATTATAAGTGAGAGTTTACCCTGTACAAGGAGGCGCCTTGCTTGTCTTGTTGCAAGAACCAGTTTTGTAAGTCCTCCTGTTGACACAATGACCACGTACCAAAATATACAAATCAAGCTACTATTGTTCAATAAATGACGAGTAAACATGTAATTTTTGCTGTGCTGAGCAGATTACAGTGGAAAAGCAGAAGAAAAAAAAGAAACAGGTGGTAACGGGAGAACCTGTGCACTGCTGATCTACTGCTACGTCCAGTAATTTGATGATGCACCTCTGATTTGGAAGAATCCAGTGCCGGTTGTGATATCTCAAGCCCTTCCCTCTTAATGATTGACAAATACCTGAACGTGTACAACATTTGAGAACAACAAAACAAATATAGATATTAAGTTCAACAATTAATCTTTCAAAGACCTAATTTAAATGGGTTGTTGTGAATGTACTTATTTGGGCTGAAATTCTCAACGCCAAGGTCCTCATCCCAGAGGAAAATGTAACTGTATTCTGCAACTATGTCCGGATGCAAGAACCGCTTTGCAAACCACCTGAAAACCAAAACCCAGTAGAGCATAATCAAAATAATGAACCCTCTGTTAGAAGTAATTATGATAGTAGATGATTAAGACAACTTACCATTTTGTTTGATCAGCTGCAGAAACATGTATTACAGTATCATACCACTTAAAAGTCTTCCATTGATCAACGATTCCATCGTAATGGAAAAGCATTACAGTAAATTTACTCAATAAAAACTGCAAATTTGAACATAAAACAATTAAGAAAAATGGGAGACAAAAGAATCATTGAAATCGGTATTATGCATATGGGTTTAGACCGCTTAGTTATATACCTTTGTGACCATTTTATTGACTAGATCACTTTGCTTTATTCCAATCGCCATAGCAAATAAGTTCTTCGAAGAATTATCACTCTGTCCAAATAAAAATGAATGATTCTTAAATTCTAATTAGTGAAACTCAAAAAAGGGAAAACTTTTTTGGAAATTCAAGTAATTGGACGTCACAAATTGAAACATCCATTAGTTATTCAGAACAATGTTACCTTTGGAAAGCCCCACAACGGTCGCATCTTCAAGTTAGATGTTTTTGAGACAATACCTTCAGGTAATGTCTCACTTCCATTCGGCCTACATTGATTCTAAAGCCGATACACAAACGTAAGAAACAAATTCTTCATACACAATGTTTTAAGGAAGCGAAAACAAACCTCGCATTTGTTCAACTTTAAACTCGGTACAACCTCAAATCTCTGCAAAATAGGACCCAAATTTACACTAAATTTTGAATGAACTGATACCACCAGTTTGGTGCATAAGATAGAAGCAAGAACTTCAAGATTATCTGAAACATTGTATAAGAGGATATGGTATACAAATACAAATATACCATTAGGTGTTCCGGTGATAAAATTGCATTCCCCGAGAATAAGACTAGAAAAAGCACAGAAGCTGCAGTAAAAATGCTACAAAGACATGATCTTCTATTCTTTGGGTCTGCAACAACGGATACCTGAAAAATATTGCAAAAAATATTGTAAGTTATATGAACGAAATTTTCCCGAATCGAGTTGTGATAAAAATTACACAAATGAAGCAAAATTTTCAAAGAAAACACGTCTACAGTAGAATTTTTTACCGCGGATGCACAAAATCGAGTAGAGAATTATCACATCCCAAAACATAGAAGAATACAAAGAACTAGAAACCATTGCCATTGCAGCAATATACAATGAGAATATTAATAATTTGGCTGATGAACACAAATGTAAAGCTGAATGCAATATACTTATACCATAAACCAGAGGAAGAGCAAGGCAAAGGCAGTAAATTACTAATAAACCAAAGCGCCTATGAATTTAATACATGATGTTGACATGAAGCTTCAGCTGAATTTTTAGAGCTGTAATTTTATCAAAATTACAAAGTTTCAAATGTTGCAATATGAAGAATTGAGATTCAAATTATGACAAAATAGGGAAGAATTTCTTTCATTGATTATACTAAAACGCAGCGCTTCACTGATAACATTCGAATCTTAACCCAAATAAGAAAAACAAGTCAAAAAAGGAAAAAAAGAAAAGCAGAAGCAGAACAAGAAGAAAAAAATCTCAGTCTCTATTAACAGACAGGTATATGAAATCTCTAAACTAACAAAAAATACAAAAACAAACGGTTTTAAGTATTTAATTATATGAAAATATATTTTATTAATTAAATTTACAGCTGTGAAATTCATTTATTCATTCTCAACACCTGAATAACAAAACAATCATAAAACAAAAGAAGAATACTTACTAAATTGAGGGACGTCATACCCCAGAGGTCCTGAAACGGCAGCAACAATAAAAGACAAAACTTTGTAATTGGGTTTTTCTGCTTTTGATCGAAAGTGCTTCGTGCTTATGTCTTGGGATAGAAAAGCACTTTTCAAACAGCGAAAATCAACCAGACAACCTTGAAAGGGAAACAAAGGAGAAAGGCCTTTTCGGAGTGTCACAGAAAGAGAGAAAAAGAAAGAAGAACAAAGAAGAAGAAGAAACTGTTGTTATGTGTCAGGTAATGTAATGTTTTATTGGATGACCCGAAAACCATGGCCAGTTGTGAACTGAAAGCTTTCTGCCTTTTCTTCACTTTCTCATCTCAGCACGATCATTCATAATCGATAGTTAATTGTCATTCAATTATTGTAGTAATAACATTCAGGTACCTAATGTTTGAGATTTTCAACAAATAAGGACACCGGTAGTGAATCAATAATTCTATTGACGGAAATACCCTTTAGTTTTAAGTTGCATGCGATTTGGCTCTGTTTTAAATTTTATATGTTTATATACTTTTAATTATTTTTATGCTCTTCTTCATGCAAGACAATAACTTACACTAATAATTTTACTAGAGGTTTAACAGAACATTTTATAGAATATAGATTTGCATATTTTGTACAAAATAAATTTATAAAATAATATTTTATAATATAAAATTATGTTTTATATATATACACTTTGTTTATTAAAGGATAAATTTGTCTTTTTAATTTAGTTAGAGCCAGAAAAAAGTACTTTACATCATAGAAAGTAAGACTCATTATGAAAAAAAGTTTTCTCCGTGTAATTTTTTCTTACTTTGATGGTTATTGGCTGCTAATATTACTAATAATTAAATATTGTAATGATAATGTGTCAATTAATTAGAAAATGGTACCTATTTGTATGAATAAATATATATTTCTTTTATTTGTAAAAATTTCAAAGTATGGGACTTGGACGTTATTATTGTTTGTATTATCGCTCTATTGACAACAAAGAGGTTGACCGCCCTGCGCACGCGAAGGCATGTTCATCACATTTACTTTATTTTCCATAAAATAAAATATATTTATTTTAATATAATTTCTTATTCTTTATTCTTTATTCTTTATTCTTTATTCTTTATTAATTCTCTCCTCCAACTAATAAATTCTTGATTTAAAACGAGAGTTTGGATTAAGATGGATGTATCATGTTGTCTTCTATTTAATAAAATTTTATTATTATATACAACTTATAATTTTTTTTTGATAAAATTAGTATATTTATTTAATATAGTCTTGTTATATATTCAATTTTATTATTTTGAGTAATAATTTTAAAGCATGATGAGAAATAAAAACCCATTATATTCTCATTATCCCATCTCTTAATATCAACATTTGAAATTGAATATGATAATTAAATTGATTCGCTAATTAAAACAAATAATTTATTTCTCAAAAATTGTTTCTATGTAAATATTTAATTGTTTGTTATAAAATTATATCTTAATTATACCTTTAATTATTGGCAATTATAGTTTAGTTTGGATGGGATAGGACTCCTTTCCAAAGATGTATATCTATTTTTTATTATTATTTTTTTAAATTATAAATAATTAATTCTATGAATTTAAATTTTAAAAGGATATACAATTGAAGATAAAGGATATGTTTGTTACGGTTCCTTTTGTGCTTAATTTTAAAATCACAATCCTCTATTTTTCTCTGATAATTATATTTATCAACAATTAATTTGAAATTGATAAACCCAAAAATAATAATTTAAAGTTATACAATTCAGTTTCGGTAATATATCTTTCAAAAAAAAATTATGAGAAGAATTTTACAAAAATTTATTAATTATTAAATTATCAAGAATATCTTTTAATAATTTATTTTTTAAAAAAAGAAAAGAAAAGAAAACTCAGCTCCAAAATATTCAAATTTGCTTCATCTAGTAATAATAAAATGATTCACTTTTTTTTTTAGCAGTAATAACTAAACAATACGGAAAATTAAAAATAATTAACATTATAAAACCCTGGTAATTCTTGAAAAAAAAGGTGTAGGCACAAGTTTTTAGCAAAATTAGAATTTAAGTAATACTTTTTAAATCCAATTAATTTCTCAATTATATCAAACAATTTCATGCATATCTCGACCATTTCTCGAACTTAATTAAATAATTATTTTTTATAAAAAATATTATATATTACTATGAATTAAACTCCTTTTAGTAAAAAATTGAACAATCTAACCAAAATCATTTTATAAAAACAAAATTATATTATCAAATTAACCAACTAACACTCATTTGATATTTAAAAAAACTTACTAACATTGTTTTGAAAACAATTTTTTCAGAATTTACAACAAAATATACACTAATGAATACTTTAATTAATTTAAATTTAAACTGCCGGTTAAATTAATTATTTTAATTAGATTAATTTCTATTTTTGTTTGTTTGTTGGCCATTGAAAAAACTTTCAAAAGAATTGATGATGTTTGTTGTGGATGAATTTTGAATATTCGGACAATAATTATTTACCTAATTTATGAAGTTGACACCGTGGCCTAGTTCACATATTAAATATTAATTCATACACAAACACAAATATTTCAATTCCATAATTATTAATAGTATATATTTTTTTATAATTTTAACAAAAATATCTTAAGACCCATATAGTTTTAATTATGGAGGGTAAATTTAAGTGTGTGAAATTTAAAAAAATAAATATTGATAATATCACATCATTATGCTCGTTAACAACTTATTAATGTCAAATGATTTTAATTATTTAAAATCCCTTTAACCCCCATGGTTTCACTTTGATTATTCAAAAATCTTTAAGCTCTCATGACTATAATGAGTGGTGATATGGTATTAGTAACTCAGTTACCACGTCACTTAAAATATAAATTTTGAAATACAATTTGCATCCTTAATTTACTCATGATAGTTATTTAGGAGAGAAGGTATAATTAAAAAAATGAAAATAATTTAGTCCAAGTAACATTTTCTTATGAGTGTGACATTAGTCATTACAATAATGTTAATTTTGTACAAATTATTGTGACAGTGTTCATAATTAATTATCATGTTATTTTAGGTTTTTCTTTTTAGACGTTGGTGTTCTTAAATTTCATTTTAAGAATATATTAATTAATAATATCAGAAAAACAATTTTTTTTATATAAATTCATATAATATTTGATGTAACATAATTATATTATTGTTATATAATTTATTGTTTCTCAATTTTGTGATTTTTTTTATTCATGTCCAAAATAAAGATATCTAACAATAATATCATTTTGCATTGTTAGTTTATATAAATTAGTTTATATGCTTAGCATTACTTGTAATTAATATAACAAAATATTTAATTTTGGATACATTTTATCCTCTTATTTGCATATTTCCATTTACTTAATCAACCTTCTTCTTTTTTTTTTTTTTTTTAATTTTTTATATTTATGTACTTTATTAAGTTTAAATTTAGTAGTCCCTTTTTCATTTAAGATCACAAATATGAGGACTATAAGAACCAAATTTAGTATCATCAACTCCATGCCCAACCCCAACTCTCCTCCTTCTCATAAATTCTAAATTCAGATTAAATAAAATAAATGATTGTGAATATCAAACAGTCACCATCCTATTGACTTAAAACTTAAATTGACTTATAGAAATCTATGGGTTCAATTTTTTGCTTTTAATTTCTTATAATTTAATGATGGGATAATATTTTTGTTTGTCAAATTGAATTGGTGTCAATCAGATAGAGGAACATGCGACAGAACTCAATTAGATCAGAATAAATAATATTTGCAAAATAATTTTGAAAATGGAGTGGTAGTTTATAATAGTATAAATATGTCTTTTTCTTTAAGTTTATTTGTATTTGAGTATGCAAAATGTTGAAAAAGAATTAAAAAAATAAATTTTTTGAGTAAATTTACACTAATAAGTAGAATTTTTAATATTAATTACTTGATTGATAAATATATTTTTTTAGCGATTAAATTTTTAAAAATTATGTTAGATGAGAAATAAAGTAAAATTTTTAAAAGAATTTTATAAATTTAACCTTGTAAAAAACTAAAAAAGCTTTATTGTTGTCCAAAACTTATGTTTCTAAAAGTAGATTTTAAGTAGTAAATGTATATTTTATACTTTTACAAATTATACCATTATTTACTAAGTTCTGTGTTATTAATTATTTAAATTATTGTGAATAAGAATTAATTAAATATAACTAACTATTTTTTTTATATAATGCATATTTTATTATTTATTAGATTTTTACTCATAAATTATAATATTATTTTTTATTTATCAGTATAATTAAATAATTTAATTTCTATCAATAACTAACTTGTTCCGTCGAATTTAGTGCTATTAACTCTATCCACAACTCCTTAACCTCCCCGCCGTCCCCACCTCATAAATTCTAAATTCATATTAAATAAAATAAATAATTGTAAATATCAAAGTCCCCATCCTATCGTCTTTAAAACTTAAAATTGACTTAGATATCTATGGCTTCAATTTTTTGTTTTTAATTTTAACTAATTTAATGATGGAGAAGATTGATGATGCTCATTTTAATTTGTCAAATTGAATTGATCTCAACCAGATAAGATAGGATAAAATATGATAAGATTCAATTCGATGGAATAAAATTTAATGGAATAAGATTGATATGGGTTTGCTTCATACAATTTTTTTAAAACATAATATTTCAAGATAATTTATAGAGTAAATTTTTTAATAAAAATTATTATTGTTTAATTGATAAAAATATTTTTTAGCAAAATTATGTAATTATCTCAATAAATTTTTTTTAAAAAATTTATTTTTGATAAAAGATAAAGCAAAATTTTGAAAATAAAATGAAAGTATATTAGATAATTTAGTCTTTTTAAAGAATCAATAAATTAAAGTTGTATTAAATGAGAGAAATGATTGACGAGACTGATTTTAGTCTGTCAAATTGAATTGATTGCAAGGAGATAGGGTTAGTTGTGATAAAGACTGAATTGGATGTGATAAAATTTAATTGAATGAAAATTGGAGAGTTTATTTAATGTAATATTTTTAAATTTTTTTTTTTTTTTTTTTGAGTAAATTTATATCAATAGAGTTTTTATAAGTAAAATCTTTAATAAAAATTATTAGTTATTTGATTGGCAAATATATTTTTTAGTAAAAATTATGTAATTTTCTCAATAAACAAATTTTAAAGATTATGTTAGGTAAAAAAATAAAGTAAAATTTTAAAACAAAATAAAAGTATGCCGAATAATTTAGTTTTTTTTCAGAAAGCTTATAAAGTTGACACTCAAAAGAGCTTTAGATTGTTTATTATTTATAATATATTTTATTATAAAATTGCTATATCTAATATTTATTTATTAAAATAATTAATTAAATAATTTAAATCTATCCATCAGATGATTATTCCTTGCAAATTACCAACAGATTGCAATTTTGAAAGAAATCATGGCACAAGATATATATCAAACTGGAATTTATATATATATTTTAGAAATAGAAAATGGCTAAGCTATCCTATTGATTGAAAATGAATTATCTTATAGATGAAGGACAAAATTAGAATTTTATTATTTTAGAAATTTTGTTATTTATTAATTTCAATTTTTATATTTGATATATTATTAAAATTTTATTTTTTTTTAATCTAAGTATATTTTCTTTATTCTGAGTTTCTCATAACTGCAGGTTGCTTCTTCGACACATTCAATAAGTCTTATTTTTGACGATGTGGCTCCATCCATCGCCGATTCTACATCAAAAACATAATCAGATTCATCGTAATTCCAGACTTTTGATTCCCTCCAGTCGTTTGTAGTATTATTGAACTCTTCAACTTCATCAATAAAGCTTAGAAAGAAGAATAATGGTTTCGGGTAGAGAAACAAAATTGTTTATGCTTAGATTTAAATTCTCTCATGACAACAATTTGCCAATATCATTTGGGATTGTTCCTTCCCCAAGATTGCAATCACTGAGATCCAATGTTGTTAAAGAGCACAAACCTGACATAGATGGCAACATCAGGGGCACATGATTCCAACTTCTTCACGGAAAAATGGATGACATCGATTGTCTCATTGCTGTTTTCTACTTGCCACGAATTCTCTGGCTTATTTTCAAGTTTGGAGCAACTAGAGTTGTTCAGAGTTCTAGGAGATTTCAAACTCTTAACTGTGCTTGGAAGTCTTATTAGATTTTTCTAGTCTTTCAAATTCAACAAAACAAGTCGAGGAAAGATGGCTTTATCAGGTGATGGGAATGGTTGATTCTCATCAATTTCAAATTGTTTAAAGGCTGTTGAGAGAGAAAAAGTTAAATATCAACAAGTACTTGAGGGATGAATGACTACAACTACCCACAATTGTTACGTGCAAAAGTAATATAAACATTTGAAAGAATTGATCTACTTCGATTCCACTCGTTTGTTCGATGCGGATTTAACACATGTTCACTTCGACAGTTTTTTCCAATTGAATATTTGATGGCAAGGATTTCAAAGGATATCCATTCCATTCAAGTAAATATTAACTCGTCAGAGAGATACTCAAGGCCATTTGGGAGTCGTAGATTATGAATCCGGAGCAATCTTCGGTCGGTCGTCTTCGAAAATGCTGTAGCTTTTGCACTTAAATGCACCTCTTCACTAGGAAAGTAATCGACGTTTTATGACTTCAACTTCTTCATTTCATTTCCCTAAAAATTATGAGAAAAGGATAAGTGAAGAAAATAATTTGAAGAGGTTAAAAATTAAAAGTTGTGTTTTTCACTTGAGGTTGTCAACAAATGGTGAATGTCTGCTCCTTCCTATAATCTACTGCGTTTTCTCGGCTCCTCACGCATTGTCTCATGCATCCACAATATTTTGCCATGGAAAAAGAGCTATTGGGGATTTCTCGATAAGAACAATTACTCTAATAACAGGGTCAAAACCACAGTAATCTCTATCACGCCCTTTAAAGAAACATGCAATCACAAGAAATATTTTCTTCTCATGTAGCCCATCAAAACTTATTTGAAATATCCACAAAATTTCATTTGCCAAATCTCTTTTTATTCTTTATAGTAAATTTTCCCATTCTTCCATAGTTTAACCAAACAAAAAGAAAACCTGAACTTTGAGAGCTAATGAAAGGCCAGTAGCATACTTCACAATACATTTATATAGATGCCCATATTCTTTGCAAGGCTGATGGGTTTTAAAAACTTTCATATAGAAGACGGAGAGCTTCATCAAAATATAGTTCTTCAAGCTCATATACTCATCCACTCCATGTGCCATCAATAAATGTTTACTTTTTAATATTATTGTGATCCTACTACCTAAACCAAAACAGCCGTACTTTCCAGCTAAACTGTCCAATTGGTTTAAGTTAGATACACAATCGATAACGAGAAGAACCTTTTTACTCCCTAACCCACTTCTTATCATGTAGACATCCTCATTGATATTCCATACGTGACTGCGTTTGTAAATTGACAAGCAGATTCAGTAATATCAGCTAGAAAATTACTTCCTTCAAAATCACAGGATATTCTCTCAAAAATAACTCTTGCAATTGTTGTCTTACCTAATCTTCCTATCCCTTAGATTCCTATCATGCGAACATTGTTGGACCTTGTATCTAAAATCGACATTAGTTCCTCCAAATGTGAATTTATTCCCATTAACTCTGTGAATCTCAAGATTTATAGAAATTAATTTACTTGTTATCTCCTTGGCAATATTCGTAATAAAATTTGCTTCATTTCTGTCAATTGAAAAAATATCGGTAAGTATTTGGTGGTCAAGTCTGATAAATAATTTAGCCATTCCTTATTCTGAAATTTTGAGAATGTGTGTATGTGTACATAAACATATAAAAGAAGTAGAAATAGCAATAGTTAAATAGTCGTCCTTCAATTGCCATCCAAGTGATATTGGCCACCTTATTCAGAGCGTTTCTCCATTTTATAGCACCTTTTCTGTATTGTCCTCGAAAGCTTCTTCCTGTTTAGCAAAAGCCTTTCGAAAAATTTCTGTTTTTTTTTTTCTTATCACAGTCGGTTCCACATGAGAGAAAATTTTAAAAACAACTTGCTGATTGCCAATTTAATCTTCCGTTCTGTAATCTTAACTAGTAAGTCCAAGCACCAAGTCGAATCAGCGTAGTTTTCCGAGAACCAGGAACTGAAAATCTCGATGCTTCAATTGCTTTGAGAAGTTCCGGTAAGGTGCATTTGTAATCCTGAATGCATCGACTCCATTTTGAGTCAGAGCAACATAAAGATGATTGGTGAAATTTTTACAGGTGTCTTGGCAGATGATATGACTGTCAAATCAACTGATTTTGCAGCGCCATATTTATTTAGGTCACCAAAAAATTGAAGTTGAAAAAGTGACTTTCTAATAACAAATTAAGGGTTGGTTTTATACTGTAATCATTAAAAGAAAATATAATTTTAGTAATAATATTTTTGGCAATAGTAAAAATTTGGTCACAAAAACTATATTTCAGCGACAACAAGATACATGACATTGCAAAAAAATTTGTGAAAAATTAATATAAAATACTAACATTTAGCAACATCAAAATCATCACCAATAATCTTAAATTCATATGACATCGAAAATGAGAGCTTTTAATAACAAGAGAATGACATTGCTAAAAAGACTATCGGCAATGATATACAATGGATAAAGGATACTTTTGGTGGTGACACAAAAGTACAGTACATAAAAAAATAAAAGATATTTCTTTTATTCATGACATGCATGCCGTGACTAAAGATTGTTTTTGTCGATGGCATAATGTTATAGACAAAAAGATAAAAAAAATATATTTTTTATTGATGATATACAAGATCGTTATGTTACCAAAAGTAAAAGTATGTAAATTTAAATCGATTTAATTTAAATTGATTCAAACTGTTTGATTAAATCGATTTAAAAAATTTTAAATTAATTTTTAAATTGATATTTTACAAAATACTATTGTCGGTTTGGATTGTGAATTGAATTAATTTAAAATTGTAAACTGTCAAACTAAACCGCTTAAATAAATATTAAATATATTTATTATTATTGTATTATAATATTATAATTATATAATAAAATAATACATTAATTATTTT
>JAWDEX010000009.1:12322269-12333647 GCA_035221805.1 Trichilia hirta
AAATTAATTTATATATTTTTAATATAAAATATTATAAATTAAAGTATTAAAATTTTGAATTAAATTTAAAATGTTTTTTAATAAAAAATTAAATTATTTTTTAAAAATTTGTATGATAAAAATTTGAAATTTATATGATAAAAATTAGAGACTTATATGATAAAATATATACTTTTGTTTCAAGTGAAGGAAATATTTATTATTTTTTTAAACAGCGAGGGTATTTGTTATAGAGAGTATTTGACTCCTTAAAAAAATTTAAGGGAGAATTTGTCTTTCTCCTTATAATAATTAAAAAATTTGAATTTCTAATTTCTTTTTTGAAAAACATATATTTTAGTATATGATAAGTTTATTTTGTGCCCCTTCAACCATCCCCAACTTCAGATTTTTCAATAATTAAAAATTCCATATAATTAACTATGAGAGAATATTTTTATAAATCTAAAAAATAATATTATCAAAATAAACGTAAAATTTTATTTTTATTAATCATACTAATTTTACATCTTTTTTGCTTAATATTATCAATCCATTTTAATTAGTATAGTATAATTTATATAAAATTTTATATTTTAATATTATTGTAATAACATATAATATTAAATATAGAATGTACACTGTTACTATTGCAGTCTATTTTTAATGGCGTAGGGAGCAGCTAAAAAATTATGATTGCTTTGATAAATAAAAGGAAATTTTTTCTGTTTATCTGTCTATTCATGAGGGTGAAAGACAGTTGGCAGCGTATGGATGAACCACATTGAAATGCGTAACCTATGACCGTCCACCTGCATGCACTGCAATTTGCATGCATTTTGTTCATATCTCTCAACCAACGCGTGTCAGTCAAGAATGCTGCAAACAATTTCATTTCGCTTCAAGAAAATTCTTTAGTCTCTTCCTCTCTTTTCTGGGTTTTATTTATTTATTTATTTACATAGAGTGATCTCCATAAACCCTAGATGCCATCAGACTCCAACCTTAGCTACTCTCTCATAGCTGCTCAAATAATATCTATCAAGAGTATTAGGTCCAGACAAGCAAAGTATAGAACTAATTATAAATACCCATCTCGTTCTAGATCAGGTAACTAATCTTTGTGCGTTGGTTTGCATTTTTTGGAAAACTTTGAAACTTATCGGCTGGTTTCCTTTCCTTTCAGTTCTATGTTCTCGGTTGCCAAACAGAAAATTTACATTCTTATATTCACTGCAATTTTCATCAAATTAAGGGAGAGCTATGTGTGTTACATAATTTCTTGATTTGATATTTTCTAAGTTGGGTAAATGGGATAATTTTTCCGAGCCTCTTTCTGTATGTATGTGTGTGCGACTGTTATATGTAGAAGTTTAGTTTTAATTTGTCTATATATTCGATGTAAACACATAAATTTCATTAAATCTTGATAGATGGAAGACCGATATCGTGGCGAGGAGTGGGTTATTGAAGAATACCCATCAGAAAAACAGAGTGGTAAAGTGAGTTGGATATTCAACAGGGGATTAAGTGTGGGAAAAAAGATGTTAGTGACAAGTTTTGTGATATGTTCAGTGCCTTTGGTTCTTCCGCCACTTGTGGTTGCATCAATCATCGCTTTCGTTTGTTCGGTCCCTTCCGGGCTCTTGTTGGCAAGCTATGTTTGCACTGAAATGCTCATGAGTAAGTTGCTTCCAAGGTCTAAACCTCCTCCATTTTTGCTTGGTTATGGAACAGTCTCCACCGTTGAAAAGGTTGAGAATGAAGAAGGCTATTCTTGTGTGGAGCTTAAAGGAGATATAGATATAGGAAAGAAGGAAGAAACTGGGCACCATGAAGATCTTGATAAGTTTGAAGGTAAAATGGAGGAAGCACCAGCAACAGAAATTGAGGTGACAATTGAAGATGTCAGAAAGGAGGTAGAGAAAGAACCGGTAATTAAGGATAGAAATAATCGGCCTACAGTCGTATATGCGGTTAATGTTGTTGTTGTCGACGTATCTGGAGATGAGATAAGTGGTGGAATTGTTAAAGAACAAGGGGCACCAGGATTTGAGGTAGAAACCGTAGAGGTGCAGTTATGTCAGAATACTGACACGGGGGAAGACGAGGAATTAGATAGAGAGACAAGAGGATTACAAGAAAAAATCAGGGATGAGGGTATTACCGATACTCGAGAGGAGGATAAGCAGAGTTTGGAACAATTACCAGGAGATGCAGAGGTGGAAGAGCAGAAAGGCAATAGAAATGATTATGGCAATACCCAAATGGAGAAACCTCATAGAGTGACTGGAGTTGAAGAAAGTACTAATAACAATATTCCCAAAGAAAGTCCCGAGATGAAGGAGATGAAACCCGGAGAACCGGCCGAAGGATCAACAGTTGAAATAGTTGGAACAACAAATGTTGGCAACACGACCGCAGAGAAGCAAAGAGAGAAGCTTGCTGTGTTGCAAGGAGAAAGAACAAACAATGATATTTCGAATAATTCTCTGCAAGATAATCAATTGAAGAGAAAGAAGGAAATTGTGATGTCCATAAATGCAGATGCAAGAGAAATTGCAGATGAAAGTGGGTTTGACTTGGACGATAGTAAACATGCTGTTGAAGGTAGGTAAAGGTCTACAAATATTAGCTCCATTTTTTCATTTGTGTCAAAGATGATTTTGATTCCATAAATGAACTTTAATCATGTGTCTGCAGGAAATGAGATCTCTTCTAGTAATGCAAGCCTTGAGACCGCCGATAACACGGAGCTTACTGTTACTGCAAGAGAGCATGAAAGTGACAATGTTTCTGGAATTTCCTCAGAGAAAGACCATGGTATAGCTTCCAGTGAGGTTAGAATCTATTCTGTGTTTTGCTGATCACCAATTCGTATTGAGACTATCTTTATTGTGATGACAAGATAATGAACTAAATTATTTCAATCTTCCATGCCCTTAGCTCTACTCTCTTTCTTTTTTTCCCGATAACTCACCAGTGTCCGATGAGTAAGATTTGCACTCCTAACGCCTATAGGATTTAATGAATTCGTTGGTTGTGTTATCATGATTTCATTGCATACACTCTTTGAAGCCAATTTAAGCTTATTGGTTACTCAATTAAAGTTCCATTCACACCTCACAAAAATACGTTCTGGCTACTGGAAATGTTATATAATATATATATTAAAGCACATAATATTGAGATTCCGGGACGATATTGTTCACTCTTGGTGTGCTTGATTGAACTATTCTTCCCCTTAGTCGATTTTCAAAACAATCACAACTTTGAAAGTACGTACATGAGCAATTAATTTAACATCACCAAGGATAAGCAATCATTAAAATTACTTGTTAAAAATGAAATAAGTATTAGTACAAAAATACGTTTAGTTGCACTGGACAATAAAACTTACATTATATATGCCCTAAATAATAAATATTATCACATTATAAATTTAAAGCCCTAATACCTTTCGTTTTGTTTTTTCCTTGTGTAACATTGGGCTAAAGGAAAATTATAATATTGATTCTTATTAAAAGGAAAATGAATATTAGATAGACTACTTTATCATTTAACTACATCGTGGTTGAGCTTTAAATTTATATGCACATCCCTTTTGTTTGATTCTTGAAAATTCATATATCATAGTTCTAGTTTTGAATGTCTACACGCCATTTCAACTGGTTGCAACTAGATATATTAACAATACACCCGAAAACAGTGAGTTTGAATTTCTGTGGGAAGTAGCAGTAGTGATATATTTTGATAGATTATTTGCATAAATTTGATAAGTTGCTAGCTGAATGTAAAATTAAGAAGATTTCTTATTGTTAAAGGTAATAAGTGAGAAAAAGGTGTGGCAACAAATCGATGCAATGCGAAAAATCATTGGATATAAAGTTGCAAAACAACCAACATGCTTGGAGGAGCTCAAGGTTCTTTACTTGTTCACCGGAGTTGAGCCACCGGCGTCATTCAAGGATCCTTCTGATCTACAGGATATGAACGCTAAGCTTCGAATTCTCATGGCTGTTGTTGGAGTGAAGTAGCCGTAGTCATAGCCTAGCATTGGCAGTAGTAATCGGAGACAACATCTTTGTTTGTCCGTGCATGTAGTTTTTAGATGTCGGGTTTTTGTTGTTTTATGAATAATTGAAAGTTTAATGTTTGGCTTTTGGTTTTGCACGGCGAAGGATTTTTAGAGAGTGATCAGAAGTGCTTTTTAAAAGCATTTTCATTTATTGAGTATGTACTTGTGTCCCTTTTCATACGTGGCTATGGTAATTAGAAAGAAGTACTGTACTTCTTGTGTTTTAGGGAATAATGATAAGCCAAGTGAAGTGGGTGATGTTGGTTTCTTTCGTTTATTGCGTATTTGTTTATTTGCGCAAAAATTGGAATAAAACAGATTTTGGGGTATTAAATTTATCTTTCCTAATTATAATTATTAAAGATAAAAGAATACATATAAAATGTATAATTTATTATTAATATAAAATAAAATTTTTAAATATTGAATATTAATATAAAAGGACATTAATTTTATTAAACAATAATATTATTATTATTATATTTATTCTTGGTATTTTGATGAATTAATAAATGGGATAATAATAATAATTTATTATATGAGATTTGTTAAAATTATTTCTAAATAAATAGTTTGATAACTTTTAATAAATTAATCTTAATAAGAATTTT
Organism: Trichilia hirta; assembly: GCA_035221805.1. Classification (NCBI taxonomy): domain Eukaryota; kingdom Viridiplantae; phylum Streptophyta; class Magnoliopsida; order Sapindales; family Meliaceae; genus Trichilia; species Trichilia hirta. The sequence goes on from JAWDEX010000009.1 coordinate 12,326,938, forward strand.
AAAAAATAACTGAAGTCAGCAATTAATTTATTATTTTGACAAATTATAAGGATTAAAATATTATTTTTTACTAAATTAAATGAAAATTAAATAATTAAAAAAGATATAAAATCTAAAAAGGCGGTTAGGCCGGTTTGAATGGGCCATCGCCACGCCATTCGGCAGAAAAATTCAAATGGCCTGCAACTAATTAGATCGTCCCCGGTCAGTCTGAACCGAACCGTTTTAATGTACACGTCACGAACTGAAACGGTGAGTATTAAGAAATCCATATCTATTGGTAGCAAGTGTCGGTTATCGAGGTTAGGGAGACGGAGAATCCGAAAACTTGCGGGCTGCAAACTCCAAGCAACGAAATTCGGACTAAACTTTGAACAATTCTTTCTCTTTCTTTCTGTCTTTGTAACTAAATGAATGAGAAGCCCGCCATCTCTGTTATCTTTAACTATAGATAAGGCAGTTCTTAATCTCTCAAACATTGATGATCTATCTTATCTTCCGGATCACATACTACTAGATCTGTTCCTGGTACTAACCGCTTATTTTATTTTTTTTCTTTTTCGTGAATCATTTAGAAAATCTGAAATTACTCATATCGTATTTTGTAGAATGATTATTTCGGTCAACTGAAATTGGTGTTTAGTCTGTTGTTGAATTGATTCGATTAGGTTTTGGATATGTGGGCAGATTATTTATTCATTTTTTAAATGAATTATTACTCAAATGAGATTAATAACTTCCATGGATGGAGTTTCGAATCATTTTGATGAGATTTATTGTTAGCGTTTTATTGTCCCTTGTTTGTAATATTCATCGATCTTGTTTACTGTTATAAAGTAGGCATCAATTTTAAGAGCAGGGTTAACACTAGGTATAGTCAACTGCTTGCAAGCTGTATGATAATCAACGAAGTTTGAGCCTTTGTGAGTAAATGGAACTTGTTGTTGGTTGAATTTTTTTCAATGAATCATTTAGAAAACATTGCAGTACCCGTATTGTATTTTATAGAATGGATGTTTGTGTCCACCGAAATGGTTGTTTTCTATATTGTTGAATTGATATTGGATATGCTTTGTTCTTATTTTTCTTTTGTGATTAGTGGGTGAATGCATCCATTCCTTAAGATTAATCGTTTCCATCAATGGAGTTTTAAACCATTGTGATGAGATGTATTGTTGTAATTTTTTCGTTACATTCATGATCTTCTTTACTATTATATGGGTGGCATCAATTTTAAGATGAGGTTCGACACTAGATATAGTCAACCGCCTGCAAGCTGTATGATAAGCATTTAAGTTCGAGCCTTTCTCGGTGAATCAAAGATTTCTGACATTATTATTATTTGGAAAAGTATTTTAGGATAAAATATGTAACACATTATAAGATCATTGGGAAATGTTATTTGTTTAATATGTGTGAGATTTGTGCCAATCAAAAGTTGCAAAGCTTGGGAATTTAACTAATCCAATTTCGAATTTTCAATTCATTAGTTTTAGGTGCAGGACATGAAATGATTTTCAAATCCTGAAGAATTTTGAATATGGTATGATGGCAATGGTTGGATAATTGAAAAGTGTAACCGTCAAGTATTTTATTTTATTTTATTTATTTTATTTATTTTTTTTTTTCCCACAAACTGTGGTTGAATTCATATAGTTTGACTGAGGATTTATTCAGCTTAGTGTAGCAATAGGTTTTGATTGCTATAGGGTTTTGCTTGAATAGGGAATATTTTAGGGGTTTCAAAGTACATGGTCTTTTGAAATTAGATTGAAGTAAATTAGAGTTAGTGGCAGCAGAATATGGAGAAGAGAATTCTGAGACTGACTGCAAGTTTGAAGATTGGAACTTGTTGCTGTGGTGTTGTTGGGCCATGAGTCCTATGGCATATGCTTGTTGATTATGTATTAGATCATATCGTACTTCCTGGATAGGGAATTATGGATGTAGCCGAAATCTCAATATAGGATTGAAGATTTTCCTTGGATAATTGGGGTTGTTAAATTATATTAATGCATGGCTAAAATTTTCAATAGGAACTAAGTCATTGCTGTCGTATGGGTAAAATTAAAAAAACAAAAGTTCTAAGGGTTACGTTTCTTGATCGTTTAATGTTGAGTTGTGCATCTGGACAGCTAATTTTGTACCCAGTGGTAGTGATACCTTTGGTTCAGCGTGCATGAGCAGTTTTCTGTTTTCCTAACTAATCATAATTTAATGTATTCTTTTTCTTGAATTTCTTTTCTTTTCTATTTTCTCCCTTAGAAACTAAGTATACATAATAGTTTGACTGTCAATTATCAGGATATGCTGGCCCCATTTATTTGTTATAATTAGGATGGGCGCTCGTTTTCCTTGTTCTAAACCAACACATTCTCTTTTGGTTGTCAATTTTACTGATACATTATTCACTAGCTTGCTTTTTATGCATCATTAGGTACCTCACCTTTCTTCCTTACGCTTTTGGCTATTTTATCAGCACCCTTCTAATTTCACTAATTTTCCTGATTCATAGAGAACATTGAATGCTGGAAAGTTGACTGAGAAAGTCTTGAAGCTGTTCGTGGCAACTGGAAAAGATGAAGTCCTATTTCTTATCCAGGCACTAAATATCAAGCATACCCTCACCCCTGTTCTTCCTACCAGTAAGCAATGAGCAAATTTTCATTTTTCTCTTTCTTAGGTGAATTTGTTAGTTCAGACCATATCTAACATTTTGAATATCTTTTGACAGGATGCTCTGAGAAATTCTAAGATGTTTTAAACTTGTCCAAACTTACGCTTGAGGACATTTAAGTCAAATACAACTGCTTTTAGGAGAGCAACCAAGTTTTCCTATTTGAATCATCACCTTTACAGTTTGGGAAGATGAGTCAAGAAAATATCAAGGATAGTGAGGTAGACATTGTCATAGGAGCACTGCAATCTGACCTGACAGAATTCTTGAATGCATGGAAACCAGTATTCTCTCGATTCCACTTGATAATAGTTAAGGATCCTGATCTTAAAGAGGAACTCAAGATACCTGAAGGTTTTGATCATCATATCTATACTAAGTCTGACATTGACCGAGTTGTGGGTTCTTCAACATCCATTCTCTTCTCTGGTTATTCATGCAGGTATTTTGGTTATCTTGTATCTAGGAAGAAATACATTATCTCTGTTGATGACGATTGCCTTCCAGCTAAGGACAATAATGGCAATTTGATAGATGCTGTGGGCCAGCATATTATCAATCTTACAACTCCAGCGACACCTTTCTTCTTTAATACACTCTATGACCCGTACCGCGAAGGGGTAGATTTTGTTCGCGGGTACCCATTTAGCCTGCGAAGTGGGGTTGACTGTGCTTTGTCTTGTGGCCTCTGGCTAAACTTAGCTGATTATGATGCACCTACCCAGGCCCTCAAGCCAGAGCAGAGGAATTCTCATTATGTTGATGCTGTTATGACTGTTCCAGCCAGGACCCTCTTACCCATTAGTGGAATTAACATTGCTTTTGATCGTGAGGTGGTGGGGCCGGCTTTGTTTCCGGGTTTGAGATTGGCTGGAGAAGGAAAGCTAAGGTGGGAAACCATTGAAGACATTTGGTGTGGAATGTGTGCTAAGGTTGTATGCGATCACCTAGGTCTTGGTGTTAAAAGTGGTATACCTTATGTATGGAGAAAGGAAAAGGGCAATCCAATAGAGAGCTTGAAAAAAGAGTGGGAAGGGGTGAAACTGATGGAGGAGATAGTACCGTTCTTTCAGTCAGTGAAGTTACCACGGACCGCAACAACAGCCGAGGATTGTCTGCTTGAGATGGCAAAAGCACTCAAAGAGCAGCTTAAAAACTCAGATCCTATGTTTGCTCGTGCTGCTGCAGCCATGGAGGAATGGGTTAAAGTTTGGAAGGCAGCTGGTACCCGCTAATCCCCTTCTGGCGCTTAGGAGAGTTAATTAGTATTTCTTCGTCTTATTTGTTGCATTTCATCATGGTCCTTTTCTACATGGGATGGAAATAAAAGGACGACATGTAGTAGTTACTGTTATGAATAGAATGTTTGTGTTTATGCATGAGACAGAGTTAGGCTAGGCTAGCCTATTTGGTTAAATTTTTTGGAGACAGCTGGATGTAGCTCGTCTTCTTTCCTTGTTTTGGTTATTTGTTGGTTCAGATGTTTCTAATTTTTTATTATTAATCTTTTTCAATTTGCCTTAGTACATTGGACAAAAATAAAGGTCATTGTGTGTTTTGGAAGAAGAATAATGTTTTATGTTGTCGTTTATTTTAGGAGAGGAAGACATTTTCATTCCTTGACTATTACAACCATGGCTACCCACTCCTCTTTTATGTTTGTGTTTTGTTCAAATATATATTGTTAAAACTTGTATTTGATGTTTGAGCTTAGAGCTTAGTTATTATTTGACAACAATGACAGTTATGGCTATAATTTACACTCCAATAAGACCGCCTTTAATGTTCATTGGTTATAACCTCACTGAGATGGAACCGATCCACCACGGTGGTTGACACCAACGGAGACGCCTATGTATTTTTTTTTTTCCAACATGCCATTTTTCAAGTTTTATGTACTGCATTGTTTTTAGTGTTATCTAAACTAAGTCTATTATACCGAATGCTGGTTTCAATGGGCATTTTTAAAATTATAAGAGAATTTAATTCTGTTGATCCTCGAATTTGGAGGGTTCAGTACGTAGGAGAAATTCCTTCATGTTTGATCTATTTACAGAAAAGCATCACAGAAGATAATTAGTAGATGAGTGACGTAAAATTATCATGATTTCTCTATAATTTGAACTTTTAGCAAATAAACCCCTTCAAATTTTGAGAATTCAATTGACACAACTTTTTCAAGTAAAATTTTTAAATGGAGAGTTTAATTAAAAAATAAAAATAAAGTATTTTTAATTATTTATTTGTTTTAAAAATTTGAAAAGTATTTTTTCTTCAAAACTTGAAAAAAAAAAAAATAAATATCAAAAAATGGTTACAGAGCAAAATTTTGGGCAAAGGTCATGTTGCTTTTTGTGCGAATCGCCACAAAGACAATGGTAGTTCTCCTTTCTCGCTACTTAGTTTTTGCTTCTTTTTGGATAATGCTTGTTCTTCCTTGCTCTTACTTTATATGTTCGTTGGTGCTCCAAGAAAGGTCTCTTGGCTTTCAAAACAAGTTCCCGCTTCTTCTTTGCTCTCTTACTTGGTTTATTCCTACCCTTTGTTTTATTCCTCAGAGTAATGCCCTCCACAGCCTCAACGGCAGATTCCATATCGTACTCTATCTCCTGCTTTGTTGGTTTCTCTTTCTTCCTCGCTTGCCTCACTGTACCAATCTTAGTTGGGTCCAGCGCGATAGTTTCAGGTAGGAGCTTGTCAAGAAGAGAGCGCACTTCCTTCTCCCTCCTCTGTTTAGATGTTTCAAACGGATTTGCCACCCAAGAATAAAAGTTTGGTTCTCCAGATCCTGGAATAAGAATACTAGACCAACCCATAGAGTGCCTTATGCTTAATGCATCTTCTTATGGTCGAAATGAAACTCTCTATTTGGTAACCTTTCACCATAGAATGACCCATGTATCTACTATAGTTCTGAGATCCAGAGAAATCTTGCAGAATCTGTACATACGATCCCGTTCCAACAGCAAGCAAACCTTTCTGACTAAAATCTAGTGTCTTTGCATGTCTAGTCAAAGTTTGGAGAAAGTAATATTTTCTCAAGGACCAAATCTTAATTTTCTGTTCTTTGCCAGACGTGGCCATGAGATGGCAATTTGGATGGAATGCTAATGCTGAAATAGTCCCCTGATCACATAGCATCTTGACAAGGGGAGTGGCGGTGGTGGGTTTCCACATGGTTACAGTACCACCTGACTGTCCCAACGCAACAACCCCGTTATAGGGATTCACCTGCATTACATCAGTACGACCAAGATCAGTCCGAAAATTACCCGCCATCTCGCCTGTTGTAACATCCTGATAACGGAGCTGTACAAATTTGTTTATGGATGCCAAGAGAAAGTGATTTCTCAGAAACTGAAGTTTCAGAACTTCACCATGCTCCTGTAACATTTGAAAAGCATAAATTCTACCGAGTCTTGATAGTACCCATTAGCAAATTTCAAAGAACCACAGCCCAAGTGATGGGAATTATCCTAAACAGTGAACTGACTTTTAAACAGTGAAGTTCAGTGCCATCTCGGTTATAGATATAAGGGTACCTGCCATAATTTAAAACTCTTAGTTTTTTCATTGAAACAAAGCTATATAATACTCTGATTACGATGTATTACAGTTCATATTGATATCTGAAGATGAGCACAGAATTTTCAGATCACCTTTAAGGGATGGCACAACAGATGAAAAAAAAAGATGAAAGCAAAAGCTTGTTCATGCGCCTAAGCAAACACGATGGGCACGATAGTGTGCATGTGATCAGCCACACAAAAATATACTTTTATCATGTTAATAAAATCATTTTATGCACCCAAAAATGCCATAACAGAGCATGTTGAGAATTTAAAAACAGATGAATAGATTGGTGCAGCTGAATGTGAACTTTAAAACGTGTTTAGGTACAAAGCACAAACTACAAAAACCAGAACAGAAAAGGAATGCTAGCCATAAGTTATGAAGCCATTACAAGGGTGAGGAAATGATACTTGTTTCCAGTCATGTACAAAAACTAATTTGCACAATGGAGAGGGAACAG
>JAWDEX010000009.1:12346445-12357220 GCA_035221805.1 Trichilia hirta
GTCCCTGCAAGCAGGAAGTAAAGAGTAAATAATTTCCTTCAATTGGTTCCGCTGAATGGGAATTTCTGAGGGTCCTGATGGCAAGAAGCCTTTATTCTTGACCATATCTGCATAAAGTACAATATTTAGCACACAAATATAAGCAGCATTGTATTGAACAAAAAAGAATTACAAAAATGAAAAATAAAAGAAAGAAGAAAGAAGAAAACAATAAAAAAGCACAAAATTTGGTTTACAGTGCAATAACTAAAATGGGTAAGACTTAATCCTCTCCATTTCTGGCCACATTGTCACTGACATAAAAGTGTACATAGAGATAAATGCTAAGCCAAGTCAAATTCCTATACCAATCAGGCGATGCATTGTAATTTCAGAATAAATCTAGTATTAGATGAGGCTGAATTGGTAAACAATGTTGATATAATAGGAAAGACTGTTAAGTTAGCTTTCTATTGCATTTTATGGTGTTGAACTTGGCGTTTATAGTGGTAGGTATGATCAGTTCTTAACAACAGTTCAGTTTCAAGTCTAAAAAAGACAGTGAATTTCGGAGTCTTAATGGAGACTAAAAAGCACAAGAATTCCTCATCAAGGCACAATTCATAAAGTATTAGGAACGTTTTATTCAATTTATCTTTTCTTTTCATTTTAAGAGTGATATTATTCACATAATTCCTGTTTAAGTTGCATTTCTAACTTATGTGGATTGCCAAGTCTAACAACAATAACTGATAATTAGTACAAACATGCAGCGTTTCTAGCCTTCAAGATGGGGTGTGATTTCAAGAATATAAGTTAATTTCTGAATTAAAAACAAGTAGGACAGACAAGTTAATGAAACAGAATTTGGACACTTACAGCCAGCAAGAACTTTTGGATCTCCACCTAAAGGAAAAAACTCCAATCCAGCGCCCAAGACAAAGTCTCTGAAATTTGAGTGAGTAGCTAATCTAATTCTATGGCCATCTTCCTGCAACAATATTTTATATGTGTTTAATTTCAAAAACTCTAGTCCATAATTTCCAGAAACATTTCTCCAGGGAAGAGACCCTAAAATACTGAAAGACACTCAAAGCAGCAAAAAAACGATTGTATTCAAGAGTTGAAACAACTCATATTTCTATAATAATGTGACAAAGATGGTGACTTTGCAGATGTATCTCCATTTAGCTAAAAATGCTCCCTATGTCTCCAACCACATGCCTCAACTTACACATTAATGTCAAGAATAAGGGACAAGGGATTTATAGCATTATAGGGAAAACAAACAAGATAACTAGAATATATAAAAGATCATATTTCCTGACACCGTAGAATAAAAGAAAATAAAAAAGGTGCAAATAAGAGATTAAGGGTTTAAACCTACATCGCATCAACCTTGAAGTTTGGGATGGGGTCGGGTACAGTAACTAAAAGATAAAAAATAAATGGATAAAACAAGTGTGGGAGAGAGTTAGATATCCAAAACAAGCTTGTCTGAGTACTCGTTCTTTTCATATCTTACAAAGTAGTATCATCCATCAAGAAGAGTTGCAAAAGAAGGCAATTCCAGCGTAACTACGCAGATGAATATGTACTGAAGAGCATAATCACATGGCAGATCAAGAAGCATTACTAAGATTATTGTCAAAACCAGAAAATGCACATAACCTGTAAACGTTTTCCAATTGCAACAAATGGTTGCACATCTCCTCGTGTTCCAACAATAAGCATCACTATTTGAAGTGGAGGTATATCTTGAACATCTGCTGCTTCAACAAGTTCTTTGTCAGCAGATTCATTATAAACAACTCCAGTTCCAAAATCGAGGTTTTGTGGTTTAATATCTAATGGAACTTCAAATTGAACCGTTCCATCATCTTTAACTCTAGCAAGTCGCTTTAACCATTTTAACTGCAGAACTTTCAAAAAGATAATTTTCAATCTCAGGCTATTGAGTATAAAGATGTTAGACTGTAAATAAGTAAAGCACTGCCAAAAGAGCACGTCAGTAAATTTATGCCAAAATATAGCATAATCGCCAATGATCAAACTGCAACAGAAAATCTATTAAAGCAAGTTAACCGGTTCATGAACCAAATATATAAATGAGAGATAAGTGTACATAAAAAATATAACAAGAAAAAGTCCCAGCAAACAATATGGGATGCACATCATCTCAGTAGATCCATTAATAAAATTAACTCAGGAAAAACTTGCATCACTGTATCTCTTATGACAGTCACAAATTCCTTTGGCTCTTTCTCTGTAAGCCATATTAAGCAAGATGGAGACAACTCATACATATGCATGACAGTCACTCATACATACATACATATACATAAGCCATATTAAGCAAGATGACTTAAATACAACTAAGGAAACGGAAGCCTTTTCCAATGAGGAGTCTAGATTTATATGGAATAATAAATAAAAGAAATTGGAGTGGCAAAATATAAATCATATCACAGCAATCAATCAATGCTAACACTAAAAACACTAACACTAAAACCTCTCATCTTAGCTTAAATTGTACCAAGATCTAGAAATTCAATCAATCATGTCCTTCAAAAACTCAAAAGGTAACTCCAAAAAAATCTAGCACTAACCAGGTTCAGTCAAGTAGTGCTTAACCTTACACAAAAACTAAAAATCTCATCTTTTCTTGATCATAATTTATCAAGTCTAAAGAGTCCCTAAATTAATAGTCTCTGCCACAAAGGATGAGAGAGAAAATGAGTTTGCATGTTTCAGGCAGCTTAATTTTTCTCTCTCCCAATTGCAATCTTGTATGTTTGTTGATACTTTTCCTCTGGATTATCAACAGAACCACATTAAACTTTACAACTTTATCAATGATAAATTTTGGGAAGATAGATTTCAGACAGCTAAACAAGTACAAAAAATAACTTTCAAAGCATAATCAAAATCATAAGCGTAAACATTTTTTCGCCCTTCATTCAAGATCTACCATCATATGAGTACACTTAGGACAACCAAAAATTTCTGAATCAGAATCATTAGCAACAATACCTAACCATTACAGTCGTCAACTCAATTGCAATAGAGATCTATTCAACAAAGTATCAAGCATATTTTATAGCTTTAGCACAAACCTAATTGGACATACCACGGTCAACAAATAAGCAAACAGTAAATTATTCCTCAAGGCTACATTCATATATTTCTGCAACTCCAATATGTTTAGGTGTTTTTGTAAAAATGTGGATTATCAAGGGTTTAACTTTCTTGTCTATTCACATCCTTGAGACATCTGCGGGAAAACATGATTAGTGACAAATTGTGTTCAGAATTTCAGCGATTTAGTTGGTCATCTCTTGTAAAATTGTAAACTAAGTTAGGATGGTTTCCTTATCCAAGCAGGATTCCTTAACCTATGCAAATTTGTATTTCTTGTCCTTTAATATTTAGGTTTCCTTGTAGATTTAGGTTTTAGTGAGCCCTATAAATAGTGCACATATTCTTGTTTTAAGTAAAAGAAGAAATTAGAAAGAAATATTCTTCCACAACATTGTTTATTTGTTTTTGTCATAATTGTTTCCCTGTTTTTGTCAACATCATTTTTTATATAAAAGGATACACACAAAATCTCCCAGAATAATCATCAACAAAAGATATTTACTAAAACCTTCCATTATAAAGGATAGGAGGAAGCCTCAAGGATCTAAATCAATATAATGCATTATGCCCTTGATCTTATGAACTGTTGTTCTGCACTTATCAATGCACTTTCTTCCCAATACATAATGTTCACAAAGTCAAGTTTCTCAGTTCTTTGACCATCCAACAAATCATATGTGCTTAAAATATCATTGACTCAAATATGTGCCAAGGAAACAAATAATTAATACATAAATTTGGACCTAATGTAAATTAAAATATTGTCATACCAACAACTATGCTACCCACAAATTCGTGCAGGCTAATTGTCAGTTTTCTTTTGATATGACCAATGGTATCCTTATTACATCTTAAAACTATACCTTCAGTTGATTACCTGTAATCTTTGAAGGCAAGAATACTAACAGATACTTACAGGGTTTCTCTTCAAATATGATACTTGTCAAACACCAATCAAAGGAACTAATATATATCAAACACCAATCAAAGTGCCATCAATTTTTAAACTGTCTCAATGCAAACAATTTTACATGACATATTATAATTTGATTAGGTGAGCATCACCATCAGTGAATTGAAAGAGTACTAAACCTGACTCTATTAGAGCAACATAGTCAAAGCAATCTGATCAGGTATCCAACTGTCAAATAAATAAGCAAAAGGTACATACAGGGAAGTATCAACCGGTGATTATTATACGAAAAATCTCCTACATCACCAACATTCAGGTGTCCATTGGTAGCCTTTGATTTGACTTTGAAGTATCATACAATCAATTTCCCAATAGCTACCTTGTGACAAGCAGCCATTTGCATTTCTTACACCTACGTTGAAATATTTAATCACCTAAATTACTGCATGAATCCTTTCTTCAAGTTTTACTTTCAACTACAAATCGGTAGATTGATTTTTTTCTTTTACATTGATTTTAATTCCCTATAGATGGATATGCCTTAACATTGTTTGCATCATTAGCACACAGCCAATACAGCAGACAAAATGTACAAAGAAAGAAGGTAAAGAACATAATAATTAAGGGTTATCCTATTTGGTTTTCACAGTCTCTTTAGATGCTACATAATTTTGTATGATTCATCAGGATGGTCATTAATATATTTTCTAGCATGCAAAAGGCATGACGCTGCTTCACGTATAACTTATAGGAGAGGCATTTGGTTATATCTAAACTTTCCATTTGCTCCACAATGATGCAGCCAATGTCTTCAACAACCCTATGCCACAGCTTGCTGCTTTTCCTCTCCTTCTACTTCGCTTCCCCTTTCACTCTTTCCGTTTTTGTATTGGCCTTACATCATTGTTATCAAAACACTACTTGCATTCTACCCCAACTTTTCATCAGCAGCACTACTGGTATCAAAGCCCTACACTGATACACTTCTAAGACATCATGCTACCATCCTCCCGACTCCAGCCAACGTTCTATGCACTTTGTCATACAATGCCATCTTATTCACGAGACACAACCTCATTTAGGCACTCTTCTTCTTAATAGACTAACGGGATAAATGCATTTGTTCATAAGCAAAGTCTACTACAAAACTAAATTTGCACTAGAGTACGCTTGTTGAAGTTTTTAGGTTCTAGACATGAGTAATATATACGTTTTATCATATAGCAATATTTATAAGATTATAAACATCCATGACAAAAAGAGAAAACTTAGTAGCAGAAACGTTATAATATGGAGATTTCCACGGCTTATATAAGAAAATCACCAACGATAATGAAAATGAAAACAAAAAATTAAAATGACGAGATGATGAACCTTCTTCTTGAAAGGAACTCTTTCGTCGAAAAGTTTGGCAACCTTTATCGCCAGTTTATGATTACGTCGGCTTTGCCCAGGCTTCGGAAGATCGTTAAAACTCGAATTTGATTCTCTATCAGCAGATGTAGATGCTTCAATAGATGAAGCGTTTTGCCCTGAATATTGAGAAATCATTTAAATAACATCATTTATCGCAATTATTAAAATTAAAGTTACTAAAACATAGAAAAACCTGAAGAAGAATCACAGCTATTGCAATTTTCTTCCTGGATTTCGACCTCAAAATCAACGGATACATCTCCCGAAGATTGAGGTCCATGATTTTCCATAGATTTTCTTCGATCAGAATAATCAAACGATGCAATTGCTATAGTTTTGTTTGTTTCGTCAGAAAGAATAAAGGGAAACCTAAAAAGGAGAACAGGATTGAAATATCCTGCGCTGCACTGCTCTCGTACAGGTACGTCGAGAAGTAGTCTTCGACCAATAGGAAAGGAATCGATTACCCGAGCGCAACTAAACGCTTTATTTTTCTTTTTCCTTTTCCATGCCTTTTCTCGGAAAGTGGAGTGGAAAGAATTTGAATAATTTTTATAAGGCGGTAGTGCCACGTGGCTTTTTCTGATGAGATTGCCTAGGAAACGTGTTGGTTGTACGGTCATTCTATGATTTGCGTGTTGTTAAACTTTAAAAAGATTCGAAAGCGCCAAATACAGTAGTTGAAGTGGAAGGTTGGTTGGTTGGTTGGTTGCCTCATTGTTAAGTTGGTGGAAATAAGAACAGGCGTTAATAATTGGAAGAGTCATTATTATCTACTTTCCTTTAAGTATCTTTTTGTACTGACCCATATGTTACCATAATAAAATTTTATATAATTATTTATTTTTTATTATTAAAATAATTTTATATAATTATTTGTTTATTTTATTATTAAAATATTTTTATAAAATTAATTATTAAAATAATTATTTTTTATAATAATAATAATAATAATAATAATAATAATAATAATAAAAGAACAGTAATAATCAAAATTCTAGTTAGATTTCAAATAATATACCACCAATACAAATTATTTTAAAATTAATAAATTTTTAATAAAAAAAACAAATGTAGCCCATTATTTATATATATATTATATGAACATAAAATTTTATATAATTAATTATTATTATATTAAAATAATTTTATAGAATTATTTATTTATTTTTATTTTTAAAATACTATAAAAAAAAGAGTAGTGTTGGAGATTTCAAGTTAAATATATGCAGTGTCACATGCAAATTATTTTAAAATTAATGACTTTTTAATAAATGGAGAGACCAACTTAATTAAAATATACTTTTTAGCTTACATTTGGGAATTTTTGATATAAAAATATATTATTAAAATTTAGTCAAATATATATTTAGTTTTATTAGAAAAATAATCACATAAAGTTGTGCTCCTTAGTTTAATCCTTATAATAGAAATTGTTATCGAAAAATAATAGAGAAATAATAAATCATTTAAATTAATAAAATTATTTTAATTTATAAAAATTGTATGAGTACTAAAAAAAAATAGCATATATATAACAAAACTCTAAGGAGGGCATACATGTCTATTACTCGGCAAACGAAATATCACCACCATTGTTGGCTTGTTTTAAATGGTAAAGAAATTTATTGCAACAGTGACACGATGCTTTGTAATTAAATTTTTGGTGCATCCTTGACAATAAAATATTTTAAATAAATAATTATTATCTTCTAAACTTAGTATTTTGTTGTTGTATAAACAAAATACTAATTTTAAATTAATAAATAAAATCAATTAAAAATTTCACTATACTCACCTTTAAAATAATGAACAATTAAATATATTAACATATTATTTATAAAATAAAGTTCTTTAACTTAAATTTTTTACTTATAATAATTGCACTAACTTTCATTTATTGAATGTAACACTCCATCTGATAGAAGTTATACGTGATAATTATTATAAGTTCTTGATATGTATTTCAATATTTTAGAATACATCCTATGAATTTACAAAAGTACCTATTTTCAGATATTTCTCTATTTCATTGTATAAATCAAACATTTTCAAAAATAATCTATCAAAACTTATAAAAATAATTAAATCATCATTAATACACAAATACAATTTTTATTTTCATAAAAAGTACATAAATATAATAAACATTTTTTCAGTGATCTTCAATAAATCTAACAAATGAGTCAAGAATGAAGTTCCTACCCAAAATAACTCAAGCTCTCGGTATATTAGTTATCACTATCCTGCTTTTATGTAATTCCCTCAAAAATCTAAAACTGAGTGAAAGGGGTGAGTATATTAGGTATACTATGTAAACAAATCAATATATATTATTATCTAAATAAATAATTTAGTTCAAAATATATTAAAATAAGAAAACTATAAAAAAATAGTCTAAAAACAGTTTCTTTTCTTAAAAACTGAAGCCTATATGTTAAGAAAATATTTGAATTGGCCTCTTTTCCCAATGATTATTCTAACCTCCAAGACTATCAATAGGTTTTTTCTTATTTAAATTCAATTCATTTTTAATTCAAAATTTCCTTTATTCAAAAGTTGTTTTAAAATTTATTTAAGTCAAAAACAATCCATTCAATGACATTGCGTCAAGTAAACAAGTGGTGATACACGTGATTGTTCTTGATATTACCTCCCACAGATGAGTTACTTCATATATCAACCTCCTTTATACTTACACCACCTATGGTCCACTCAACTAGACAATCTCTTTATAGTTTCATCTTCAGACTATTTTTCTATAATTACAATAAATACCAAAACTGGTTCACTAGCCATATTACTAATACCAGTCAACGAAAAATCCAATATCATGAAAATTTATAAACCGATCATTGGAATTCAAATCATATGAAAATCATCAACATCAGCAATTTAAGAAATTTAACATTTCAACATCATATTTAGCTTTGTAGCCACAAACATGTTTCAAACAAACTACAAGCCATTCATACTTATTTAAAACAATTATACACAAATCTATTTCCTAGTTTATAAAATGAATAAGTCATATAAAGCATTTTGAAAGCAATAAAATGTATAAAGATTGTAACAACTTTGTTCCATATGAGTGAGGAAGGGCAAAAAGGCAAAAACCTAAACAAGGAACAATTTTTAGCAAGCTATTAGAGTGGATAAGGGTATTTGATTCCATATCAGTAAAGCTTGTCCAAAATAAAGCACTTAACATATCACAATGCATTTAAAGCCGTTAGGGAAAAAGGGTTCCCATAAAGTGAACAATATTGTGACTATTAGAGTGAGGCCTGACAATAGTAATAAAGTTAAGAATGGCTCCCTACCAAGTAAAAGCGAATGTAATGACTCGATTTCATATAGGTTAAGAGTGGTGATAGAGTAAAAGTTTAGGTAAGGGACAATTTTTGACAGGCTATTAGGATGATTAAAGGCATTTGGATCTCTATTGATAAGGTTAGTCCTAAGTAAAGTGCTTATATAGAGTGAAAGCACTTAATATATAATGATACGTTCTAAAGTCGTAAAGGGGCTAAGGTTCTCCCAAAATGAGCAATATCATAACTATTTATGTGTAGCCTAACAAAAATTTACTCATTGTTCAGGGAAGCCAAACACTTCCTAAGAGTCTTTGCATCATGTGGGTAGCTCACCTGGGTTATTAGTTCCAGTCACACATATATGAATAATTACATCAGTTTCCCATACCTTAAATGTTATTAATGCATTCTATATAAGATGTTCATGGTTATTCAAATTGAATTTCCTAAATCAACATATAACATCGAAGCTAACTATTGTAATGGCCATTTAACCAATTTCTATCAATGAAATCCCATGACCTTTTCCTTGTCAGCAAAACTACCATTCAATTTATAATCTAAGTTCGATTTCTTGTTTATGGCAAGTTGACTTCATTTGAAAATTGAAATAAAAAATTAAATTCATCGTCTATCTAAATAGTAGAATAAATTAATTAAAAAATTAAATTCTAAGTCTAGGGAGTTGATTAAGCATGAAAAAGGTATTAAACCCCTCACAATTTTTGTAAAAAGAACAGTTATCACAAATATAATGATCTTAAAATTTAATTTTTTAAATTTATCCATTTTAATATCTCTTACTAAAAGAAGAAAAAATATTAAAAGTATTCCGTCGTCTTAATTTTTTGAAAAATATTTATTAAAAGAAAAGAAAATATTAAAATATTCTTCTGTCTTAATTTTTTTAATAATTAAAAAATTTAACCAAGAGAAAGGAGAATATTAAAAATATTCTACTATCTTGTTTAATGTTTTAGACCTTATTAACTAATAAATGATAAAAAAATATTAATAATTTTTATTTAACATAAAAAAATATAAATTCAACAACTAATTAACACGATATTAAATATGTATAACTTAAATAAAAATAAAGTAAGTACTAAATATTTATAAGATTTAAATTTAGATATTATAAATAAAGATAAAATGATATAAATTAAAAATAAATGAGGATAAAATATCTTACTAACGTTAATAAATGTAAATGACTTAAATTTAAATAATATAAGAAATAAAATATCTCCATTTTAAATTAAATAACAAATAGAGGTAAAATACCCAACTAATGCATGTAAAAGTGATTTGCAAAATTTAAATGAGATAGAAAATAAAATATCTATATTTAAATTAAATAATACCTTACTAACGTATATAAAAGTAAATTGTAAAATTTAAATAATATAGAAAATAAAATATTTCACTTAAATTAAATAACAAATAGAGCTAAAATACCACACTAACTTGTGCAAAAGTAAATTGCAAAATTTAAATAATATAAAGAACAAAATATTTTTAATTAAATCAAATAATAAATAGGGATAAAATACCTCACTAATTTGTATAAAGATAAATTGCAAAATTTAAATGGTATAGAGAACATAATATTCCAACTAAATTATAAAAAATATGGGTAAAATACCCTACTAATATGTGTAAAAGTAAATAGAGAAATGAAAATGATGTAGGGAATGAAATATCCGACTTAAATTAAATAACAAATAAATATAAACGTGTATAATAAAGTATAAAATAAAATAAAAGAAGTGGGAGATCTAAATTAAACTTTTCATAATACTATATAAGATAATATTAAATAAAATTTAGAATATTTTATTAATAAAAAAGATTACGTAGTTTAAGAAAAGAAAAAAAATTTTAACCTTTCCTTTATTCTTTTTCCTTTTCCTTTTTCTTTCCTTCTTTCTTTTATTTTCTTCTTCTTTTCTCTCTAATTTTCTTTTCTCTCATTTTTCACTTTTTTTTATCCTTCGTCTCACTTTTAA
>JAWDEX010000009.1:12363246-12373411 GCA_035221805.1 Trichilia hirta
TAATATTAATTAATGAATAAAGAGAGAAATATATTTTTAATTAAATATTATAACAATTATAATATTTAATATTAATATTAAATTGAAACTTTGACTTTTTTAAACTTTAATTTAATAATATATATTAAATCTAACTTTTTTTAATTAATTGATGATATTAATGAATTAATCTTATTCATTCATTCAAGAAATGGATGAACAAGATTTAAAAAAATTTTGATACTTGACAAAATTATATTATACCACTTGTCATTCAACGATTCATTTTAATTAAATAATAATTATTTAATTAATAATAAATAAATATATTTATTTATTAAATTCTTGATATTTTAATATTAGCAGCAACAAAAATATATCAGTCATACAATATTATGTTCCTTTATGACATCACATCAGTTAAAAATTTATTTGAATGTATTTAAATTATAAACTTTATATTTGTATTCACAACTCATTATAGATAAAGTTTTGACATATAATACACTGTAGGATCTCATTTTTCGTTAATAATTAAATTATAAATAAAATAGTAATTGAATAAATACAAAATGCTATATATAAAATGCAATTTCATTAATTGTAAATAAATTTATAGTTAATTTCTAATTATATATATATATATATATATATACTATGGTGATATTCTTAAATTAGATGGCACAATTGATTTTAGGACTTATTTCCAACAATAGATATAAATATATAATCAATAAAAAGACTAATAATTAACCACAAGACAACTTTTAACACAACTCTCCAAAAATTACCAAGAGAAATTTGAAGAAATTCCATATGAATCTTAACATCAACTAGTATATTCTAACCCACTAATCTTGTTTCTTTTATTCTTTCTCTGTCAAAACATTATATATGGCATGTCTCTCATGTTTTTTTCAATCAATTTATTAGCCCTTTTTTGGCATAATCTCAGCCCAAAATTCTGAAGGTCAGAGTTCTGTTCAGATTCATTTCCTTTGTCTCATTTTGAGAGTACTACTTTTAGCAACAAATATGGAGAACTGTTTATCGATATACTTAATTCAGGCCTAATTACAATGCTACTTCAATAGGAAAAGGTTAACTCTACCAATTTACGATAGGACTATTCCATTTTAATTTGCATCAGCTTGATATTAATTATGCTTATATGTCATAGATGTCCCAAATAATTATTTTTCCTACAAGTTTTTCTAACTTGTATTACAAGATCCTATGTTAACCATAGAATATATGATACTGAAACAATTAAAATTAAGCCAAATTCTAGTTATTTAAACCCAGGTGCTACCAGCTTAACCAAAGTGCTAATTTGAGAAAAGCATCTAGTCAGGTGCTAGCAAAAAAATAATTTTTAAGGGCTAATTTAATTTCACAAATACTTTTAGAATTATTTGCCAAACAATATCAATTAGCACTTATGCTTCAAACCTACCCTCAACTTATACGAACTTAGACGTATAAATCAGTTGAAATCTAAGAATATATATTGGACATCTTCAGAAATGAGTTAAGGATCATGTCGTCAGATAATGAAAATGGTTAAAAGCAATACAATAATACCAGCACCAGCATTCGAGCAATCTTTGAACCTAATATTGAGTAAGCGAATTTAATCTTATCATAGAGAAATAAAGATCAAAACAAGAAGCAACATTGATATTGATCCTTGCATCACTATACCATTTTGTTCAATCTCAATGATGTACCTGGAATGAACAGATTTATAATGGTCAGATATGAATCATCACATGAAACACATGAAACAGCATAAATTCACAGTGATATGGGACTACCACAACAGGTCAAAACAGCATCTCAAAAATAACAGAATCAATCATGGCTAATTCAAAACTTGACGCGGAGTAATTATATCAAAATAGCTTGATGGAATAAATTGTCAAGATTTTCTAAAAGAAAAATATATATACTAACATGAGACTAACAATTAATGAAATGGCCGACCAGTATTACACAATATGTGAAATAGAAAACCTACATTACTGATTCGCCCATCAATCTAATGCAATGCCATGCCCATCAGAATTGAACAGTGTTCTGTCTTTAAACTTTGCTCCAGAGCAAGTATCTCCCTTTCGTTTCCTAAATAATGGCTTCCTCAACATTACTACAGTTGAAAAACTGCAGTATCATTAGGTTCTAATACAATTTTTAGTTATAATTCTATTTCTTGCTATACATTTGAATGATTGCGACTTGTGCATATCACTGCTCTGTTCCACTTTCCATAAGCTACATTATCTGCCAGCTTCCTTCCCATGTTTCCCTTTGATTTGTCTTTTCTGTTTCTTTAAATTCCTGTTTTGCAATTTATTGGAAATTTGGATGTGCTCTGATACTTTGTTAAAATAAACTAGAAATAAAAGAACGAACACAGAAAAACAAAAAGTATGATAAAGCAGAAATGTATAGCAATATATTTAAGACAGTACACGGTGCTTATTACCTCCTTACTACTTAGGTATGACCTTTCTCTAAGTTCTAATGGAGCTTAGGATATCTAATGTGCTTGTTAAAACACTGCCGCGAATTCACAATAAATCAACTGCAGCCACAAACCTAAACAACAATAACAGCGTAGCTTCTAATGTGCTTGTTAAAACACTGCCGCAAATTCACAATAAATCAACTACAGCCACAAACCTAAACAACAATAACAGCGAAGCTAGACAACTAATTAAAGATAAGCAATTTACAGACGTAGCAAGTTCAAATTTAGATGAAGTTCAGACACCCTTGGTTAAAGCAATCGAAAGCTATTGTCAGAATAATAGACGACTCGACTAGCCCAACTTCCACCCTTGTTTGTAAATAAACTAAAGCATGCTGAATTGACCAGAGAATGGAGAAATTTGTATGCTAAAGCTCCTATCCACAGTGGAGATTGTTAAAGCTAAACTAAAAATGTATGGGAAGTCATTAGCATCAGCTTAATTAAGTCATTGTCATGAGTTGTCTTTCTTTCTTATTCTTGATTAAGCACAATCTAAATCTTGCACCAGGTCATTGGTAATAATATATAATAAATTAACAATATAGTCTCTGAAGTTTACTGATTGCCTATACGTATCTTTCTCTCTTTTGTAGCATACGATGATAAACTTTTATTCTGAAATGGATATAATAAGCTTTTTGTTTTCTATTGCAAATATTTTCAATATACTTTCTGTTTGATACTAAATTTGATTTCAGTATCTGCTACCAGAGTCATTAAGACACCAAAGATTGGTATCAGGATTCTACAAATACCAACAAGTCAAAATTCCAACAATTGTTGGTATTTTAAGAACTTGGATGCTAATTGTTTGAAATTGGGATGTGCTCTGATACTTTTATTACAGTAAACTAGAACCTAAATTATAATCACTTGTAAAAAATATGATCAAGTAGAAATCATTATGAAATATACTCTAGACAGTACAAAAATTTTTATTTCATCTTACAACTGTCAAACTTCCTTTCTCTAAGTTTACAATAATGCTTAGGATAGAATGTTTAATCTTACTGTTTCCCTTTTCCATTGAGCTCTTTGCAGCTGAACTTCAATTATATAATTTTATGAGTTGCACCATAAATGTGGCTTGAGTAAATCGGTTTACAAGATATGAATCAGAACTATCTAAATCGATTTACAAGATTTGAATCAGCTCAGATAGTTCACTACAAATACTTCCATCATATTTGTCTGGAAGTTTTCAAGCTCTTAATGGAAAGTGCTTATAGAATTTGAGTTCTCTTTGAAATTTTTTAACAAAGATTTATCTAATAAAGCTATGTTAAAAATATAATAGGAAAGTCTTATTAGTGTTATTTACTCTATATTTTGTGTTTATTATTAATATAGCTTATTTCTTATTTAATTAGAATTACTATTATTTTTGGTTTAATTAGAATTATTATTAATTTTTTATTTAATTAGAATTATCATCATTTTAGAAGTTTATATAAAGACATACTTTGCAGTTAATTATTGAGCAAGTCAATAAAATTGTTTAGTATCATTTTTCACGTGATATCAAAACAGTATTGATACTTGAATTAGAATGAAAATAATTGTTTAATGCGATGATGGGCCGTTTGGAGCAATTACTAAGTACAATCTACTAATTTTTAATTTAATTTTTTTCTCCTTTCCTAAAGGCGTATCGTGAGTTTAGGGATTTTGTTTTAGAAATTATTTTTCACATGCTTCATGATTAAAAAGAAACAAACCCTAGCCATCACAGTTAGCCACTTTCCGTCGATTAGAGACCCTCGGTCAACTAAGAAGAAGCCGGCGACCAACCCCAAGCATCCTTCATGGCATACACTACTCGAAACAATGCCAAGAGGAGATTGACAAATTCGAAAGTCGCCACCCTTCGTTCGACTTTGGGAGGAGCGTCCTTAAGCATTGCCGACTTCAACCCACTCTGACACAGACGGTGACCAAACTCCAAGATCCTTCACCATATACACCGCGAGGAACGCCGTCGAGAAGAGATCGAAGAACCTGCTCGCCGCAAAACCCTAGTTTTCGTCGACTATCACCGTCCATCAATCTGCAACTCATACAACTCAGAAGAAAATGACGAACAAGATATTGTGACCATAGACTGTCTGCAGAGTAAAGACGCAGAAGAGGTTTGATGCTGACTCGTTACACTGTTGCGTCAACTTGGAGGACATCGTGATCATCGATTGTCTGCAGAGTAAAGACGCAGAAAAGGTTAGATGCTGACTCGTTACACTCTTGCGTCAACTTGGAGGACATCGTGATCATCGATTGTCTGCAGAGTAAAGACGCAGAACAGGTTAGATGCTGACTGATTACACTCTTGACGTCAACCTGAAGGACGTCGTAATTATTGACTATTTGCAGTGTAAAGACGTAGAAGAGGTTCAAGGAAAGGTTTAAGAAGAATAAGCTAAGTATCAGAAGCAATACCTCAACCAAATCTGTGCCAAATCAAGTTAGTCAACCATCAACGAGGGAATACCCAAACCTTCAAGTCTCGTTTAGACTCAAATGGTAGACAATATTTGGATTGGTCCAAACTTCTGAAGTTGTGTGAAAGGACAAAAAAGTTGAGCCGATTGATAGCATCTGCGCAAGATTAACTATTCTAAATGTTTTCTTAAAACACTTCTTCGAGAATTCTCTGGCTTTCAAAACTCAAGTTTCCTGGGAGTCATGAAATTATAATGAGATATACAGGATCAAAGTACACTGAAGATGATTGGCACTGGACATGAGGTCCATGGTTTGTACTACCCAAGGACAAACTTAAGTCTCTTGAGTTTGAGGTAAGTGTTAGAAATATAATAGAAAAGTCTCTTTGTGTTTAATATCAATATGAGTTATTTCTATTTAATTAATATTACTATTATTTTCTTATTCAACTAGGATTTAAGATTATTTTAAAAGCTATATAATGTTGTGTTTTGTACTTAATTATTGAGCAAGCCAATAAAATAATTTAGTTTATTATTTTTCTCAAGCTACATATATTTGGACTTCATAATTACCTCTTTCCGGTGAATTTTAGCCAACAAGGAAGTCATATTCAACATGGTTAAGATAACTAAGGCGTTATGAGCGTTATTGGTAATGGATGAAGAAAATTATTCATGCTCAAGAAAAGGGGCAAAGGGACGGTGAATAATGGTTAAGTTGTTGCTAAATATGATATATACGAAATTAGATCCAACACTGTAGCAGCTTTTGTCAAAGAGCAGAGCAAAGATTCGTTGGAAGATCACAGGAAGTAAGTTCTTAAAAAAATAATGACCACTGTTTTTTTCTGCAAGTCAAATTTTGGGGAAGCCTTCAACACCTCTAACAAGAACAAACACATTTAGTTCTTCCACAGGATATGAACCCTAATCCTTATCTCCATCCTCCAAAGAAGTCAAGATCCTCTTCCCTGCCTGATCCCATCAGCCAATATGCATTTCCACGTTGATCTACATAACAATAAGTTCTTAGACTTCCTAATAATTCTATGGTTATACTTCTAATGATCTTATCCACTTCTAAATTGATAATCTTACCTTAAAGTCCTTGTATAGATGCCTAGAATTCATCTTATCACCCTCTAATCAAATAATTATAAAGCTGGAGAAGGTTTTCCTTGTATTTTTCTTTTAATTTTCTTCCTTATTTTAAAAAATTAAATAAACGTAAACCAAACATCTAGCCCATCCTAGATCTCCAAACCTCTTGAACCACCTCAAAATGTTTTACTAGTTACACCAAATGCAATCAGCAAATTGGTTTTACTCTTGTATCACCCAAAATTTTCCAGTATCACATGATAATAGAATCGCAATTGGTTGCTAGATTTATGCTACTCTGTTGTTAAATCAATCTAGAACCATGTGTTACAGTGTAAACTGAAACAGAAATTACACTGTAACAGAAAGTAAATCAAATTAACTGAATCTGGATTGTAAACCATACATCACAACTATTTGAGCCTCTGCCACAAATGTCATTCATTCTTAGGTGTAGCCAATAGTATGAGGAGCAATTTAATCCTTTAAACTACAGGCATCCTTAGCACAAACTGAAGTTTTCAACCCAAGCACACCCACATTTAGCAGTTTGAATAAGATCCTTAGAAATTAAATGCTGCTTTTCTATCCAAGAAGAATACAATGTTGAATTTTATAAGCAAAGAATGAAATTCAGCAATTGTTTATCAGAACATATACCTATCCACAGACATAATGACACTGAACTAGAAAAATCACAATTCAATTAGTCAAAAGAGGGGAACAGTACCAAGTTAGTTCTGTTGCAATAATATTGAATGTGCGATCCTCAATCAGTTGTTTGAGTTGTGTCAGACGTGTAACATACACATGCACACTGAACCTGACACAATAAACAAACTGTTGGTACAGAAGATTGGGATAGTGAAACCAAATGAAATAGCATTTAAGATGCACATAACCTTGCAGTTGATGCTCTACCATTACTATTATGCAATAACATCCTTGATTGCTCTTCTATCCTGATCACATAAGCCTACAGATCCATTCTGGCATCAAGTATTTATAAAAAATCTAGCAAAAAATTCAAATGCCACATAAAAATTACCCAAAATAGAAAAAATTTAGCAATTTTCAACAAGGAACTCATAAAACCACGACATATGCATCCTTTTAGTTCATTACAGTTTGCTGTGTACAGTAGAAAAATAGAAAAAATGGAAAAGGAAAAGAAATCTTATAGTACAGCAATCAGAACAGAGGAGGAAAAATAAAAACATGTCGCCACCACTTGCACAAAGAAGGAAAATCATTGTGTCAAAACGGCTGGATCCTTATTTTGCAACTAAATAGTGAGAACATAGACTAAAATTACAAATATATCATTGATTCTATGAAAATTTCAGAATAACAAAGGATTTAAGGGGAAAAGATCTGACAAACTAATTGAAGGTCAAATTGCCATTGTACATTTCTTTTGAGAATGTCCTAACAAATGGCAGCGACCACATTGAACAATTCTCTTAGGGCGCTTAAAGTTTTCCACACGAAGAACCTTCTTTTTTGGCCTGCCAGGTGGCCGGCGAGTTTTGGGTGGGCGTATCATGATATCAAGTTTGGCACCTCCACCCTCAGCTCCCTCACCTGCCTCCTTCCATTGGCTCTTATCTGGGATAGGATTTATCATCTGTGAATAGATTTCTCGATAACTTGCTACAGTGAAACAAGGCTCAGAAAATTGCTGGACATTTTGCCCACAAGAAAGAAGTGCAGCAGCAGCATGAGCACAAGGTAAACCATAGAGTTGCCAACGTCGACATGAGCATACACGAGTTCTTATATCCACAATATTTGTTCTCTCACTTGATACAATCTCAAATTCAACTTCATTTGCACGAAGTACTTGATAGCATCGTGCATCTGCAATTGCCTCCATAATCTGCTTCTCTGTAGATGGTACTAGAATTGAGGTCCACCTTGTGCCCATCTCACGACGATCATTAAAACAAGATGCTAATTGATAGCGAATATGCTCCATCATCTGCACAATAGGGAGCTCATGACATTCAAGGGCCCAATTATATAACAACCCTGTGATACCAAGTGTAAAATGGCCATATCGCACCCCGTCAAAATATGCTATAGCCCAGAGTTGGGGAGGGAAATTTTGAAACCATGGTATCACATCTTGTGATATCTCCACCATCTCAGAAATTTTAGCTTCAAATTCAACTGCCGTAAGGGCATAAACAGCATTCCAGAAAATATTAACCAACTTTGTGTTCTTAAATGCGTCACGAAATTTTTCACTGACATAACGCAGACAAAAACCATGAAAAGCACTTGGAAAATGTGTCTCTACTGCCTCTACAATGCCTCTTTGTCTTTCTGATAATATTGTTAGTCTAGGCATGTTGTCAGTATTTACACCTAAAAGCTTCCGCAATTCTGACATGAACCACATCCAATTTTCATCACTTTCAATGTCAACTATAGCAATTGCTAGAGGAAATAATGCATCATTGGCATCAACAGCTGCAGCACAAAGCAATGTACCCAAGTATTTCCCTTTTAGATGTGCTTTCTCAAGCTCCAAAAGCGGCCTACAAGCATTTATAAACCCGTAAATTGAAGCACGATAAGAAATAAAAAGCCGCTGGAAACTATTTTCCTGTCCAGTAGCAAAAACTGATGCAATGCTTCCTGGATTGGTTTTCCTTATTTGCTCACAATATGGAGGAAGAAGTCGATATCCTTCTTCAAAAGTTCCATGAAGTGCAGCCATGCTACGCTCTTTCCCGCGCCAAGCTTGCATATATGACACAGCAACTCCATGCTGATCATGAATATGTTGCAGGATTTCTTTTGGTTTATACTGTGGATTATCCCTAATGCGAGCTTCCACTGATCTAGCAACCCAACCCACAGATGCTTGCTGATGATGGAGGTTCCGAACTCCTTCACAGGTATGCTCTCCGTGCAAGGTTCTAATAGAAAAGGTAGGAACTCCAGGACATTTTGCAACATGAACACGCCATGGACAACCTTCTTTGGAGCACTTGGCTATAAACCGGCTGCGATCAGATTTCACTATCCGTAGATCAAAATGCAGTGCTATAGCAATATCTTTCAACGTTCTTCTGCAAGTTTCAACGTCAGGAAATTCTTGCCCAATGGCCAAAGTACATTCTGCCAAATTAAGGGAAGCATCAGGTACAGTCAAAGCATGGTCGGCCATCAATTCACAAAACCAAAAAGCAACAATGCCACACTGTTCAAAAGGTTTCTCTCATGCTGATTACAGATTACAGATTAAAAGTCGATCTAGCGAATACTTGAAGAAAAACCACCACATAAACTCTAGTCTGCAATAGAAAAACAAAGTGGAAATGAACTTAAAATACAGAAACTCTTAGGTATAATAGTAAATGGAAGAAATCTCATGCTGGGCAACATTAAATTACCAAGCAGATTTAATGAAGAAACTTAAGAAACTACATAAAATTATTACAGAAATTACACCAAAGAATTTAAAATTACAAAAAGTTCGAATATTCTTCCCCTACCCATCCCCACAATAAAGAAATAAAATAATAAAACTTGGCTAAGGCAGCTAAGAAGCCGGGCTTGATAAATATAATGTGCAATAAACAAGAATTCCACATACTTTTATTTCACAAAATTATCGATCTAAATAAATCAAAAGCAGCAACTAAATATTTGTCTAGTTACCACTTGACCTAAAAGCCAAACAACAATATTTAAGTTTATAAGTAGGGTTCCCAACAATAATATTTAAACTTTAACAAATCCTGTTAAGTGTAAGGCACAAGGATCTAACATTAATGCAAACGAAACTATACTGAAAAACATAGCAACTAACATAAATGCAATGTATTATAATATTTTTTGACATTTCCACACGTCCAACCCTGACCTACCCCATAAAGACATTAAGAAATTCTCTCTGCAAGGTTGGTGTGAGGAGGAATAGATCCCTTAACCTCTTTCTTTCGCAACAAAAGGCCAAACCAGCTAGGCTATTCCCTTTTGAACAACTTAATAATGATATAATAATACCATGATTTTAAAACACAAGGCAACTTGGTCTACTTTGCTCCGATAGCATGTTAAGTTGTCCTTTGACCTAAAACCTTGAGCTTATAGG
>JAWDEX010000009.1:12411523-12429586 GCA_035221805.1 Trichilia hirta
CAATTTTTTTTATCATTTTCTTCTCCAAAATTCTAGAAATTTATTACTTTAATTTACTGTCTTCAATGACACTCTGATCTTTCTATTAATACTTATAATAAATGCTAGCCATTGCAATTTTAATTTTGTCATAGGTGTCAATACCTTTAATGAGGGTGTCAATACTTTTGCCTTTCTAATACATGTGTGTTGACTCTTTTTGCATTTAAAATCGATACATATACACGTATCATCTTTTTAAAATCTTTACGTCCAAATGCATTGATACCTTTCACTAAGTTGTTGATAATTCTAATTTTTTTGAGCAAAGTGTCAAACCTTTCTTCATGAAGTATTAATACTCGAGAGTATTTGGTTTCACATATTAAGTCATTTCCTTAATATGTTGATACCTTTTCCTAAAGTGTTGATAGTTTTACCTTCAATGCTTAGAGTGTCAAATCGCTTTCCATAAGGTGTTGATACTTATGAGTACTGGCTATGAGCATTGAATTTTCTTCTTAGGATGTCAATATCTTTCTCCAAGGTGTCAATACTTTTGGCCTTGGTATTAAAATTTCTTGTTTTGGGATATTGAAACTTTCTTCTGTTAAGCTCAGGGTGTTAATACTTCTAATTTTGATATCAAAACTTCTGTTTTGAGAAATTGATACGTCTTCTGTTGAGTTTAGGGTATTGATACATTTGCTTCTACTTGTTAATATATGCCTTTGTTGGAGTCAAAACTTGGATAGATGGTTCCTGTACTCTTAGACACTATACTCAAGAGCATTATTAGTAGTTAAAAATAATATTAACACTTTTTAGTTCACAGTGAATAGCATTAAAACAACACTTTAAATCAATAAGAATATCAATAATTATCAATAATATAAATCAAATTCTGCTAGATAAGTAAAACATATATAGTTTTATTCATCATTAAAAATATATATGGTTAATAATCTCTTTCTTTTTTGATGACGAAAAAATATATCACTCCTCTTAATTTGTTCGTACTTTCCTTGAATGTGTTCTCTCCCCTTTTGTCATCAAGTAAAAAAGGTAGAACATAGAAAACATGATCATAGAATATTATATAAGAGCATAAAACATAATCACAATCTATAATTTCAAGTAGAAAAAATAGCATTGATATATTTAAACAATCTAGGAGGGAAATTATAATCATCTTGACAAATAAATTAATCGAATCATCAAAAATAGCATTGATATCTCCACAAGGTGTTGATACTTTGATTGTCAATGTTTCAGTCAAATCTAGAAAGGATTTTAGTTTACCTCATTTTTCTTAGCTTAGACAAATTCATTCTAGTTACATTCAGATTAAAAAATGACATCATATGCAAAATTACAAATATTCATCTTAATTAAGAAGAAAATTTATTATGCTAATAATAGGAGAAAAGCAAACGACATAATGAGAAAAATGAATATGGATGCAAAAACAAAGAGACAACTAAAAGGTAATAGTTACAAATGAGACAATAAATAAAAGAGTAATGAATATGAGTTTAAGAATTAAGAGATAATTAGAAACATGAATGTTTATTTTATTGATGGAATTAGAAATGGAATTTATGGGAACAATTTGATAGATATTAAGACATTAAAAGAAAAATTGTTAATTTTATATTTTGAATTTTTAAAAACATAAAGAGATGTGCTTAATATCCTTATTTCTTATGGTAACAAGTCAAATCATAAGAAAGGTTAGCACATCTTGCTCATCGATAAAATTTTTAAAATAAAAGTAAATTCATAATTTTTTTATGAATATTAAATAAAAATATTTTAAATTTAATTTATATTTTTAATAAAAAAATTATAAATTAAAATATTAAAAATTTAAATTAATTTAAAATATTTTTTAAAAAAAATATTAGTTATTTTAATTGAGAAATTTATAAGATAAAAAGTCAAAAATTTATATAATAAAAATTAAGGATCTGTGTGATAAAAATATTTATTTTGTCTTTAGTAGAGGGGGTGTTTATCATTTTGAAAAACAATAAGAGGTCTTTTGTTTCAAAGTTTCTGACAAGGGGTATTTATCATTTTAGTAAACTACAGGAAAATTTTGTCTTTCTCCCTTTTATAATTTAATTTTATAAAATAAAAGTAAATTTATAATTTTTTTGTGAATATAAAATAAAAATATTTTAAATTTAATTTGTATTTTTTAATATATAATAATATAAATTAAAGTATTAAAATTTTAAATTAAATTTAAAATATTTTTAATAAAAAATTAGTTATTTTAGTTGAGAAATTTATAAGATAAAAGTTAAAAACTTATATAATAAAAATTAGGGATCTATGTGATAGAAGTATTTATTTTATTTTGAATGAAGATAGTATTTATTATTTTAAAAATAATAAAGGAGTTTTTATTTCAAAATTTCTAGCAAAGGAATATTTATCATTCCAGTAAACTACAAGGAGATTTTGTCTTTCTCCCTATATATAATTTTGTTTCCTATTTTGTGTGGAATATGATTGAATTGTATTTAAAATTATTAAAAATTAAACAAAACAATTAATTATTTAGATAATTATAAACGTAAATTGTCTACAGTTTTATTTTATTATTATAATTATTAAATAATCAAATAATTAAAAAATTTTGATCTAATTATTGTTAAATTATCCCACGCATAGATTGGAATGGCATACAGTTGAGACTAATGGGGTGGGATCCGTGCGAATCGACACCATTTAACCTAATTGAAGGTAACGGCTAAGCATGTCATTGGGATAATTTTATCACAATACCATACATATCCCATATAACAAACAACCCCTAAAAATTGGAAAGTTAACTCATGCGTCAATAGTTTCTTCACCTATTTTTGACACCATTGAACACATTAATATGATAATAGCGTATGGGAACTAAAAATTAAGAAAAAAGAGAAATTATTACTAATTGGTTTCAATACATCTCTATAATAAGAGATAATAAAAACAACTTTATTTTTTTCATAAATATAAACCAAACCAATAAGAAGTTGACTCCAAATGAATCTTATAGAAAGAAACTAATACATCATGCATTCTCTATGCTTTAGAGCTTGTTTCAAGGTTCATTGGTGCCGATTTAGGTGGTGGAATCCGTGACCAATGAGCTGGTGGAGGTGACCATGAACGAGACGGTAGTGGTGGTGGAGTCTATGAAGGCAATGGCCATGACTATCCCGGTAGATGTGGATAAATCCATGGGTAGCCATAGGTAAACCATGAAGTTCATGACCAGATTCTTGTTTTCCAATTGCAATTTCATCAGTACTTGCTTTTCCTTGATTAAAATAACAAAGTAAAAACAAAACAACAATTGTTTTTGCTCCTTTCATTGTTGCTGAGATGAAATCAAAACTTCAATATAGGAAAAGCTTGAGATGGGTTTAGTATGCAAGTGATGTTACCACTTTTAGATGCAAATTTAAGAGTAAATCATTTCCTTTCCATTTGTAGATGCAAGTGATTTCTTAAGTAGTCTTTTTTCCTTTGTTGCAATTGATTTCTTGTTATTGATCTGCTCTTATAATCAACTCTTCGCTCATAAAAATTCAATTGAAAGGGAATAGAAAAGAGAAGCATCGAATCAACTCTGATTCTACACAAAAGTAGGTGCCCTTGTTCTAAAGACATCTTAATAATTCCAAGCTGAAAATATTTCTTCTGTTTTATTTATTTTTCTTCAATTTCAAGTTATAGTGATTGTTAGCTTATGTTGTTACGCTAGTTTAATTTGTTTTGCGTTCATTTTGTCAAACACAAACAAAAAGACTAGATACTTGTGTTGACTGTTAACACCATGTCATCTTCTTGAGTTTCTGCTTGAAAGTCATTGTCGTCGGTTTACATCAAAAGCATTAATGGCAGCAGAAATCGTTAATGCCGGCTTTTCCGGCATTGCGTCAAATTATGCAGAGTCATTTTATGATACCAGAGATACCAGGAGGAGCTGAAGAATCAACTTGGGGGGCTCAAAACTAAAAAGGGAATGATGGAACAGCTGGTTAAACATGCTTGATGAAAAGGGGGCGAGATTTATAAGAGTGTTGAAGAATGGCAGATAAAGGTGACTGAGTTAATTAAACGAGTAGAGAAATCAATGGAAGAAGATGAAGAAAAATCTCAAAAGAAACGATGTTTGAAAGGGCTGTGTCCTGATTTGTTGACTCGTTGCAATCTCAGTAAAGCTACAGTGAAAGCTAGCAAAGATGTTGATCTCTTGAAAGAAGTGGCCGACTTCAAATTCGATTCTGTTTTCCTATCAACCTTCTCCAAAGAAGAGAGAAATCTTGAATGAGATTGAAGGTTGCCAACAGTCTAATTCAAGAATAAATTTTTTTTGGGATGATATAAATGAACTCAAGGAATCTAAGTTCAATAGGATTGGGGTGTCTGGTATGGGTGGTGTGGGTAAAACCACACTAGCCAAACAAGTCGCAAAGAAAGTGATGGAGAAAATTTATTTGATGAGGTGGCTATGGCTCAGGTAACACAGAACCCAGACCTGAAAATAATTCAAGACAAAATTGCTCGTGATTTAGGACTTGTATTTGACCAAACTCTGAATTTATTTCTAGGGTCTGATAAATTATGCCAAAGGTTAGAGAAAGGGAAAAGGTCCTTGTAATATAAGATAATGTTTGGAGCAAATTTGACTTGGAGGCTGTTGGAATTCCTTCTAGGGTTGACAATGCTAGACGATGCACAATATTGCTGACATCTATGAGTCAAGATGTATTATGCAATGACATGAATTCTCAGAAGAGTTTCTCAATTGATGTTTTATCTCCCAAAAAATCACTGGGTTTGTTTTGGAACATTGTGGGGGTCTTTCAAAAGAAATGCCAGATTTCAAACTTTACTTGTCGAGATTGTCCGAAAACTTGGAGGTTTGCCAATAGCAATTAAAACAATTGCAAATGCAATTACTCACTTCCTACTTGGAAAAATGCCTTGAATCAGCTAAGAAATTCCAATGCACAACGAATCCAAGGAATGGGTGCAGAAGTATACTCTTCCATAAAATTGAGTTAAGACTTCCTGCAGAGTGGAAGCCGAGTCTTTGTTTCGGCCTCGTGCTCTACAAAAAGATGGTAGTCGAATATTTATTAATGACTTGATGATGCACGGAATGGATTTGAGTTTCTTTCCGAATGTTACACATTGGAAGAAGGAAGAAGTATGGTGAAAATCTTCATTTTTATTGTTAGATGTCGACACTGAAGATGACGTTAAAATACACGACATAGTTCATGCGGTTGCTTTAAGTTTGAAGATACCAGTGAACTAATGGAAACAGCCACTTAATTGAAAATATTGATATTATACAACCTGTATAATCTGAAGCAAGTATGGCCTATGAGTGGCCAAGGAAATAGATTTCAAGCCTTTCATAATCTAATTTCAATTGATGTTTGTTTTCTGGGACTGAAAACACTCTTTCCACCCACAGTAGCTAGAGGACCCTTTCGGCTTGAAAATCTTAGGATATATCGTGCTAATGAGTTGGAAGGAAATTGTTGCCGATGAGGAAGGGGTAGTTCAAGCAGTCCCTAACTAAAGGTTTGTTTTTCCTCGGTTAATCTCATTGAGCCTAGACGGGTCATCAGGACTGAAAATTTTCTGCTAAGGAATGAGTATCTCAGACTGGCCAATGTTAAAGACGTTACGAGTGCGTGATTGTACTGCTTTCAAAGTACTTGCCTCTTCAGAATTTATGAACCAACCCTTGTTCATGGTGGATCATAAGCTACTTCTTTTAACCTTTCTTTACATAATACAGGCATTTTCTCAAATTAATGTACATTAATCAAGTTGTAATTAAAATTAATGCCTATATAGCAGTAGTATGATTTCAATGCATTGTCAAAAAATGCATCGAAAATATTTGAACATTACAGTAAATTCTTCTTCCATTTTGCTAGAAATTACAATGATTAAACCTATTTTAAATCTGGATCGAATAATTTTCTTAAACTTGAGCTATGTTTTTACGGCTTTTCGTTTTTCAATATTTAATATTTTACTTTGTATCCTGGTTGCATTCCCTTGGTTGGAAGAGTTAGAGCTGGACGATATGCATGACTTGTGCATCTTTGGAAGGAAAATTTCCATCCCTGCAATGTTTTTCAAAATCTCAAAGTTCTAAAAATATATAAATGCCGTTTGTTGCAACAATCCATTACTTCCTCGGTGCATTTACAATATCTGACAACTTTGAAAGTACGTCATCGTTCTTAGTTGAGAAATTCAGTGACTGGATATGACGGCATAAATTCCTTGAAACTCCCAGAATTTCCAAAAGTGAAAGAAAAATGGCACAGCCAGGACCTTCCTGTTAGCTGTTCCTGCAATTTACTATCATTGGTGGTGGATGATTGTACTTATATGCTGAGTGCTAATCCAGCTAATCTGCTAGGGATCTTGAAGAATTTAGGAACTCTAGAACTAAGAAATTGTGATTCAATAGAAGAGGGGTTCCATTTGGAAGAGGGAAATGCTAATGGACATTTTGGAACAATGTTTCCTCAACTTCGACAACTTCAGCTCATAGAACTTCCAAAACCCAAAAGATTTTGCACTTTACCAAGGATATAATTGAACTATCCAAATTGTCCTATCTTTTGATCAAAAACTGTCCAAATATGGAACATTTGTCTTTGACTCTACTGAGGTAGACATAACAACAAACAAGGAACCTCAAGAAATGACTGCAGAATCGAAGGAGATCAGCATCCTGCTTGATATACAACCTCTCTTCGACGAAAAGTTGATTCTTAATTAGTTAACGAGAACTCTGTATTATGAAAACTTACACACACACATATATTTTGACCGAATGTGCAGGGTATTAAAGAAGGAGATACGTCGATGGAACACGTCCTTGTTATACAACGAGCAGGGTAATTATTGAGATGTTTACTCGGTACAAATCACTGGGCTGAATTTGTAACCGTCTACAGAAGAAGGATAAGTATAAGAAGAGTGAGTAGTACCTATGATATCTTGCTGCTTTCAGAAATTACTCAGCCACCAAGGCCTTAAATAAGAACAGAGGATAAAACAGGGGAATTTTGTTGAACATAATTAGGCATTCCCATCTTCATCCTATCAACAAATCCTTTGAAAATAATCAGTCTCAAACATTGCGGTACACTATCCAACTTGAGATACTGCATATATTTAAGCTTATTTATTAATTAAATCAATGTTAGTAAACTTGCTTTTTGTCTTGAAGGGTAGAATTAATTAAACTTGATGTTATCTAAATTTACTTCTTTTAGGTTTTTACTTCTTTTTTTTTTTTTTTTAATTTATATTTTATATTGGAGAATGATATATTTGGAGGAAATATTTAATTTTACAAAAACTGTTATTTTTCTATTTTTCAATTCTCTGTTCATAAATTATAGTGTTTGATTTATTTTAATTTAAATTTTTTAAGTACAAAATCGAAAATTAAAAAAATATTGAATAATATTTTAAAAAAATAAAAAATAATAGAACAGTAATCCAAAAATCGGAGAAAATAATAATCTAGAGGTTACAACAAAAATTCCATCATTAATGTTTAGAACACAATAACTTAAACCATGCATTATTATTTTTGTATAAAGAATACAATTTTAATCCACTTCATATTGATAAAATGAACCAAATTATATAATATTAAGACAAAATCAATGATTATTATTGTAATTTAATTACATAATGGACCTATTTGTTAAACATGAACAAAATAACTATTATTTTGTTATTTTTCTGAAATTAAGACCACTAATATGAATAGAAACATCAATCATCTTTTTGGATTAAGTGGCTTCACTGTCTCTGTTGTTCAAACTGGTACTACTACAGAGACGTAGTTAGCTTCTTGTTCTTTCTCTCTGTGTATTGAGATAGGGTGTCAAAAGCTCGATCGAAGAAAGGAAGGAAGGAGCAGAACTCTGAGAAGTTTATGAGGTATTTATTTATCCCTTGATTCGTCTTGTATTCCTTCAAGCATAAAATACCCCATTTTGGTTTTGTTCTTTCTTTTCTTTGTAGGCATGTTAGTATTTTAGTTTGAAAAATGTAGAATGTTTCTATTTTCTTAATTTGGTATAAAACGTCGGATGTGTTTGGAAAATAGGGTAAGCAATGAAAAAGGTGATTTAGGGTTTAGGGTTTTTTAATGTGCATGCAAAGTGTTTGAAAAAATGACTCTTAATAGAAATGAATGTTGTCTTCTAGTTGAGCATCATGCCCACGAACATAGTCCTTGATCTTTTTGTTCGAGGAATACAGACCTGTGGTTGTGGGCGACAAGTTTATTGTGCCCATGTGTACCTACGATGTTTGTTATTAACATGTCAACATTATTATGTCATCATTTATCACTCTTTTTTATTTTGATCGATTCGATATTCGTTTTTAACATGTGTGGGAAATGTTTTATGTTCAGGTAAATATCAAAATGGCATCCAATGGCGTTGATCTTAGGGTTACAAAAAGGTTAAAGACACCTAAAAGAGCACATTTTCAAGGTGTGATAACAAGTAAATCTCATACATGGGCGCTAGACCAAATCAGAGAAAAACTGACTGAGGCACAAAAGGAAATATTTCGGGGAACATGTTTTGGCTATTTATTGGATATGCCTTACCTCAAATTCTCTGGCCAGCTTGTCCACAACGTACTCCTTAGAGAAGTACACACTTATGGTCTTAAAGGAGAGTTGTGGTTTCTTGTCTCAGGAGTTCCCATACGATTTTCTTGCACTGAGTTTGGATTGATAATGGGGCTTAGATTCGGAGATGAGAAGAAGAAAAAATGGAGAAAAGTTCATCGGCTTCGTGACAAGTATTTCAATGGGAACACATCAATTCCATATCAGCAATTTGACTATACAATTAACAACCTTGACTTCACACAAATTCCAGACGATGATGCAGTGAAGTTGTCATTGGTATTTCTTGCAGAGAGATTTTTGTACACAGACTCACGACGGAGTATTGATCCTTGGTTGTTGCAGTATGTAGATAATTTATCTAAATTTAACAGATATCCGTGGGGGAATAAGGCATGGGAGACAACGTACAATTGCTTGCAGAAAGCTTTAATAGGTAAAGCTAAAAAGTTTCAGGAGGAAAAAGCTCAAAATTCAAAACACGTAAAGGAAAAGTACAACGTGATTGGGATTCCCTTGGCATTCCAGGTGTGTCCTCTAGTTTGTTGTTGGATTTGCTGGTTTGGTTTATACTGCCTTATTTATTGCCCGTTTTGAACTATTGTTTTCTTTGCAGGTGTGGTGTTATGAGGCTATTCCTTATATTGGAAGCAAGTATGGGAACATAGTTGCTGAGCACTCAATTCCCCGCATTCTTAAATGGGTGACTAGAAAGGTTCCTACACACCAGGCAATGTCGAGGGCATTTTCACAGTTTAATGTGAGTATTTTTTTTTGCTCATTCTAGTTTGCGCCTACGATGTTTGTAAATTGACTTAGCATAATGTTCTTCATTTGCTTTGGTGTAGGATCCTCCCTTGCAAAGGCTGCAGCCCACAGAGAATGAATTGGCAGCACGATTTTATCACCGTTTAGTGGCATATCGGGATTCAGTTGTAGAGTATGACGATACAGACATATGCATTGAGTTCTTTGGAGGTTTGCATGATGAGCCAGGTGAGCCGGAGGAATCTGATGCCACTGCTGGTGCCAGTGCCAATGCTGTCTTTGAAGCAGAATTCTTTGGACGTGTGCACAATGACCTGGGGGAGCCAAAGGAATCTGATTCCGGTGCTGGTGCCGGTGCCGGTGCCGGTAATGGTGCCTTTGCCCGTGCTAGGACTGACTTTGAAGCCAAATACTTCAAGGAATACTTTCAGAACATGCATGCCTATTTGCAAAAGCAACTTGAGATGCTGCGAATGGATATCTCCAGAATTGCAAGGCGTCAAGACGAATTGAAGGATGAATTTGAAGCACAAATTGCTATTGTTAGGAGTGAGGTAAGACGGAGTGATGAATTTATTGCTTCAGAATTCGCACGGTTAAGACAAGAGCTTCAATGTTGGTCGGGTTACCATGATGCTTCCGACTTCAATCTTCCCCCTACTGATATTCCGTATTCATCTCCGGTATGGGACTTGGTCAAACATAATGCTATTTCATATACTTCAGAGTGTGTATATTTAATATTTGACCTATTCACTATAGGTGTATAACAATGTGGGAATGACTGATGTGCCAATGACTGATGTCTTGACACCCAATGCACCGATGCATACTGGTGCCAATGATCAATCTGCCTACTTTGATATGGTTAGTGCCAGTGGGGAAGCAAGTTTCAAGATCTCTGTGAAAGCACCCATGGGTGAAAGGATGTTACTGCAAAAATATAAAGGTGATCGGTGAAAATTTATGTCTGTTCACGGCATTTAGCCAGAAAAAGTCAAGATTACCTCCTTTTGTAGTGTGAAGACAGTTCTGCTCTGATGCAATAATGGATGTTTGGCCATGCTCTGATGCATAATGGAACTAGAAGATGCATGGACTTTTACAACAAGGGCTCTTTGAAGATGTAGCTTACAAAGCACAAGTTAGATTTTCGCCCCTTCCGATGTTTCTAAGCATCCACCAACTAGGACCACAAGATGCTCCTTTGCATGAGGTACAATAATTAACACAATGTTTTTATTTCAATGCATGGATTCAAATTAAATAACAATATGTTGTATTTGAGTGGCAGCCTTTGCACATACTATGGATGCATTTGATGTTTATGTGAGAGTCTGGTTGATGCATGCCAATGTGCTAAAGCAAATTTTATGTGTTTTTCTTCTGTTTTATTGGAATTATATTTTATTATTATTATTATTATTAGTATTAGTATTGGTAATACTGTTATTTATATTTATGTTGAGCGTTCGACTTGACTGATGAATATTCTATATTTACTTGTATGAAATTTAGTTGTGGGCTGTATTTTAACAGTAGATTTTTCAAAAAAGTAAAGATTTTTCCAATCAAAATTGGTAGATTGATCCAGGTAATATCATTGACTGTTTCAAGATTAAATCTCAAAATCATTTTCCACTAGTAATTTAAGCTTGTGTTTCCTGTAATAAATTAAACAGTTACATAGACAAGGTTTGTTGGGGTTGAATAAAAATAATACATTATGCAGCTTCAACAATATGTTATGTAGTTTTTACTATCCCAAATTGGCCAATTATCATAATGGTGTAAACTATACTAACTAATTTTTGTGGGTTAGGTATATACTAACACCAGATTAAAGAAAAAAAATTATGGACAAAAGTTTGAAAGATTACTAGAAGAAAAACAAACTTTTGAAAGATTATTAGGTGAAACACAAACTTTCCCTTCTGTTTGTTGTTAAATGGTGCAGAAAGTACCGTTGGTTTTTACCTACTACCATTGTTAGTGGTCAGAAGCAAAAGGAGATTGAAATTTCGAGAACATTAGTAAGCCGGAAAATGGTTTGTTCTTTAATCTCTTACAGATTTTTTCTCAATAATTTTGGACTCACATTGGCTATATAAAGCTATTTCATGCTTTTTGATAAAAATCTCTTTAAATTAATGACTAAACTTTGTTCATAATTTCTTGAACTAATATGGATAAAACCAGAAGCAAAATCTAGGCTACTTACAGTAGTGTGATAATTCATAAGGAATTTTGGGGAAGTATTTGTGGCCTAATTTGGTCATTCTTAGTTAGCTTTATCCCTAAACAGTAGTACTGAAATATAATGAAATTTCACTTCTTTTAGGGTTATCGCAGAGCAATGGAAGAACCTTGCGGCTTATTGGAGTTTTGAGGAAGCTATAAGGTGTGTAATTGACAATTATATTTCTAGAAAGTACGTCGTATTAGAAAAGAATAAAACCAATAGACATAGCTTGTTTTGCAGGCCGCTGTAAAAAGGAATGAAGCCATTTTCTCAAGTGCTTTCACTTTTTAGAATCAGTCAAACTTCATTCGCCAATAAGAAAGAGCAGGTAAGTGTCTCAGTGAAGCATTATGTTCCATATTTTTGATGTTACTCTTGTTGGAGACTGAAACGCTTACCCCTTTTTTTTTTTTTGTCGAGTTTCCTAAATGGTTTGAGTATTAATATGTTGGAATTGGAATTGATAAAGACAGATATGGCTATGAAACCATCCTTAACTAATTACATGACCTTATAAACCAATCTTGCTTGCCATCTGTTGCTTTTTTGTTCGTGGATTTCTCTCGTTAGAGTTATGCAGCATTGGCTTTATATATGATTTTGACGAACTACTTTTAAACATCCTTATCTTCGTTTTAGATGAAGAAAGAAAGAAGGAAAGAAAATAGATTGAACGAGTAGTTTTGTTGAGATTTGATCAAAATGGGATGATAGTATAAGTGATTTAGATAACACGAAATAATTGAAATAATTGTAAGTGAGATAAAGTATTTAGTTATATATTAAAATATTTATATAACTATGTGGATATTTTTTGTTCTAATTAAGTTTAAATGCTTACAGAATCAGTTCACGAACATCTATATTAGAAGAATAACAAACAGAAACAGCGAGGGATTGAATATTCACTTCAAGTTATGGGACTTGATGGTTATAGATGGTTTGGACCTATTGGTATGGTCCATAACCATTGGATGGGCTGATTGTTTGTTAAGTTCAATGCTATGCTTCAAGATTTTGTGGGTTCTCAATTTAAGAATATTTGATTTTGTGGGACTTGTGGTAGTTCATAGATACAGGTTTGTAATTTGGAAGTTGTAAATATTTGCATACATGTATGTTTTATTGTGAAAAAGTCAATAACATCACATACGTAAAGTCATGATTTATCCCATCCCGTATTTTTTTTTTCGTTAATAACATAATTAGAATGATAATGTTGAATTTTTAATATTTAAAATACATGTTGTATAATTTAACCATGATACTGAAGAGGAAAGTCGAAGAAAGGGCATCAAATGAAGTTTATTTGGTAAAATATTTGTGGTTTGAAATAAACTGATTTAATTACAGCGTGTAGTTATTTGGTCATTTCTTGTATATTTTTGAAGGTCATTAAAATAAATTTTTTATTATTTTAATGAATATTAATATATTATATTAATTAAATACATATAAATATAAAAAAAATAATATTTATCTATGAATATTTTATAAATAATTTATGCAACATTTATGTAAAAGGCAAACTAATGTTGTATATGCTTAAATGTCAAATATGTGAGTGTTTATGAAACATGACATTATTATTATTCCTCGACTTACTAAATAAATGAAATAAATAAAATAAATAATTAATTATGTAAAATACTCATACTGTTACTACAAAATTATAATTATGAATAAGAAATTGTGATACGTAAATGATAAATAGAGCATAACACAAGAAGTACATAAATTTTAGATTAAAGGAAGAATTCTTATCCAACTAAAATAGAAATATAAACACAAAAAAAATATATATTATGAATATAACCTTTATCGTGGTTTTATCATTCTTTGACTTGTATATATATATACACTCACCCTTTTTTAGTCAATTTTTCATGCCTTCTTTTTTTGTCATTTCTTTTTGTAATAGACTTTTGAAGGATAAAGTTTATTATTTTAGAAATCATTGTTATTTTATATTAATAAATATTCTTCCTTATATATTTGTCAAACAATACAAATCACTTCAAAAAAAAAATAAAAATTTACTAATGTATTACATATATATATATATATATATATTTTTTTTTTCTTAATACATGCGTCCATTAGAATTAAGTCAACATATGACAGGCAAGTTTGCAGTCCCTACTCAATTTGAAGACTTTCTCCTTTGACATCAGTTCTATAACTCTCCGAAAATCACACTCATCCTCCCTCTTGATTCTTCTTTCTCATCCTCATCATCCACAAGAGAGACCGCTCTCTTTTCCATGGTGATAAAATTATTCATTTTCCTTTTGTTTTTCTTATAGATATCCAACAAAAATAATAAAGTGAGTTACAACCATTTGTCGATGAGAAGGCGGTGGTCTTTGATCGGTGGATTAGTGTCTGTCTATTCGAAAAGCAAATGAAAAACTGATAAATAACCCCAGAACTTCGTTTTGACACTTGATCATTTCACATTTCGGTAGAAACTTAGTTTGACACTTTATCATCTGACATTTCAGTAGCCTCAATCTCAAACATCATTTTACAAACATTGCGATTAACTTCCATGTCAAAGTAAACAAAGAACTAAAACAATAAAGTTCTCAACTTGTCTAAGCATCCCTACCATTGTTAAAGATAAGCTTAGTTTTCTTCTCACTATGTGTTCAACTAGGGCTTCGAATTTTTAATTTGATTTATTTTACATTTTTATCGATGAATCGGTTTAATCTTTAGAGTCAATGGCTTGAAGTTTGCTATGGATCCAACAATAGTCTTTGCATTATAGATGATGGAGTTTGTAAGGTATTTATAGTTTATCAATAATTTATTCTGTATTCTGGGTTTTAAACATAAAGGAGAAAGGAAAGAAATTCTGAAGAAAAAATGAATTACTTTGCTTGGTTTTATAATAATGACATAATGACAAAATTACGAATTCTTTCCTCAAAATTAATATTACAAACAAAATTTTATTATATTTTAAATTAGTATAGTATTCTTTTATTATAGTCAGCATGTAACTTTACTTTTAGTCTGTACAAAATCTCACTCACACCAAATTAAAAATAGGATTTATTTTATTTTATTTTTCTTTAATATTTTTTGATAAAAAATTAATAAAGATTTTCAAGGATTTTTTTAAAGACAATTCTTTTCCTGGATGCTAGTAAGTTAATTTTATCATTATTTTTTTAAAATTATTTTGAGGAAATCTATTAACCTCTTCAGTTAGCTTAATTATTTAGTTTTTGAACTTTAACTCATTTCATCTTCAAAATTTAAGTTTATATTATTGTGATAATTGCAAATGTTTTCACAAAATTTTTTGGTTTTTATCTTTGCTATTTTTTATTTAATAAAAAATGTTTTTTAAATTTTAATTTTACTAAATTATTAAGTATGTGATTCTTTAATATTAACACTTAAAGAATATTTTGAATTACATTTAAATAGATATTTAGTAGAGAATCATTGTTAAATAATTATTTTATTATTTTAAATTAAAATCATAATTGTTAATAATGTTATATTATATTAAAAGTTTTATTTATTAACAGTGATTAAAGTATATTCTGATTTATTATTTTATTAAAATTTAATAACTAGTCAGCTAATATTTACACTAAATTTGAGAAAAAAATTGATAAATTTTTAAATTTTGTAGATAAGAAGATTGAATTGAGAAATCGTAGAAGTTCTTGAATTATTTTTTATTTTTATCAAAGCAAGAGAACTTCAATGAGTACAATTTTCTTTTTGAAAGATGATACAAAATTAATACTTCTTGATATAAAAAGATCTCACGTACCTTTCAGCTTTTCGATTCTCTCCAGCACTTTGAAAAAGCAAATATAATGATTTATAACTTTTATTTTCAGCCGTCGGATTTTCTGCCAACATTGGAAAAGCATATCAAAAGATGAAACACTATGAATAGTCCATAGAGATTTATATAAACAATGATTAATAACATCCGGTTCCTGCATTTTTATTATTTGATGCATAAAATTTGTCATAATGAATGTCATATTATTTAAAATATTTAATATTACTCAAAAAGCCAATATCCACTTTTATACTTCCAGATATTTCAATCTTTATCTATAAAAGTAATAAATTAAATTATAACTTATATTTAAGGAGTAAATGAATTAAATTACTTATAAGATATTTAAATTTATTTAAGTAAATATTCAAATTCGAATAAGTAATAATTAAATCGAGTTGAATTTGAAATTGAGTGGTTCTTCGAGTTTGAGTGTTTAAGCACAATAACATTCAAATGGTTAACTTCATAAATTTAATAAAGTATTTATTAAAGTATAATCGAATATAGTTGAGTAGAATACATTTTAAATTTTATAATATTAATTTAAAAGGTAAGTATTCGAATTTTATCAAATTAAATTTGATTATATTAAATATTTCAATGAATTGAATTTAAAAAATATAAAATCGATAGTGCTATAATCAAGTTTGAACTTTAAATTTTTAGGCCGCATTGATTTCAAATACTTTACTGGATCGTCACAATTACAACTCAGACTTTCAACCATTTTTCTAGGAGGGGGTGTTTTTGGCTTTTAATTTTGATCGGTGGATTGTTGTTTTTCCGTTTTTATCAGTACGAATAATATATATATATATATATATTTCAGTAGTCTCAATTTCAATTTCAACCGTCGTTCCATTTTACAATCATTGTCATTAATGTCCGCGTCAAAATAAGCAAAGAATTAAAATAATACACAGCCCCAACTTCTTTTAGCACTCCTACCATTATTAAAGATAAGCTTACTCTTTTTTCTCCCTGTGTATTTAACAAAGGTTTCAAATCTTTTAATTTATATATTTTTTTTAATTTTTTATGGAAGGATTGGTTTAATCCTTTTTGATTTATATTCATATACGTTACGTTACTGAAGAAGGCCTCGTTTCAAACACAAATCTGTGCTCAGAAAACAAAATAAGAAATGGAGTTTATGAGGTATTTATATTTTATCCCTTAATTTATTTCGTGCTCTGGATTTTAAGCGTATATATAGTTGAAAGGAGAAAGGAAACAAATTTAGGAGGAAAAACGAATTACTTTATTATTTTTATAATGATAACATAATGGCAAGAATTAGGATTCCTGCATTCCTCAGGTTTAAGGAATTTGGATTCCTTTCAGAGTCGTGAAGAATCCAGCATCCTAGCTTTATTTGAAAATATATGGAAGTGTTTTAATTACATTTTCTAAAATTTTTCACTTTTTATTATAGTTAGTCTGTACAAAATCTCACGCACACCAATTAAAAAGAGATTTATTTTATTTTCTTTAATATTTTATTTG
Source organism: Trichilia hirta (assembly GCA_035221805.1). Classification (NCBI taxonomy): domain Eukaryota; kingdom Viridiplantae; phylum Streptophyta; class Magnoliopsida; order Sapindales; family Meliaceae; genus Trichilia; species Trichilia hirta. Next base: position 12,428,543 of record JAWDEX010000009.1, read on the forward strand.
AAAAAAATTAGTAAGGATTTCAACGACTTTTGTAAATACAATTTTTTTTTCCTGAACTCCAATAAATTAATTTATATTATTATTTTTTTAAATTACTTTGAGTAAATCTATTAACCTCTTCCATTAGCATAATTATCTAGTTTTTGAACTTCAACTCGTTTTATCTTCAGAATTTAAGTTTATATTATTGTCATAATTGCAAATATTTAAAAATTTTTTTTTGGTGTTTATCTTTGTCATATTTCTTATTTTATAAAAAATACTTGTATATCCTTTCTATGAAATTTAATTGAGGATTTAAAAAATTACTTTTATTTAACAGGAGAAATTACACGAAAGTACAGATTTTTCAAGACAAGGATGGCAAATTGGTGTAAACTATGCGGACCATTTTCCACTAAATGAAAATTTCCAGGTAATATCATGGACTTAGCAATTTTGTCAGAGTGTTTTGATTAGATGCAGGGAAAAAAAGAAGGTATATATAGCAAAGTATGACCTTACAATCAGGTACTAACTCCTGCAATATCTTCATTCTTTCTGTGATTCGATCACGGTTCAAAAAATATATGAAATCAATTAGAATTTTTCAAACCAAGCGATAAGATGTACCAGGGTATTACATCAACATCATTTTTCAATGAAGCAGTCATTTGGAACTAAGAATTAGCAGTAAAATCATAGCAATTCTCATTCATGGAGGACTACTCCATGCCATTATCTTCATAAATGGCTCCAAAATTGTAAGGTAATTGGTAATTCATGTTAATTGTTAGAAGTACAAGTACAATATACACTATTACAAAGCCTGAGATTGAGAGCTTCAAAATTGATGAGAACTATGGCGGTTGAGGTGTACACTTGTTGAAACAAGCAATTTTTTTTTTTTTTTTTTGACTCTCAGATATTGTAGTTGAGCCGTTTAATAGGCATTTGTTCGCTCTGTTCATTATGCTAATTTTGCTGTTTGAATGTACGGGATACTGAAATTTATTTTGTGTTTTACTTGTACACACACCTTGAAAGTTGAAACCTTTCAAATAT
>JAWDEX010000009.1:12446568-12461372 GCA_035221805.1 Trichilia hirta
TAACCGTTTTTATGAAAGTTGTAGAATTTCTAACACCTTTCTTACACTTAATCAATTCTCCGAATTTAGAATCTAATTATTTTTTTAGGTGATCTATCTTTCTATTATTTGGATAGATGACGACTCTATTTTTACATTTAAAATTTAAACAATGTCAACAGTACGTACACAATAAAAGGGATGGGTTAGGCACTCTTAAGATATACATAAATAGAAAATATCTCAAACACTTAGAAAATTTACAAAGGCAAACTTAAATTAGAACAATCGGTGGGACTGTTAATGATAATTTTTGCTTTGATCCTACTGTATCGAGAGATACAGTATATCAATGATTGATCGTAGATGATTAAATATTTACACAAAGTAAATTTTCATATTTTATTGAAATGATACAAAAATATCAACCCACTTTTAAGAAAATACCTAAAACCATAGCATGAATACATGTATTTAAAAAATTTAAAGAGATGAAACAAACTTTAATTGCCATTCTAGAATAAATAACTGTATATTTTTATTAATATCTGACAATTAGAAAGGCGTAAATAATTTGTATTATATCTGTGTTACTTGTCATTGGATTAATAAAGATTGGCAATTAATTAAAAAAATTATAGGATTTAAACCTTTTAAATTTTCACATAATGCTGGGGTTATTGCAAAAGTTATTAAGAGTGTTACAAGAAAATTTAGGATCGTAGATAGAATTCTTTGTATTTTATTTGATAATGCATCTAATAATACAGTTGTCATTCCTCTTTTTAAGGATGCACTAAATCCATATTTAGAAAAAAAAAAATTTCACAATAGGTGTGCTTGTCACATTTGAACTGATGTGTACAAGACGATTATGAAATAATGAAATCAACAATTGCTGCTATTAAGAGTGTTGTTCTTCATTTAAAATTGACTTCAATTAGAGCCTAATTATTTAGAGAATTATATTGTCAACAGAGGTTAAAAGCAAAAAAATTAATTTTAGATGTGTCAATGAGGTAGAACTCTATATATAAAATTTTTAAAAATATTTTGCCTTATTGAATTTTGATTATGAAAATTTAAAATATGAGAATAAGTGATTCTAAATTAACCAAAGAGCATTTTCAAGTGGCTAAAATTATTTCACAGTTTCTATCAACACTGAAAGAAGCCATGGAACTTTTGTCTAAACAATATTACTCAACAACACATCATGTAATTCCTATATTATATAGTGTGCATATGTTTTTAAATAATACATCAAACATTCAATATTCGTTGGGGTAATGTCGGTGATGATAGATAAATTTAAAAAATATTACGATGAAATGCTACTTTTATATTGATTGTATTATGTCTAGATCCTAGAATGAAGGTTTCTGGTTATAAAACCTTTATAAAATAATTTTTATTCATTTTTAGATTTAAATGATTTTCAATAGTTGAGCCATGAAACTTATATACGAATTCGTCAATATAAAAAAAAAATTATCATTCAATATTTTAGATTTTTTCACTTGTATGAGATTGAGTATTTTACAGGTACTTTTGTATCGACTGGTCGAGAAGGCTCTTCTTCCTCTTTCTCAGCTCCTATTATTTTTAACAGCGATTTTAATTCATACATAAAAGTTAGAGCATCATCATCGTTTAACAAGTTATCGTACTGCATGTAAAGTTCAATCATAGAATCGAAGGCAAATTTTGATATTTTAAACTAGTAAAAGAAAAATCATAAGCTTTACCCTATCTTAGCAAAAATGGCATAAGATTTTCTCACACCACCAGTGTTTACAATTTTATTAAAAAGTACATTTAGTTTGAGCGATCAAACATTGGACTCACATAAAAATATAATGGCCTCAGAGATATTGAAAATGAGAATGTGTTTCAGAGATTGGATCAACGAAAAAAGGAGATTACAATAACTTCAGCAACAATTAGCTCTTACAACAGACTTCAGTTATGAATGGGATGAAAAAGAAGATAAAGATAAAGATGAAGAATAACGATATTTAACTACTATTTCTTTATAATTAGGATTTAGATTTAATAATTTTTAGTGAGATAAGGCCCAATATCTCTCTCTTTGTAATATTTTTTTAATTAATTTATTATATTTTTTATTTATTGTTATAATGTATGATTAAATATAAATAAATTTATGAAATTCAGGCTAAAATGTCCCCCTCATTGTATTTTTTAATTAATTAATAAAATTTAATATTATTGGAGATATTTTTTTATATAATTTTTGTTAATTCAAAAAATAATTTGATTAATTTTTTAATTAAATTAAAAAAATTAAACTTAAAAAACCCATTCTATGAATCGTAATTAAAATTGAAATTGAAATCAAAACCGAAACTGAAACTAAAACTAAATTAGAATTGAAATTAAATTAACTGAAACTGAAACCAACTTAGAATCGAAACCGAAATTAGAATCATATTGAAATAAAAATCGAACAGGAACCAAAATCAAAATCGGAACTATTAACGAACTGAAATCGGCCCGACTCGAATTGGTAACAATTCCATTTTTGATTTTGGGCCGGTTTAATTTATTAGAAGCCGTGAAATCGTACCAGATCAGCCCGTCATATTAATTGATTCGGGCCTGTTTCATTTTTTTGGTTTTTCGAGCTGGATAGAATCGGCCCGAAACCACCGATTCTGACCCATTAGACATCACTATCAATGAAGGGTATAATGATAATTTTACAGTAAAAAGACAAAAAATCGCAGACGTTTCATCGAAGAAAATTGGCGGCAGGGGGTCTCTGTAGCAAATCGAAGGTAGCGGGGGTTATCTATCAGGAAACAAAATGTAGGGAGTATATGTTAAGAGTTGAGCTGGGTGTCCTTCCCTCTTTCTTGTAATGCCACCTCATGTTATTAGTAAGTTCTCCATAAAAATTAAAAATCATTATATTTTTTAAATTAATTTATATAATTAAGTATTCAATGATCACAGGATCTATTATCTCATTAAATCTGTCATTTGTAACATGCTGCTTTGTGCAATTGGGTAAAAGATGATCATTATGAGCATTATCAAAAAATTATCGATGGCAAATGTCTTTGGCCTGGGGTTTAGTTCTTTTACATTAATTAACGGAAGAGTGGGGTTGAATTACATGAGTTGAGAAGGGCCTCTCTCCGAATATGTCGAATTTTGTAGAAGTCAAAGGAGATTGTAGATTGCCTACTCTCCTCCATTAAATGGTATGATAGCCATTCATAAATTTTTCAGAGTTGTTTTGCTGCATCAACCATTGTTTGTCTTTTCTCTGGTGACTTCGTGACACATTTCAGAACAAGCTCTAATGAAGCTTTTCATTGTTTCTCCTTTACCAAAAATAATGGGATCTACTATCTCACACACACTGTTCATTTTCGTTGACATATTTTCTCACCAGATTTTTGAAAGAGAATTCTTCGTCAGGGGATGCTTCAAGGCAGGCAAATTAGAATATTCTGTTCCCAGTCAAAATCTCAAGTAGAAGTGAGCAAAAACTATAAACATCCCATTTCTCATTGAATTTATATGTATGCAGGACCTCAGGTGCAATAAATTGTAATATTCCTTTACTCTCAGAATCTTCTACATGAGTTTGTCGTTTGGAATAGGAACAGAAAGTGAAAAGTCAAGTAGCTTGGAAGAACATTGTTCGTCGATTAAGATATTTGTTGACTTCATCAATCTCAATATAATAGGCCTTGGAAATCCACCATAAAGATATGCAAGTGCATTAGCTATCTCCATTGCAATCTTTAACCTATGCGTCAATAATAAAGGTTCAAATTGTGGTTGAAGAGAACCGTGAATTCGATCATTAAGAGTCCAATACTCTGCAGATTCAAAAACTAGAATGGGAATTGGAGTCTCTTGGCTGCCACCTATTAACAATAAAATATTTTTGTGTCTCTTTTTTGATGCAAATACGAGATTATTAATGATAGTGAGACAATTTTATGAAGATTTGATCTTCTGGTATAGATTTTGATTGACTATATTTTCTTTATTGAATAATTTATTGGACGACTTGGTATCTCTACAAATGATGAAAAATTCAAGGTGAAGATATGCCACTTCAGGGGCTATATCTATTGCAATCTTTATCTTATTTGTCCATAGCGATGGTTCCAAATGAGGTTCTGGAGAACCGTGAATACGATCACAAAGAGACCATGACTTTACATATGCAAAAGCAAGAATGGGAATTTGAGTTTCTAAGCGATATTCAACCAATTTTAAAATATGTATTTCCATCGATTGAGATGCATATACAATGTTATTAATGCAACAGTTGTATGCAATTTTGTCATAATCTTCGAATTTCATCACAGAAATTAAACGATCCTGCCAAACGCCCTTATATATATTATAAGCAAAATCTTTTCTAATCAAATTTTGTTGATCATAGTTATTTGTTGCTATCTTGAGTTCTCGGCCAAAAATATACGGAAACAATTTTATTTACCATTAAAAGACGCTATCAAGTTTTCAGCATGTTATCCATACCTCAACATAAGCTATACGAGAAAAATTCTGTTGACGCTATCAATATCTTTAGAAAATTTTCTTAGGACAGAAAATGTAGTATATTACATAAATTCTATTTCTTTACAGTTCGTTGAAGTTAGTACAGATTCGCCTCATGTCAAAATTTTAATAGTACACTAATTGTACCTGAAATTTAATAAAAAAAATTAAAAATAAAGTCGATTTTTTAGTGTATAAATTTAATACTTAAATTAAGTACAAAATTAAAATAAAAAATAAAAAATGGTATAGTATAAATAATAAAGATCAAAGTGTTTAAAAAATTTGTACCAACATGAAATATTAAGTTAGGAATTCTCTTTGATAGTGAAGTTTCAAGAGTTGAAGTTCAAAAGTTTTAAAAAGTTTGAAAATAAGTTTCTCCTTTGAGTTATAAATGTGGTATTTATAATGATTTTAGCATGTGTAATTATTGAAAAACGAGAATTCGATTTAACAAAAAATAATTTATCTAAATAATCGACGGGTCATTTCACTATCATATCTTGCTAAAATAGAGTAGTATAATAAATGTTTATGGTACAAATTATATGACACACCAAATTTTTAATGTAATAGAATATTTTGTCAGACTTCAAAAAATATATATTGCTCGTTCTTCAGATCTCCCATTTTTAATAGTCATGAGTTGGGATCGACTTATGATTTCAAGACCATGGGTTTATAGGTGGAGTTACAATTTCGAGTCGTTCGAATCCGGTTCATTAGTAAATTTTACTGTTTTATATACCAAAGTGAAAAGGGTAAGGTGGCACTAAGAAGATCCCTCGTCATCCGAACGCTTTTGATATACGATGATTTCAAATAAAGATGGCTGAGTATCAAAATACAAAATAAGTAAAACAGAGAATACCAAAAATTTATGTAGAGTGGCTTTGTAGATTATGTTCACAGACAAAGACAGAAAATAATAATAATAATTATATTTACATATATTTGAGACAGTCACTCACAACTCAAAGACCCAAAATACACAACTTTTTCTTACGCTTGGAGAAACCTAAGCTCTCAATTCTCTCAAAATGCGTGCACTTGGCTTTGAAGATTACTTGCTATTTATAAGGAAAAGAAGCCGACAACTGTCAACAAAAAGCGGCCAAATCAACGTACGATGTCTTTCATCCACTTACTACAATTTGACAATTTTAGATTTCCATTTCGTGGCATTAATTTGGATGTGCTGGACGTCAACAAAAAGTAACCAAGAAGGTCAACAACTTTTGCATGAAATGATGGTGTATCCTCAAAATATAATTCTAGTAAATTTTTCCACATAATCATTGTTCTACCTTCCTTCCGTTCGAATTTCCTTGAAATCTGAATTTTCATCGGGAAATTCTTCATCTAATTCCGATATTTATAGATGGCAATCTGATGTGCCTAAGATCAGCAATCAGTTATGGCTCATTTCTCTTTTTCGAAACGTCACCAATCTTTCCCTATAACAATTATAGCATTTGATATCTTATTTAATCTGCTATTTTCAGTACATTCTTTCAGGAATTTAGAACAACCAACGTGATTTACAACGCTTCTATAAGCATGTTTTCAGTATTTAATCATTTAAGAGCAAGATATCTACCATAACAAAGCTTGTTAGTGGTTACACAAGGGCAAAATTATTAATAACAAAAATTCTGAAGGAGCATATTTAATATTTTAATTAACGCACTTTTATAACAAAAGAACACTTGTATAAATCAAAATACATGAAGAACTTAGACAAAAGCGCCCATAAAAGTATAAATGGAATACATTGGTGGTATAAATCAACCAATAGACTAATACAGCATATAAAAATTACTTAACACAAACTCAATTCATTCAATTATTGTTTGGAAACTGGAGTCCCTAGTTTCACCACTGTAACTGGACATGAAGCATTTGTCACCACATAGTTGCTGACACTTCCAAGCAAAATCCTGTAAATTAAAGTTCATACAAATTATATAATAGGTTAATTTGAAAACTAATTTCACAATAAATTAATTTCATTTAAATAGAATAATTAATAACAAGTAATTATACCTTTTGAGAGCACCCAGACCCCTGCTTCCAACAACAAGTGTGTCAAGCTTGAGATCTTCTGCAGCCTGACACAACTTCTCTCTTGGATCTCCCCAGTAAACTTTGGCCACAATCTTTGCCTGTTAAATCACTTGATTAATAGTTAACAAATCAACCATAAATTGGATATGCTTTTATATTTTATGCATGGAGATCGTGCATATATACGTACCCCTTTTGTCCTTGACAATGTATCTAACATATCCAGAACCTCAGGATCCGAGGTAAGCCCATATTGCTTGGAAAAATTAATCTCTCTGAATTCTTCTAGAGGAACTAAAGCTGTAAATTAATTAACCAACAAATAATTTAGAAAAAGATTAGTTGGCAAGAAGAGGTATATATAAGAGAAGAAGAACTAAAATTCGTACATACGTGATCCAGTGTCTTCGAAAAGCTGCTTCCTGGTATGATCAGCCTTGGGCGGTTGAACATGGATCAAAACGATACGATCGCCAGAGTCAATTAGATTATTAACCGCCCATCGGAGGGCTATTTTGCTGTTGGCAGAATTGTCCATCCCAATGCCTACTGTACGTGCCTTACCCATCTGATTCGAACGATCTCTTTCTCGATTGCTATCACACACAAGCTATAGGAATATATAGTTAAAACAAGGAGTCGTCTAGATAATGATTCTGTCTGGTTTTGGGTTGGCAGTAGGCAGGTTCTTGAAGGTATTAGAAGCTTTGATTGGTGACTTTATTCCTTGAAGATAAGATTTCTGGAAGAAAAGGATTTTCTTTTCAAAAAAATGAAAAAAACAAGAAGAAGAATTTAGCATAAAGTTCCAGCACACTCAATGCTGGGTTCATAAAATATTACGATTAAATTGATTAGGCGTATATATCTATCAGAAAACAGTTTCTTGGATTTTATTTTATTTTTTTCATTTTGCGATTTATTATTAGTAGATATTTCCTTGACTACATAATATTATTCCATCACATGATGCTAGAAGAAAGAGGAGTTGATTGCTTGCTAGCCAATCATTGACTGACACAAGTATATTAAGGATTGTTAAATATCACTTGCATGTATTTAAATTTTTGATGAATCTTTCAGGGGAAAAAAAAAAAAAAAAAAAAAAAAGACAATGACACAAGTGAGTAAGATCCACTTGACAAATTTCCTGAGATTAAAAAAAAAATGAGTATAAAAGGCAGAGAATTTTGTGATATTTCCTGAAAAGAATTTTCTCATTTTTTTTCTCAGATTCTGACAAAAATAAAAGTTAAAGCGTTAAATTCTCTTTTGCAAGTACAAGTAAGAGTTAGGTAATGGACACAGATCAGATCCAACGAGAGGAGTTAATTTTCAGTGGTAGCCTTTAAATATTCTATGATGGCGGAATACCCTTTCCAATGGTAGACTCTATAAATTTTATCATTCAGTGCATAAATCAAATGGTTCAATTTCTGTTAAAAGTGGAGTGATTTCTTTTCTTTTCTGTTTTTAATTCTTTAAATAGAAAGTGGAATGATCTGGGAAACACTTCTTCTAGTCGTCTGACTTAGGAAGAGGGCATTTCATATTATGTTAATACTCGGCCTATGTTGAAACCCATTTTGGAAAGTCTCGCGATTTTGGATGTCTTGCTGGCAGTTAGAACGATAAGAATGGATCCTTAACTTTCAAAAACCGAAACTAATTAGGCCCAATGGCCCATCCCTAATAAGTTAATCCCTTTACCAATCTCCTCCCAGACAAAAGCTAATGGAGAAGCGAAAGCTGTACATCTTCATTGAATTTAATGAAGTGAACAAGATCTCAAGAATTTTCTCTTTTTCATATTAAAAGATAAATTAGGTGTGATATCTTGACCTCTTGCTTTTAAACTAATTAATTGGACTATCTCAAAAAAAAAAAAGGACATCAATTAAAATCTAGGATTTTTGAACTATTTGATTATATATAACAAGCTACAACTACTATCATAATAAACAATAATTATATGAAAACAAATATAAAAATTAGTATATAGAATTACATGCAAAAGTGATACATTTGTTTCAATTGCTACTCCTAATTAGTTCTGATGCTTCTTCCTCATGTTCTTGTTTCTGTCAATAGCACAAGTATCATTACATCAAAACTGAAAACGTCCCACTTCTAATAGGAATCGCTTGTAGTTAGATATCATAGTGCAACAAATTTATCACATTGTGAAATTTACAACAATTTGACAACAAAATTTTCATCAAAGAGAGTACTTGATAATTTAATGTTGTTAAATGCCATAAGCTCAGGAAATTCAAGATTTACATAGATATGCAAGTGAATCAGATAACTCCATTATAATCTTTTAACCTATTGTACATATTAATATAATGGTTGTTTATAATATCAATCTCTTATGAGGGTTTTATCCACTGCAATCGACTCGAATGGTGAAAAATCACATATATGGAATGAGATTTCGATGAGGTTAAATATCTAACACAAGACCAACATGAACATATGCAATAGCATTAGCTCGTTGAGGTTGAGGAGCAGAGGCTGGGGATCAATGTCAAAATAATGAAATTAGAAAGGTAAAAAATTAAGTAAATTCTATAAATAAAGGCCCAAAACATTTTTATTTCTCATTTGCAATGTAAAAAACTATGCAATCAATACGGTCTATAGTTTGTATTGTAACTGTTTGTTATTATCAAAGAAGCTACAAATTGAACGTTTTGATGAAATATCAACTTTTCTAGCGACTTTGTACTGTTCATGCTAGTAAATCTTTTTTTTTGCTTTTTTTTTTTTGGGGCGTTCATTATTCTCAAAACCAATCTCCATTACACTTATCAAAAATTTATATATTTAAATCAATTTAGATTTTAAATAAAAATAAAATTATCAAAATTTTATACTCAAGAACATAAATGGTTACAAAAAGAGTATTTGTCTAAACAAGAACGGAAATTTGAGTCTCTGTACTATATCCCATCAACATCAAAATAGTTTGGTATCTTAATTTTGTGATGCAAATACAGATTTATTGAAATAAAATCATTGGCAGTGTCCGTAAACTTCATAAGGGATATTGGACTATCTACAAGAAAGCCTCGAGTACAATTTGAAGAGATATTCCTTTCCATTTGTCATAACATTCTGCGAGGCATAGTTTCATTGTTGCTGTGTTGAACATTCAAGCTGAAAACCCAATAATAGGATTGCGTTTACCGTCCAAGGAGACAATCAATTTTTTAAATTAAAATTGTAACTGGTGCCCTGGAAAACGAAGATAGGAAATACTAAAAGGATTGATAAAATGAACTGCCGAAAGAATGAACAGGAAATCGGCATCCACTATAAAATTAGACAAAAAGTAGAAAGTTTTCAGTAATGAGCATGTAGAAATTAACAAGTTAAAATGGATTGATACATTTGTCTAAGTTGTTTTGCAATATGAATCATCGTTGGTCTGTTTTCTGCTAATTCAGAGAGACATTTGAAAACAAGCTCAAATGAAGCACGCAATTGCTGCTGCAATAATTTATCTCCAATAATTCTGGGAAAGCCCATGCTTTACAGTGTATTTCGTAACACCATCGACCCAACTTCATCATTGATTTCCAGACGAATAGCTAGTTGAACTAGTTTTTCTCCGGTCCGCAGCTGAAATAAAAGAAGACCGAAACTATAAACATCGCATTTCTCATTGAATAATCCTGTTCTCATGTACTCAGGTGCAACCATTCCTGACGTTCCTTTCATTCCATCGTCTATGTGAGTTTCGCCTTCTGGAATAGATTCAGAATAGGAAAAGTCAAACAGTTTGGGAACATATTCTTCACAGAATACGATATGCTGTGATGTGAGATCTCTAAAAACTATTGGCCTGGAAAATCCCACGTGGAGATATGTAATTACATTTGCTATCTCCATTGCAATCTTCAACCTGCGTTTCAAGAGTAAAGGCTTGATATGTGATCCACAAGGAATATTTAAACGATTATCAAGAGTTACATAATCTATAGATTCAAAGACTAGAACAGGAATTGGCTCCTCTAAACAACATCCAATCAACTTTAAAACATTTTTGTGACTCATTTGAGATGCAAATACAATATTATTAAAGCAAAATTCGTCTGCCCCAAAAAATTTAACCAACTGCATTACAGATATTGGAAGATCCTGCAAAAAAACACGATACAGTTTGTATTCGCTCCCGTGTGACGAGATTCCAGAAATGGTAGTTATTTGTTGCTTTCTTGAGCTCTTTACCTGAAAAGATACGGATAGAATTATATTTTCCATTAGAAGAGGCAATTAACTTTTGTAATAATATGTTTCCATTCCTTATCATGAATGCTTTTTGATCTGCTTTCTCCTGACACTTGCTTGTTCTAAAAAATGAACCCATCTAATCGAAACTCGGCACACAATAGTATGAATTGTTTTCACTTCATTAACTAGGAAAACATGAAGCATGCGTATAGATAACATAAAAGGAAAGACTACTGGCTCTTTCTATACATACAAAACAGAAGTAAATTAATTTTCCAGGAAAAATATGGTCGAATTCGATAAGAGAAAGTAACTGACAACGAAGATCTAACCATGAATAGCCTATTCTAGAGATAATTTTTATTAATAGAAAAAGAATAAAAGATGATAAGGGAGAACCTTGAGAGAGAGTGATGGAGAATGAACACAACCACAAACTTGTTCTTGTAAGCATGCAAGTCTTATCGGTCAACAGTAATTATACAACGCTTAAATAAAATCTTTCCTTTGACTAAGAAACCCTCCACCCCCAGTCCTTTTCAGTGTTTAGCAAAAGAATACAATTCGATTAGGAAAGCTGCGATTACCAAGATACCTTGGATTAGCTAATTTTATCTGCTACAAAATAATTACATAGTAAAATTATTAAAACAATATAAAATTATTAATTAAAACAGTCCATCCCCTCTTCCAAATAACAATAATAAATAAATTTAAACTTTTGAAACTGTCTTACGTTAATTAAAAGAGGAGGAAGATATTGTTTTGTATTTAATTATTATTGTACTCTACTTGGATGAAGATGATTGTTTTGTATTATTATTTTAAATTAATTACTATTTTACTCAATGAAATAACGGTCAAACATTACGTTAGTTAACATTACGAATGGTTTTGTTAATTAAAAGAATGATTTTACATTACCAATTTCCAACGGATTACACCGTGGGCCGTTAGTTTTCTACGATGGAGTCCCATTGAGCCTAGTTGCAATCTAATATGGAGTGAACTCAAAAGCACACAATGGTTTTCTAATGACATCCCTTTCGTAACATTAGTCAGAATACATAGAAACAACTTGGGTTTTTTTCGTTTCACATCCCAGTATGCTGTAGCTTGGGCCTATATACTCTTCAATGCGTTACTGTTTGGGATGCTTTTAGAGTTGCGGTCCTTGCGTAGGCTCCATTTGATGGAAAACCAAAAATATCGCTGAGACGATCGTTGAAAATTTTGAAGACGCCATAAATAAACGAGTTATTTATTAGGCTTTCGAACCACCATTCGATTACATGGAAGTTTATAATCATAGATGAAAAAACACAGTTTTATATTACAGGAATTTAACGAGGCATAAAATGAAGACATGAAGAGAATTGTAATGACTTTAAAATTTCATACAAGAGCAATACATTTGTCTTAGTTGTTTGGCCACATCAATCATCGTTGGCCTATCTTCTGGCGATAAGCTGATACATTCACAGATAAGTTGTTTAAAAGCTTGCAATTGCTGTTCTTTCTCTTTCTCAAAACATAACCCATTTTCTGCAATTATAGGATCTAGTATATCAATCAATCTGCTACTTTCAATGCATTCCCTTGTACAATCCAGGAAGTTAGAACAATCAGTGATAACTGGATAACGAGTAAGATCGTTGGGCTTCCGTCCAGTCAAAAGCTCAAGTAGAAGAATACCAAAACCATAAACATCACTCTTCTCATTATAGTCAGATTTAATCAAATACTCAGGGGCATAGTATCCTGTAGATCCCCACACCATCTCTAATTTTATATGGGTTTCATCTTCTGGAATAGATTTGCATAATGAAAAATCAAATAATTTGGCAATATTTTGTTCATTGAACAATATATTCGATAACTTGATATCTCTAAAAACAAGTGGCCTGGGAAATCCAAGGTGGAGATAGGCCACTGCATGAGCTATGTCCATTGCTATCTTTAACCTATCTGTCAACAGTAAAGGTTCAGAATTGGGGGGACAAGAACCGTGAATATGAACCTCAAGAGGCCAACACTCTACATATTCAAAAACTATAGTGGGAATTTCAGTCTCTAAACAACATCCAATCAGCTTCAAAATATGTTCGTGACTCATTTGTGATGCATATACAATGTTATTAATGCAACATCCGTACACATCTTCGTATGCATAATAAAGATGATTACTTTGAAACTTCATAACAGAAATCGACCGCTCTTGCCAAAAACCCGCATACAATTTATAGAAACCACCATCCTTTATTATTTTTTGCTTGTCATAGTTGTTTGTTGCTAAATTGAGTTCTTGAGCAGAAAAAGTACGAAAAGAATTATATTTACCATTAGAAGCGGCAATCAACTCTTTTAGTACACTTTCTCCATTTCTCATTGTAAACGTTGTTATATCTTCCCTCTTCTTGAATTTTCTTAAAATCGAACTCGTCATTTGTAAACTCTTAATGACAAGAAAGGTGTAATCTACCTGGGAAAAAATGAAAAGTAAACTAAGATGCTCGATAGTTTCAGAGGTATGTGTCATAAAATAGCGAGTGTTTACTGTTTAAGAGGCATTCGTCTAGACCCTGGAGGTTTCTTGGAAATATTCAAAGCCTAACAGTGCAAGTATACATTTCAATAAAGCTTACCCGTAGCTTGCTCTTAAATTTCCAGATTGTTAGAAAACTTCTACATATGTTGCTGTGTGGAAAATAAAATTCAGCTGCAGTAATTAATAGATCTGAACCATCAATATGTATTTTTCTTTTTTGAACATTAACAAATTATGGTGATCATCACCTGTTGTGGGTAGAATACAGATAACGATTTAATCCAAATAAGTACTAGCTATAAGGATAATTTATAAACTACATTATTATTGGAGTTCATAGATATAGATCAACCAAATCCAGTAATTTACGATTACAAGTACTGGAATAGATATAAAGAGGCTGATATGTAGACGTTACCTGTGATGATCAATTCGAGATATACGATTGGAAGACTTTGAGAAAGGCTCTGCAAATGGGCAATTGAAGAAGAAATGAAAATATCCGGATTCGTGGTTCTTTTGTAAGGATGCAAGTCTTCTGTTTTTTGGGTCAACCGAACATATATATACGACTTGTTGACTCTTTGGCCAATCACCAAGGAAAAAGTTGGAAGCCAAGAAATTTCCAGATTTACATCTCCAAGACTATCAAGTTTCCTCCGTTTTATCAGGGGCTGAAGAGTTGTCTTGAGAGCCCATTTGTAGTTAATTATAGTTTATATTAATTTTGAAAATTCTTGTGTTAAATACTTTTATTTGGGTCCTAAAAGTATTAAGCAAATGTCACACTTCTAAAGTATTAGTTAATTTCATCAATAAAACTCTATTGACACGATATAAGAAGTCTCAAATTTGATTCTCGCTCACTTAATGTATTATATCATTTTCACAAGTGTAATGTTGGTTTTTAAACGTAAACTGATCAAACAGGAGTTCTGTTTTTATTTTTGATAAATAATTTGTATTAATGTTATGTAAAAGCTTGCAATTTATAGTATTTAAATTAACATAAAGATACACGAAATTCTAAACCATTAAGCAGAACGATAAATTTGTCTAAGTTGTTTTGCTACATCAATCATCGTTGGTCTTTTTTCAACTGATCCCGACACATTTAACAGCAAGCTCTATAAAATCTTGCAATATTTCTCTTTCATTTTCAGAAGTTTGTCTATGACTATGACCACGAATCACAGGATCTACCGTCTTATCAAACCTATTACTTTTAATATGTTTTCTCACTCGATGCATAAATAAATAATGACCTCCAGCTTCATCAACGTAATACTATGATACACCAAAACCGAAAACATCGTACTTTCAGTTATAATCAGCGATAGCCACGTACTCATATGCAACAAATCCCGTTATCACTGTTAGCTCTGCATCTTCTACGTGAGTTTCTGCTAGTGAAAAG
>JAWDEX010000009.1:12466599-12482074 GCA_035221805.1 Trichilia hirta
GAGTATTGAAAGTGTCTTCATCTGGTTGGAGTTCAGCTTCCTGAATCTGCTGGTAAATTTGAACAGTTTTCTTAAAATCCTCAATTTTTGTATATAGCTTGAGCATAGAGTTCCAAATTGAAAGGTCAGGTTTAAATCCTGCTTCTTTCATCTCAGAAACCATTGCTTCAACATCCCTCACCCGCTTTCCCTTGCAGAGTAGCCCAATCATAACTCTGTAAAGATGCAGTGTTGGAAAGTAACCTGCAGCCTTCATTCCATTGTAGATTTTCTTCACCTCAAATATATTTCCTGCTCGTGCAAATGCATCAAGCATCAAGAGAATGGAACTTTTGCTTATCTTAAAATCCATATCTTGCAACTCCTGTATCACCACATAAAGTTCATTCAATCTCCCATCAACAATCAAAGCTTGCAAGAGACTGTTGACGGATTCTACGGTTGGAGAAGGACCATTTCTCGTCATTGTATTAAAAACAGCCCTAGCTCGCTCATAGCAGCCACTTGCAGCATAAGCTTGCATTAAAGCATTCCAGACCTTTCTATCAACAATTCCGCATCTTTTTTGAAGACTTTCAACCAATCTTTCTGCTCTCTGCCATAGTTTCAATTTCCCATATGCATCAATCATATCAACATGAATGGAAAAATCTTCAAAACAAATGCCTTTCCTTTCTGCCTGATCAGCAATAAAATGTGCTGTCTCTGGCAAGTCCATCTTGCAATAGCAGTGGACCATAGATCGGAAGAGATACTCAGAAGGTTCAACATTATAAAATTGCATGTCAGAAAAAACCTGAGAAGCTTCAGCAAAGCGTTCGTGATCTTTGCAGCAATGAATTAAGGATTCATACATTGCTTTACTCTTCCCACACAAATCAAAACTCCAAGCTTTACTGTATTCCTCTAAAGCAGCATCCAATTTCTGGGCCTTGCAAAGCATGACGATCAAAGCTTCAGTTACCAAAGGAGTGGGTTCTGGAGCATGTTCTTTCAAAAATTCAAGCAATTCACATGCTTCTGGGTACCTTCCAGACAAACTATAACAACTCAAAATAGATAACAAGTTCTCATGGTCGAGTTCACACCCACTGTGTATGGCCAATCTTAAAGTCTCAGCAGCACGGTCAAAGCATCCACCCTTGACAAGAATATATGAAATAATTTGCAGGTTCATACCACATAGTTCTTTCATATCTCTGACCACTTTTCTAATATTTTCCTCTTCTTTTTGTTCCCCAAGAACTCGAATAAAGATCTCATACAGGGCATGATCCGGAGTGAAACCATCACGAATCATTTCCCGGTACAACATGATTGCCTTCTTTGTCTCATTAAACCTTAGAAAGATATCCAACATAACAGAATATGCTAGGTGATCAGGACTAATCCCAGATCTACGCATGCAATCAAATGTCTCTTCAGCTTCCAATCGCTTCCCGGCCTTGGCATACCCACAAATCAACGCACTATAAGTTCGCAAAGTGGGTTTCACTCCTATGTCCAACATCTCTGACATCACATTAGCTGCCTCTGATATTTTATTTGCTTTCCCAAGTGCATCAATCAACACGGTGTATGTAACAACATCAGGATTTCTACCTGACAATTTCATATCCCTGTAAAGCTGCAACACTACTTCATGATGCCCTTGCTTCCCGTACATGTGGATGATAGTATTATATGTCATTTCGTCTTTACCAAATCCCATTTTCACCATTTCTTCAGAAATCTCTTTCACTTTCTTGACATTCCCTTCTCTTGCAAAAGCATACAACAATGAGTTATAAGTTACAGCATCAGGGAAAAAACCCTTGGACTCTAATTCTTTAAAAAGCTGCTCTGCTTTACCAGAGAGTCCACATCTCCCATAAACAGAAATCATTGTATTATAAGTCCATAAATCAGGTTGACAATTATGTGCCTCCAAATCATCATAAACCTTCATAGCCTCTTTCAAATTTGATTCACGTGAACAAGCACTAAGTAGAGTGTTATAAGTGATTGTATCTGGTCTAATCCCTGACCTCCTAACCTCATTCAATAGGTCAATTGCCAAATTAGGCAGCAGCGAACCTGATTTCAATCGTGCATTTATCAAAGTATTGAAACTCACAAGGTCAGGTTCACATCCTCTCTTGCGCATTAAATCAAGCAGTTCTTGCACCTTATTAAATCTACCATTACGTGCATAGACACCCATCATAGCATTATACACTTGCACAGTATTATCAACAGTAGATTCCGCACGTAAAAATAATTCTACAGCCAAAGCCTCCTGATTGGCCTTCCCTAGAATGGCCAATATGGTGGCCAACATACGGGCATTAGGCGAATACCAATGCCGCAAATTGAGCCATTCATAGACCTCCAATGCACGTTGCCAGCTCTCCTGCCCTACCCATTTCACCACAAAGCAGTAATCAGTAGGTGTCATCTGCACCAATCGTTCATCCAACACATCACCCACAAACTGACTTTCTTTCAGTCCTAAAATCTTATCAGTCAAAAATTTAACTCTTTCTCTCCAATCTTTGGCCCTCTTCAACGCCAGTTTGGTCATCTTTTTAACCCTAGTCTTACTAGCTCTCCCTAGAGTTTCCTGATTTTCATCATTTATGACTAACCCTTCAACAGAATCCTCATTCTGGGATTCAGTTTTGGTCTCAGAAGAAAAAAACGGATGCTCAACCACATGGGTGAAGTGGGTTTGAGGTGAAGGGTAAAGTTCATTAAGCTTGAGCCTTAGGTGTGGCCATCTCACGGATGGTGTGGCTCTACTATAGCTAAATTTCTGTGTATTACAACTATCATTTGTTTGCTCAATATCGCTGTTACAACTACAAGCACAAGCACAAGCACAGGTTTCCTGTAAAGAAAGGGAGGTTTTTCTGCATACCTTAGAAGAATGTAAAGGATAAGATGAAAATGTCAAAACTCCACTGCAAGAAGCCATTGCTGTCAGCACTGAGCTGCTTCCAGCTGCACCATTGGGATGGACATTGCTAAGAAGAGGAGAGGAACTATAGCAGATTGAGGATATGTGTGGCCCATTTTAAATAAAACAAACCAAGGAAAACGGACGATATTATTCTCATGAACATACACACAAATAGATATTTTTTTTCGACTTTCCCATCACAAGTACCGAAAGCAAACAACGAAGGAATAAATTGGTCACATGCCATCCCTAACATGTTAGCTCCGACTACAGTTGCAAGGTCAGAAAAAAGAATACAATTTTTATACTGTTTTAAAATATGGGTTAATTTCAACCTACCCTCTTCATTAATTGTTATTTTTAAACATGCTTATTGCAAGTCATCCACTCTATTACATATTACCGTTGAAACTGGAAGTTGATCAACAAAAATATTATTTTATTTAAAAGTAATTATTATTTTTTTCTTTCTCTCCCTCTTCACTCTTTTTTTTCTTTTTTAAATTAATGTCATTGGCCAATTTTTTATCCTCAATTTCAAAAATAACTTTTTAAATTTAATCAAAAATATAATATTTGGACAAATTTATTTGAATAGACTCTGTATACAAAAAATAATTAAAAATTTTAATTTTTTTCTCAATCAGTTTTATATTTCTCTTTCTTTTATTGTCTCGAACTCAATTCTAAAGCTTACAAACTTATTTTGAATGATATAATCCTACCAATAGTGGCATGAATGTATATGAGAATTTAAATATTGTATAATAGTTTAAATGTAAAAAAAATAATAAATTAAATATAAATGTGCATTTTTTTTGTTAAAAAGGTATTCATGAAATAAGGACTATCAAAAATAAATTATCACTCTCAAACTCAATTAAATTTTTATTTTTTAAAATTAATTAAAATTTTATTATTAAATTTAGTTTAAATTACAATTCTCAAAATCAATTTAAATATTTTGCTCTCGAAATTAATTTAAATTACAACTTTTAAAATTAATTTAAAATGTAATTCTAAAAGTTAATTTACATTAGAATTCTTAAAAATAGTTTAAATTTTCACATTTGAAATTAATTTGAATTACAACTCTCCAAATTATCTTAAATTACAAATCTCAAAATTAGTATAAATTATAACTCTAAAAGTTAATTTACATTAAAATTCTATAAAATAGTTTAAATTTTCACTTTTAATATAAACTTAAATTATTGATTTCAAAATTAATATAAATTAAACTTTTAAAATTAATATAAATTATACTCTCAAAATTAATATAAATTATCACTTTAAAAATTAGTATAAAAAAATTATAAGAATTAAATTATTTAAATATTATATATTTATTAATTTTAAAAAATTATTTAGATAAAGTTATTTTTTTTTTCTTATTTTCATTTTCCGTTTTCCCTCTCTCTCTCCTCCCTTTTCTTCTCCATTTGGTACGATCAATGAATGCAGACCAGTAGAAAGCCTTGGTAGGGCCCACTAGACCTGCCATGACACCTATGGCATATGTACAATTATCACATTATTAAGGACATCAATGGGCTAGTATAAATTTTTGGACTGAATTTATTTGTTAATTACGTGTAGGGTTTGATTTGATTTAACAAAAGTAATAATAGAAACAAAGTAAAAAAAAAAATAATAATAATAATAATTAAAAGAAAATTAATTATTTTTATTATTTTAATATTGTGTAAGACAATATTGCCCCTTTCATTGCATCAGTTAACTTTAATAGCATTGGATAACAACTGGGGGCGGGGCGAATGGCTATCAATAAACAAAGGTACATGTTGATAATTGTCAATAAGTTGAGGGGGCAATTTGAAATTAATCCTTAAAAAATTTAATTTTATTAACCAAAATTTTGTTTATCAATTGCTTCGGTCAATATTAACTATACCTCCTTTAACCGATTAAGGTACAATTTTACTATTATATTCTTACAAATTTAATAAAAAATAAAATTGACAAACAAAAATAAAATGAAGAAGAATTAAAAAAATGAACCATAATAAATAAAAATCTATTTTCTTTTTCAAAAAATTAACATCAATTATACGAGCTAAACCACAATAATATATATTGATAATAAAATATATATTAAACCTAGTTTACAATAGACAAAGATCTATATAACCTATGACCATAATCGAAAGCTTCATGAAATGGAAGTCAATGGCATTCATTAATAAGCTGAAATTTGTTTTCTATATATTTAATGGGGAAAAGGAATAGAAGTTCTTGAGTATTTTAGAATTGCACATACCTTTAATATACACGCGAGCGCGCGCACGTTAAAACAAGAAAAAAAATATATATAATATAAATAAATAAAATTTATTATAAATATAATTTTTATCATTCTATTTAATTAATAACTTTTTTTAAAAGCTTTTATAAAATTTTATTTAAAAAATTTTATAAAGTTCGTGCTAGAAGATTTTGTAAAATTTTTTTTGAAAGTCAATTTAGTGAAAAAATTTTATAAAAATATAAATAAATATTTTGTATATTCATTTTCATAAAGTTAAGAAGAAGAGAAGAAAAAAAAAATTCTATCTATCTCTTGCTTTAAATTTATCTTAGTTAATTTAATTATGAGCTTACTTGAATTTACCTATAATTATTACTTTAAATTTATCTTGCTTAATTTAATTATGAGCTTACTTGAATTTACCTATAATTTATGAGCTTACTTGAATTTACCTATAATTATTATTTTTTATTTTTTAGAAAAAATTACTTATTAAAAAAATTTATAATATTCATAAAAATTACTTGATTTTATCTTTAAAAAAGTCATATTTTATCACAAAATTATTTAATTTAACTTTTAACCTCTTACATATCTGTGATACTTTTATCTAATTATTCTTAAACTTTTTAGAATTCTTTAAATTTAATAAAAATATAATTAAAATAATTTATTATATAAATTTGATGATACCAGGCATGTCCCAAAAAAGATAAAAAAGTAATCCCTTTCTTACTTTTAACTTTTGATTTTTTTTAAGACAAAAATTACTTTCTAAAAGATAAATTAAGTAAATTTTAATATAACTTTTAACTTATAAGAAAAAATAACTTTTTTTTAGTTGAATTCAAGTAAGGCCTATATCTTCAACTTTTCATTTATTATATCCTGAGCAAATATTCACGACACATTATCAGTATGAACTAGTAGATAAATATTTATATTTTTAATTTAATATTTTTATATTATTATATGTTATTTTTATTATATAATTATGATTGTATAACTATTCTTATAAGTATGCTTTATGACTGCCACTAATCACTTATGCAAAAAATGCATATTAAAAAAACTTTTAGCTTTTACATCTGGATTGTATTATATAATCATAATTTTAATTAAAAATTATACTATAATGAACTAAAAGTATAATAATTCAAAATTATTTATATTATGGCATGATCAGTTAAGACATTCAGGATCAATAATAATGCGTAAAATTATTAAAAATTCTCATAGACATCTATTAAAGAACTAAAAGATTTTTAGTCTAATAAAAAATATTTGTGACACTTGCTCACAAAGAAAACTAGTGGTCAGACCTTTCCACTTTAAAATTAATTTTGAATATCTATTATTTTTATAAAGAATTCAAGAAGATATTTGTAGGCTAATACACCTATATAGCTACCTATTTCACTATTTTATAGTTTGAATTGATGCATTTAATCGACGGTCGCATGTTTGTTTATTATCTATACATAATTTTGTATTTACTAAATTGCTTGCACAAGTTATTAAGCTAAAGACATAATTTCTTGATCGTTCAATTAAGAATATATGTTTAGATAATACTGATAAGTTTACCTTTAAGACATTTTTTGACTATTGTATATCAGTGAATATTAATGTAGAATATTCTGTCCCACATGTTTATATATAAAATGGATTAACTAAATTTCTTACTAAGAGAATTTAGGTAATTGCACAAACTCTTTTATTACGTACTCAATTACCAATTTTTATATGAGGACGTACTATTTTACATATTGCATTATTAATTTATATTAAATCTATTGCTTATCATTAATAATATTCTTTATTACAACTTGTAACTGGTCATCAATTAGATATATTTCATTTACATACTTTTAGTTACGTACTTCTAATTATGCTATTTATATTTCTATAACACCTTTACAGCATATTAAAATGAGACTCCAACATCAATTGAAAATTTATTTTGGGTTTAACTTATTTTTTATTGTCAGATATCTTGAGCCCTTAAAATTTAATTTATTTATCACACAATTTACGGATTATCAATTTAATGAGATAGTTTTTTATAATTAAGAAAAAAATGCCTCTTGAACTTAAGTTTGAATTTTCTTAAAACACAATTACTTTGTCTCACTTTGATTCTTACACTTATTATGTAAAAATAAAGTGTAAAAGATTGTACAACTTCACTAAATTATAAATTAATTACCAGATGCATTTAATAATATATCACGAGTGACCAAATTATATATACTAGCCACTAATCTATCAGTTCGGGTGATTATTCCTAAAAAACAACCAATAATAAAGGAATCATCTATGGCACACTAGAAGTATGGTTGACTACTTAGTTCAAAAGATACAATTATATGAAAAAAGAAAAAATCAGACAATTAAAAATATTAGTACTATATTTACTATTCTAAAAAAACTAATTGTTTTTAAAATGACAAATATGCCTGAACAAGTAATTATCCCTAAAGAGACAAGTATTCCCAAAGTAACATAAGTCTTTAAAAAGGCAAAAGAATTAAAAAATAAAGAAAAGTCTACAAATTATGCTTATATGCATATCATGTGGGATTATAATAATATAGTCATCAATAATGTATGTTCTTATTGAATGGCTATTGAGTTATGAAAGCTAACTATAAATCACAAATTATTGATGAATATAGATAAAAGCATGATTGGTCTTAATAGAAAGAAGTAATTTAAACAGAATTAGCTTCTCTTATCAAACAGAAAGTATTTGGATCTATAATCTAAATATCTAAAAATGTCAAATCCATTAGATACAAATGAGTATTTATATAAAAACGCAATAAGAATAATAAGATCATAAAATATAAAATATGACCCATTGCTCAAGGTTTCTCTTAGAAATTTGATATTAATTTTGATCATACATATTCTCATGTGATGAATATCATTATGTTTTAACTTTTAATCAGTTTGGTAATTTTTAAAAAACTTAATATATGTCTTATGGATGTAGTAACTACTTATTTATATAAATCACTTGATGTAAATATTTATATGAAAATTATCAAAAGATTCAACATGCTTAAAGCATGTAAATCAAAACATTATAATTTGTATTTAATCAAATTATAATAATCCTTATAGGGATTAAAATAGTTTGAGCTTATATGGTATAATCACTTATGCAAATATTTGATAAAAGAAGAATATATTAATAATCTTATATGCTTATACATATTTATAAAGAAATTAGAATATAGATTTGTCAGTGTAGTAGTATATGTTGATGAAATAAATATAATTTGAACTCTTAAAAAGGTTTTAAAGGCTATTAAATACTTGAAAATAACATTTAAAGTAAAAGATTTAAGAAAAATTGAATATTATCTTGGCTTGTAGATCAAGTATGAATCTAATAGAATACTTATTCAATAATTTGCATATATTAAAAAAATTTTAAAACCCTTTAATATAAACAAATCTTATCCATTGAATACTTCAATAATTGTTCATTCTTTTAATTCTAAAAAAGATTCATTTCGTTTTGAAGAAGATAATAAAGAGATGCTTAGTCTAGAATTACCATATCTTAATATTATTGGTGTTTTATTATATTTGATTTAATGGACTAGACTAGACGTAGTATTTGTTATGAATTTACTAGTTAGATTTAATTTTAAGCTTACTTAGAGATATTAGAATGGTATCAACCATATATTACGTTATCTTATGGAACAATAAATTTGAGATTATTTTATTCTAATAAACCAACAAAAAATTCAAGTTTGGTTGGTCATGTAAATACTGGTTATCTTTTTAACCCTCATAAAATTCGATCTCAAATGAGATATGTATTTACTTATAATATTATAGCAATCTCTTGGCGATTCATAAAGAAAACCCTTATTGTAACATCTTCTAATCATTATAAGATTATTGCTATATATGAAGCTAGTCATGAATGCATATAACTACGTTCTGTTTTACATTATATCTAGAATATATGCAGCTTATGTCTGTTTTAAAGAATTCAACTATAATTTATAAAAATAATGTTGCTTGTATTGCTCAAGTTAAAAGAAGATATATTAAAAGTGACAGAACTAACCATATTTTACCTAAATACTTTTATACTCATGAGTTTCAATAAAGCCAGTAGATTGATGTCATACAGATTCACTTCACTAAAAATGTTGCTGATCTTTTCACTAAGACTTTACCTACATTAACTTTTAAGAAGTTGATATATAATATTAGTATATATCACTTTTATAAGTTAATAAATAGATATATATTTTGAGGAGGAAGTTTTAATTAGGAAAAGCTAAATGTGTATTATACTTCTTTTTTCTTTCAACCATTTTTTTGTCTCATTGGGTTTTTATTAGTAGGATTTTTAATGAGATAATACGAAATACATATTAAGTTAATTGAAAATGGTAAAATTCAAAAGAGAGTGTTATAAATATAACTTCCACTGTTTTATTTAATTAATAATTTCTCTTAAAAGTCTTTATAAAGCTTCGTTTAGAAATTTTGCAAAGCTTATCTTAGAAGATTTTGTAAAACTTCTTCTAAAAGTCAACTTGGTGAAAAAGCTTTATAAATCCATAAATAGATGAAAGTCAATTTGATAGAGAAGTTTTATAAATCTATAAATAGATATTTTATGTATTCATTTTTATAAGGTTAAGAAGGAGAACAGAAAGAAAGAGAATTCTTTCTATCTGCCATTTTAAATTTATCTTGATTAATTTAATTAGATCTTCAATTTTTTATTTATTATATTCTGAGTTAATATTCACAACAAGATATAAATAATTTGAAAATAAAATTATTAACTACTTATAAAGATTATATTATAACATGATATATTTTAAAATACGTTATCTTCTACAACATTAGATTTTAAACCCTTATTTATTTTATGTATATACTTATTAATTTTTATGTACAATATATATCAATTTTTGAGTTTTTTAGTATTTAAATACAATATATATTATTTTTTATGTACATATGTGCTAACTTTTGAGTTACTATGTATTTATATATTAAATTCTAATTATATCTATTATTTTTTATAGAAAGAATCACAAATACCTACAATAGTTTTATTAAATGACAATTATCTCTCTATTTTATGGTTTATAGTAAAACTTTCTTAAAGTTTAAATGTCGTAACAAATACCTTTTACTAAATTAATTTTTTTAATTTTTTATTTTGTGTAATAACTATTATACCTTTAATTTTTATAAAAGCATAAAAATTAAAAAAGTTAAATTATAATTTATAAAATTTTTTATGCTCTTCAAAATATAAATTTTATATACTTCTTTAATAGTAATTTTATGAATTTTATATAATTTTTTATATTTTTTTAAAATTGAATTATAATAGTCATTACACTATAAAAAAATGAAAATTATTTATAACAACTTTCAAACTCAAGAAAATCTTTGTTATAAAACATAAAATAAAAAAGTAATTGCCATTTATCAAAATTATAGAGTATTATTCTCCTATTTTTTATTTATAAGTTATGCATGTATCTTTTATAAAATATAATTATAAATTATCAGTAGTAAAAATATAAAATTTATTAATTAATTATCCATTAATCAATAACTCTCTTTAAAAAAGATAATTTTTATTAGTTCTAATAATACCATTTTGTAAAAGTTTTATTGTACGGTGAACATTGAATTTTCCTCTGATACAGTGGGACAGAGATGACAAGTGCAAAGAGTGTGTGTATGTAAGTCTTACTTTTACCGTTTTTCCAAAAGTGATAATATTTAATTAATCCATCTCACTATCAATGCGGTGACTGACACTTAAGACACTTACAATGCAAGCATATATACGATTAAACTTTTAATAAATGAATAAATTCGTTTAAATTTTAAAATTTTTGAATACCAAAGCATGTTGGTTAAATCATAAATGAATAAAATAATAATTTTTTTAAAAAATTCTTTAATACCTAATTATTATATAAATTATAATTAATTAGGGTATATTTGACATTGCAAATTAAACACCTAATATGTAAAGGGGTAGTAAAAATTTTATAATTCCTAAAATACCCTAAATAAAATTTGAAAATTATTGAATTACCTTAAATCTGCCGATTGTCTCTCGTCTTTTTTCATTTATCTCTTCAATAAACGCCATTAGCCGTTGAATAACTGCCGAATCGCCTTTGTATCATTATGGTGCTCTTTAATAACAGGCATGATTCTTCTAATTTTAGTATTATACAATCAATATCAAATCTTTAGGTTTTTTTTTTTCACTCAAATGAGTTTAATTTTTTTATAGCTTCTGTGATTTTGGTAGTCGAGCGTCATTTGGCGCTAGAATTGGTTTCATTCGGCTCTCAATCGACAGTGCATCGTTGGTTATTACAAGTTTTTTTTACGATGACTGTCTGCTCTCGAACCCTGTTGAAACCAAGGTACCAGAATTTTCTTATCTGTTTTCTTATGATTTTAGTAATTTTCTGCTTTGTGTTCTCGGAGAAAATGGTAAGGATGTGGTTTCATGTATTCTTAATATTATGTTTGGATATACTTTGATTTACGAGATGGGTATTTTTGATTTCTGGTTTACAGAAGGCTTTGAAGTTCGTAGATGGATATTTTTTTTTTATTTATGCAATCCGTTATGTTGGGTTTGATGCTTTATAATTTAGTGATGATGATTAGCGAGGGATTATTGTTAACAAGAATGGAAATCAGGTAAGTGGATTCGTTTGAATCGAACTTTATTTTGGTAATTATTACTTTTTTTGGAAGAAATTGAATTGTTGATTGCATTTTTTTATAGTTTAGGAATAATGGTCTCTAAATATGAATAACTGTTGCCTGTTTGCGTGTGATATGAAGTTGTTTACGTATCTGTTCTGTAGTATTATGCATAAGCAATTATTAAGAGAAGTAATTTTCTGAGTTGTGAGTTTGTTTCATGTCACAAAGTTGGGCACGTCGCATTAATTTACAAGATGTGCTATGAACACAGTTTTTAGCTTTACTTCTTACATTTGAGTTGTAGGATTATGCTTAACTTAAAAATAGAGAAGTCATAAAAACTTTAAATTTTTTACTTAATGATCCACTTGTTGATTGTCTAGCTTTCCCTCTCACTGCTTGCACTAATTTTTATTTTTTCCTTTTTCATATGTTAATTTTAAAGTTCTGAGACGGACAGAAGAAAATAAAACTAGTGAATCTAGATATATTTAAGATGCTTGTAGTAATCAGGAAAAGTGATCTTGAAACATTTTCAAAAGAGAAAGAGCATATTTTGTGATATGGTCAATATTTTCAAAAGAGAAATAACATATTTTCTGATATGGTCAATATTTCTCATTGATAACTCAAATGCAAGGTGATGTAGGATCTATGGTAAGAGTATAAATATTTTCCTCTAGGAAAATTGTTTTTAGGAAAGTTTTGTTTTAGACTTATTTTTAGGAAAAGGATTCATTTGATCTTTTTTCCCTTTCTGGAAATGGTATATATGGGAGTTAAAAATTCATGGTTTTTCATGATTAGGTATTGACTCAGCTTGTGAGATGGGTGCCATGTATGTTTTGAGACATAGGTTTATTTTCATATCAAACACCAAGATCGAGTTTGAAGTATTTATTATTCTGAAAATTTTGATAACTTTGAATGTTCTATTAGAAGTGTCCGACTTTTGCCCCCAAATTATCAAGATTGTTGCTACTTTGATTCAATTTCGGGTCTTCTGTGCAATTTGCTACTTCAGCAAGTTTTTTATATTTTTTGCACTGGTTTGTTATTGTTTCTGCACCGTTGTTTAACACTTTCTGGACTGGTTTGATGATGTTTTTTGTTATCGTTCTGCACTGTCTACATTGCTATTTTTGCATTAGTTTGAAACTGTTTCTATGCTGTTGTTCTACGCATCTTACATTATTGTTTTTGTTTCAGTTTGATGATGTTTTTACACTTGCTACACTGTAGTTTTTACATTGTTTTGCAGTTGTTTTGAACTATAGTCATTACTATTTTTTGGCTTTTGATCTGCTCTATTTTTGTGGTCATTATTTGCTGCAAAGAACTGGCTTTACTTGAATTTCCTTGCTATTAAATTGTTGTTATTTAGAAGCTATTTTCTTGCCGCATTTTACAGTAAAATTATATATATAAATACTAACTCATCTCATGATATTCATGGAGAAGAAAGTAGCAAAAGTATGGCAACGTGGGATGATCATACTACTGATGTATTTATTGAGATATGTGTTGTTGAGACTTTAGCTGGAAATTGACCAAATGGTCATTTTAGTAAGCTTGGGTGGAGAAATATGAGACAAAATTTTTGTGAGCAGACTGACCGAGAATATCAATGGAAGCAATTAAAGCAATCATTGATATCTGAATGCTAATGATCATGCTCCTAATGTATCTATTAAGATATTAATGTTGATGATAAGGATTTGTTCATGAAAGTCGCTAATATCTTAACTAAGAGGGGGGATAGAGAGATGTTTGTTCCATTAAACGAACTAAGTTGACAAGTTACTTGGTTAAAGCGTAAAAGTATTTGATTTTGTTTTATTTATAGCATAAATTTTCTTACACTTTGAAGCGACAAAATTTTAATTCTTATGTGGAAAATTACATCATCCATGACATGACTAATTTGGTACAATAAATTGATGTGCTTGTTTCTGGGCCTTCTTTGAAATGCAAGTGATCGTTGATATGAATGTTTGAAGAAGTCTTAATATTGTTAGTGATAGATATTTGAGTTTATATTACAAATATACTTTGTGTATATATATTACAATTATGCTCATTTGATTGTTTGTGGTGATAAATTATGTGCATTTTTGAGTAGTGATGAGTACATAAAAGTGTATGAGTATTAAAGTTTAAATTCATTATTTTACACTTTGAATATAATTAATTTTTTTAAATTATGCATATTTCTAGTCTTTGGGATAAATTTTAAATTGTTGGTAATTTGTGTTTATTTTTGTCTTTGATGCAGTGATAGTAAATGGCCATAACTTTTCAGTTAGGAGAGATTTTGAGGTGATTCTTATTTCTACAAAAAGAAGACTTAATGGGCTAAAACTTTCATGTTTGGACCAACTACTAGTTTGGACTCCAACCTGCAGTTTTGAAGTCATCATTCAAGCTCATTCACTGTTCTAATTCAGCCTGACTTTACTCCAATATTTTGACCATAACTTTTGATAGAAATTTCGGATTGACCTGAGGCAAGTTGCAGATTAAAGATAAGATAATTATCTAGTTATCTAGAACTTTTATGTTTATCACTTCGCTGAAATTATTCATCTTTGAGGCCATCTATGATGTTTTTGAGGCAGCCGAAATTATTGACTGTATCAAAAACTCCATCTAACTTTGTCAACAATTGCAATTATTATCTTTGATAATTTGGCTCTCATTTTGGCTATAAATATAGGCTTATTTGTGCTTTGTAATGATATATTAAAACACTTGTAAATTATTTTCATTCATAATATTACTCTTTTTTTCTTAAATTATGTCTTTTTAAATTATTAGTTAAGGTTAGGAAGTTAATACTAAGGATGTATGGTATATTTTCTAGATCCCACTCTTGGTTCTAATGTTTAAGTCTTTTTATTAATTGTATATTCATGTTTTGAAAAAATTTTTAAACATCTAAAATCTTTAATTCTTTATAAATATTTGGCACATTGAATGCTTAGAAATTAATTTCTTGCCTCATTATCAACATTTGATATAAAGGACGTTTAGAACTTTAACATGTTTTAAACATTTTTCTCAAATGATTTTGTCAATTAATTCAAAGGTATATTTTTAATAAAACATTGATTTTTTTTATAGAAAATACATATTTTGTGTATAAAATCATTTTTATTTTTCGATTGAAAAAATCTTTTAATTTATCTTAATTAAGTTATAAAATAGGATCTAATTTACTAACCATCATCCTAAAATATTAATTTCTAAATTTTTAGTATTTTAATTTGTATCTAATTTGTACTTAATAATTATTTTTTTAAAATTTATCAATTATATATTTTATTTTTACTATTGGACTTTTATTTTGGACCTTTACTATTGGACTTTATTTTAGACATAAATCAATTGGACTCTTAAAAAAATATTTTTTGTTGTTATAACTCAATTTTATCCTCTGTAATTTTGTCTAGGCTTAATATATTTTTTGCAGATTTTTATTGTGTAAAAATTCTATCGTAGGTAATATTTTCTATACTTTATCTTTT
>JAWDEX010000009.1:12520715-12547567 GCA_035221805.1 Trichilia hirta
TGATTATCCGAAATGAAATGGAAAGAAGAAATTGCAATATGGCTAGATACACAGGATGCAACTTCAACAAATGTTAACATCAACAAAGTTCCATCTTAATTTCCCAGAAATCTGAGCACAAATTCCAGAGGAAACACAAAGAAAAGAAAACTCACATATGCATAAATAATATCATAATCCTGAACTGATGCACGTTGATCTTTTACACATATACTAAAAGCAATATTATAAAGCTTATGAATTATCATACCTCCCCACGTGTTTGAAAAGTCCAAGAGACATTGCCGTTTGAAAAATCAAGAAAATATATTTTTCCTTTGTAGCATCCAACCACCACCTAATGACAACACATGGGGAAAAACACTTACAAGAACATGTAATTCTCAATAGCAAATTGGAACAAAAAGATAACTCATACAAAATAGAATGAAACCTGAGAAAAGTCGGCAATAATTGCAGCTGAACATTCAACACGTCCTTCTAGTTTGATTTCCCACTGGACAGAGCCCCTAATCCAATTATATGATAGCATGACAGTAAAGTAAGAATACGAAGAGTTTATGCTGAAACAATAATGCATGACACTTATTTGGAAAGAAGTAGTGGTCCCCATAGGCCAGAATTCAACAAACAATGCTGTGAGATATCAAACAACATTCTTTCTTTTTCCAATAAAAATAAAAAAAAAAGTGCAACTTGAAAGCTCCAACATCAACCATTAAGATTCCAAAGATGTGACCCAAGAATAACCAGATGCACAAAGTACAAAAAAATATGCTTATATTAATGCTACGCTTGCAGGCGAAACTGTAAGTCACATGAAACATGATGCAACAGAAAATTCTTCCAATTATAAAGGCATATACACCCCATAACGAACAATACATCACGTTTAACTTTTAATAATAATGAGGAAACATCGAATGAAAGCGTGCAGAATTCAAAAAAAGACTTGTGAATCCTATCATATGGATAGGTTATAGGGAAAAGTTCTAACAAACCCCAAAAGGCCAAAGCATTTTCAAGCAGAAAGCTCTATCAAGTGAATTTATGACGGAGGTGAATATAGATTGGAATTTGCTAATCAGTGAACCTCCTTTTACAATGGGAATTCCTACGTTGACGGTGTTCATTTGTTATTTTGCCTTAACTTTATTGAAGACAGAAAGCTTGAACCCACCCAACCTGACAGAAAAGACTTCCAAGACAAGAAGTTAGGCTAAGCTGAAAATCCCAGCTTGATCATAAATTGAACTCGGGACTCGTCTTTCCTAATCAGAATATGGTAAGTGATCAATATTCCTGAATTCCGGCATTTATAATAGTGGCACATAAGATTCACTAAGGGGGAGTGGGGAACTGACCACATATGAACATCTTCAAAATTTTCTACTAACAACAATGGGCAGTACTATAAAACTAACAACAAGTGTGGATAGCAATGCAGAATAACATCATTGCAAGAGAAAATAATGATAATTTAAACATTAGTACACTATCTGCATCATATAATAACGAAAACAATTTATTTCTGAGAATGGTAACTATAACGTAAAATCCTCGAATACTTCTAGAAATTTACAGAAGACATAATTTGATATTCAAAGGTTATAATATGGTCCTTACCTTTTTGCATTAACACAAAGAAATTTATGCGAGTGAGATCCAACAAATAGATAGATATCTAAGTCTCTAAGCACCAAAATTGGTGACGCATCGACACAAGACTCCATGTGAACTTTCCACAACTCTTGTATGAAACCCTTTCTACACTTAGGAACCTCCACTGACCAGTTAACTTGACATGGCTCATTTTCCCTGTACTTTTCTTCATACACAACCTTGTTGCAGCGGCTAAATGAACATGCCGTGGGTGCTGATGGCAAATTCCACTGAAACCCATCCTTTTGACAAACAAGTTCTGGAGTAACATATTTATTGGAATCCAGTTTCAAGCGTTTAGAGACAATGGAATGATTTTTATCAAGAGAATAACCTGAATGAAACTGGTTCACCTCTTCTGCTTCTTGATTCAACTTCCAATTAGCATCTGCTCTAACATCTAAAGTGCGCGACTCTCTTTTCTCTAGAAGTGCAATATGAAGCTTGGATGGAGTTGGAAAGTTATAAATCAATCTAATATCAATCCCTAAATTATGAGCAACATGTGCTGCGGCAATGGAACTACCACCTATCATAAAAAAGTTGTCATCATTGGAGAGCTCTTCAATCATCAAAGCGTCACCAAAAGCCTGTCCAAAAAATTATAAAACAGTTAGTTTCACTTTTTTGTTGATTAGTGTCACTTCTTTGATGATCAAACATTGTTTTGGCAAGGGATTAATCATAACTGGAAAGTAGAAGGTTAAGGAACAAAAATTTGTCACTACTACACAAGTCAAAAAAATAATTAAAGCTTCGTTTTGGTATTAAAATGATGTGGGATGAAAGAAATAGATGCCATGTAATAATAAAAAAATGAGTGTGTCCTACTATATATTGGTGTTACTAAAAACTTTTAAACTTTGTTTTCAAAGCACAGATAGCAGAAGCACCATAATTCCAAATAGAGCCAAAGATTCATTTGCTTGTCACCTTACAAGAATAAATTTCCAAGAAGAGCAACTATTAGACAAATTGAGACAACAATACTATTTTAAGGATCATTGGTTCTCTGAATTTGAGATATATTCATCATTGAAAGTCAATAACTACGGCACAAAATATACATGTATAACACAAAATATGCATACAGCATATGTCAATTAAATTATTAAATAAGTTTATGCATTTAAATAGAAATTTTGATGACTTGCAATCAGCAGAAAATGTTGGTTAAAAAATGTCTCTAAAATTTCACATCCGTTGGAAAATAATGATTTTTCTCCTTATTTGCAGTTATCACCAGATTAGCTCAACAGAAATTAAATTAGGAACACTCAAAGATCAAAGTTTGCAAATCACACAAGGTACTACAAGCCCACAATAACAAGACTTACTAGCCTCCTTCAGGTCCAAAAAAGATAATAAATCTGTATGATAACTAATAAGATTAGACAGAACACTCAAAATATGCGGTCAGCTTAGAAAACAGGCTCAACTTCATCTGAAATGGAACTTGCACGATTTCTTTCTTTTATAGGGGATTAAGTTAATTAATAAAAAGTTCTATGCAATGAACAATAGGGTCATGTGACATTGAAGGGCACAGCATGCTTCGAACAATAACTAATATGAACAAGAACATCTCTACTATTGAAAAAGTAAAATGTAATAGATTGCCCTTTATTAGACAAAATAGAACAGAAGAAGCTCAAAACTCCAGCATATACAGTGCAAACCTTTCTGATGACTTGCCCAAGATCACTACTCTTGGTTTCATCAATTTTATCTTGAGATGGCATAGTGGAAATGGTCGAACTTGATAACAATGCATAATCGACTTTTCCACTGGAAGTCATGGGCAATGACTCCATAAAAACAAAGTGGTAAGGAATCATGGCTACAGGAAGTTTCTTGCTGATCCAACTTTTGATAGGTGATATGAATATTTCACTAGATTTTTCCTTCTCTTGCAACACTATATATGCTTCAAGGACTGCAAGTTCTCCTTGATCTATACGAGAAACCACCGCAACATCAACTATGTCTGGATGTTCTCTTAGTGTGTATTCAATCTCCTCTAAAGCCATACGTTGCCCATTGATCTTTATGGTGCGATCCTTCCTACCCAGGTAAACCAAGTCCCCACTTAGAAGTTGTCGTGCAAAATCACCGGTTCTGAAATATATTTGGCTTTCGCACTTGACAGAACAGTTACAAATGGAGTTTTTATGCAAGTTTACATATTCTGAAGACCTGGAAGTTGATTCAGAAAAGTATCCCTTAGACACACATAATCCACCAACATGTATTTCTCCCTGATTAGGTGGGCTGGTGTCATTTCCAACAAGCACTACATCACAATTGGAAATAGGTAAACCAATTGGTACACTTGCAAGTGTCTCTGTTTCCAAAATCAATGGCAACCTCTTGCAATCAAAATATGTGCAGTCTCCAGACACCTTAATACAAAAATTGAGGGATAAATCACTAAAAATAAACATAAATACATCATTATACATGCAACCACACAAATATTGTTGCAATGTCTTTCTCAAGCTATTAATTCAAACATTCAAGGATTGCCATTAATTCAACCATTCAGGGATTAGTATCAAGAAAAAGCATCCATACTGTCTCAGATATGAGAAGAATAGATTTCAAATGAGATTACAAATTGCTTACCTCTGTACTCCCATATAAATTTAGGATAGAAGTCTTGGGAAATAATTTGGAAATAATATCCCACAAGGATAAAAGTAGGACTTCACCACTAAGCACTAACAATTTTAATGAACTAGGAATACATAGGTTGTGCTGACTTTGCAAAGTAGGAAGGATTGCCCGCATCAGTGATGGAACAGTGGTAAGCCTACTGATGGAGTAAGCCTACAAAAAAGACAATAAAATAATACTCATTTTCAATTTGTATGAATGCTAGTAATATAAAAGAGTAATTGACTTCTTAGATCCAGAAATTACACAAAAGCAAGAATAAAATTGATGAAATTAACTTAATCTCAGGCAAATATCGCATCTCTTTATACAAAGAATTGCTTACTTCCGATATCATCAACTTAATGTATAGATATTCTAAGAGGTCACTTCTACAACATTTCTAAATTGAGGTGCTTCTACTGTCTAGTAACAATCACTACCTTCATCACAACAAAAGGTCATTAAACAAGAACTGGTAGATAAACTTCAAAGAGAAATGACAGAGATGAGTATTAACTATTAACTATTAACTATTAACTATTAACTTAACATACCCACTCTCATCTCTCTACTTCGATTTCTACAATTCAAAATGTCAAGAGACGAGGGAAAATATTTCCATGCTTCAAATCCAATGGTGTTTTTTGCTTAGATAACCTCTTTTTATTAGTCAGAGCCTAGGAGTAATGGTTATTATATGACTACCAAGCAGTGAATGTTCTGTTGACTGCTAAAACTACCAATAAGGACAAGTACAATCTGTTTATTCTTAAGCATTACCATATCTTGTTTCGAATTGTATCAAACTAAATCTTAATGCACAAAAGACAGTAGATAGTAGCCATAAACCATAGCAGATAAATGTACCTGCAAAAAATGGATGATAGAAATTAAATTCTTTTTCAACTCATTGATTGGAGGTACAACCAGCGCACAAGCAGTAAGAATAGCACTAATAAATTCTTGCAAGTGATCAATAAAGCTAATTGATGTCTTGAACAATAATACTTCCTCTCCATGCAGGGGATATAAGTCTTGCATCCATAAAAAGCGGTTCAAAAGACCTTAGAAAGAGAGTAAAGGGCATCACTTCAACACATTGTACTGCATTGAAAGGAAATAGAAAAACAACAGGGCTTAGAAACACAGATTTTAGAAGAGCCATTGAAAATAGAAGTTTTCAATAGCTGCTCACCTTGTTCAGTGCCACATATGCCTTTAGGCCTTCCTGTGGAGCCTGATGTGTACATCAAATAACAGAATGATCTCTGTCTCTCTTGTTGACAATGCCAAACAAAATTTGACATATTCCTAGTATTTTCAAACTTCTCATCCATGGAAAAGCACAATACTAGACAAATGCCACTTTCTATAAGCCAATGTGATTTATTAAGCGGACAACAACCACTCTCACCAAATGAAGATCCGCATGCTATAACAAGGTCGACATTTGAAGAAGAAATAATTGACAATATTCTATCTTTTGGCCACATAGGATCTAGGGGCAAAAAAACCTCCCCACTTCTCAAAACAGAAAGAACAGAAATTATGTATTCCACAGATGGTGGCATATATAACCCAATAACTTTTGGTGCGTATGTTTTCACAAAGTCAGCCTTTGGTTGCTCTTCATTTGATGCAAAACATGTGGAAGATGATAATATATCAACAGAAGCGAGAACGTCATTACCAAATTTATTGCCTGCATCAAGTCAAGATTCTTAT
Organism: Trichilia hirta; assembly: GCA_035221805.1. Lineage (NCBI taxonomy): Eukaryota > Viridiplantae > Streptophyta > Magnoliopsida > Sapindales > Meliaceae > Trichilia > Trichilia hirta. Next base: position 12,526,761 of record JAWDEX010000009.1, read on the forward strand.
TAGCATCAAATATATCACTTTCTGTCAGCTGTCACAACTTTTATTACAGAATATACAAAATGCACATTTTGACCGGTAAGCTAAGAGCATTTGTTGCAAACGCAATCATATTGAATGAAAATCAATATGAGCTATTGGAACTGAAGATATTTGATGATTTTTCTTCTTTGGAGCCACTAAAAGCTCTTTCCAATATCCAAAGTGCAATGACAATTCAAAATTTTACATTCAAGGGAGTTTCTAAACCCTTAAGTTGTTTAGCAATCAAATTATCCAAATGAAAATATACAAATGAATGGAAAGTAGAGATGTCCCCGCGAGTCGTCCGCAAATAGAGAATTTGAGTATACCTGCTTTCTGTGAAAGCTCTGTAAAAGATTTTTTTCGTAAAAGCGCCCAGAATCACTTTTGTAAAAGCACTTATCAAGTACTTTAATTGAAATTAAAAACAAAAAATTGAAGAGCTCAAATGGAGGAAGAATTCCAATTCTGTTAATAATCACTAACCTGAGCGGTGAAGTGTGATCAAGTGAGGATCATCCGAATGGTCAAGAATGGAGCGGATACGAGAGCTGAGGGAATCAACGGACGCCAACACCTCCGCGTAAGTGAAACAACGGTCTCCTTCGTACACAGGAGGATCAGAAGAAGAAGATGAGCCGGTGATCAATTTTCTATCCGATGGTGATGCAGGAGCATGTATAATGGCAATTTTGTTAGGGTTTTCGCTTGCTGCTCTCAGAAATTCGTGAGAAATGCAGCAGTGTTGATGCTTCAGCATGTTTTCGCTCCCACCGCTGCTCTGATTCTGCGTCATTGCCACTGAGTTTTGTATAGCGATTCTCGTTTTCAAATACATGGCCACATGAGAAAATACCTCAACTAGTATTGGGCTTAGCGTGGTCTGTTCTTCGTCTAAATGGGCTTTCATTATGATGGGCTAAATATTTGTAAAATCCACTACAATTTAATTTAAGCAATATTTGGAGCTAAAGTGCAGCATTAAATGAAATCTAGTTATATTATAATTTAGTTCAAAATTACTGACTGTTTGCTTTAATATACCCTTACAATATTTGGGGAGACTTGAACTCTTCTCACATATCGTTACTTTCTCAGTTCTCATCCAAAAATTTAATCTGGTTGTTATTATTTGAAATCAATTCTTACAATTTACTAATTAAGATATTCAACTCATCAAGCATCGACAGAAAGTCATGGAAATATTTACAAAGGCAAAAAAACAGACACTTGCCTGAAGACATATAAGTTCTTAAAAGTCGATAAAACCAATCACATGACGACAAATTTCATGGACAAAATACATATGCTGCAAATCACCAGGAAAATGTTTTGGATTCTGATAAATTAATCTATCAATTATCACAAATCAAACACGAAAATATCTTCTGGAGATAAGTTTTTGGTGTCGTCGTCGTTGTTCTAGTAGCTGCAGGTTCTTCTGTACTCTTTGGTACAATAATGTCAGATTCATCGGCTCCATTTTCCTTAGCTTTCTTTCCTTCATGGAAAAATTTACCGAAAGCATCTTCAACATATCTCAGGCCTCCGGCAACAGTCATGTTCTCAAAAAGTTTGTCAGGAAAAATATCCTTCGTCAGATCGCCCTTTACTGCGGCTGCTAGTTGTACTAATTCTTGCTGGAATTCACTGAGTTCACTATCTTCTTGTGCAGCAGTCCCTCGAATTCTAACTGGTTCACCCAGTTTCTCTGTTGCAATCCCAGAAAATAAAATTAGGAAGTAAACTCAATTTCTTTGCTGAAATTGTTTAAAATAACCCAAGAAAATTAAAGTTAATTTACCAGGACAATCTGTTCTCGGAGTCGTTCTGTTAATAACAGTGTCGAAAGAGCCAGCCCATGCATCTCGTTTTGTGAGAAATTCTTTAAGATCGAAGATCCTTTTAAGGGTTGCTGCAATGGAGGAATGCTCGAACTGCGATGTAGGCTCTGGCCCTGATGGCTCATGCAGCACTGCAGCATTCATTCATCATTGGAAAATCAACAACATGACTTCAGAAAAATCCAAACCAGTATAACAAATACATATGAAGATAATTAGAGAGAGTATTTATTCATCACCTGTTCCAGGCTCAATCCAAGGAGAAACCAAGATTGCCGGAACCCTAACACCAAGACGATCAAACTTAAAGAAAAAGGGCTCCGGTCCAACGATATCGTCTGGACTGGGGACTCCGGTCACCGGTGTGGGAACATGATCATAAAACCCACCATGTTCATCATAAATAACGAGAAACAAGGTTTCATTCCACTGAGGGCTTGCTCTAAGCGCTTCATAAATTTGCTTAACAAAGTTCTGTCCTTCTGAGATATCATGCTTTGGATGATCATCGTTTGCAGCCAGTGATAGTAAGTCATAGTATCTTGGCTCGATTACTACATAATTTGGTAGCTTCCCTTCCTTGCAATGTGTCTTGAAGCTCAAATCAAATGGGTGGAAATTGTCTATGTACTTCAATTTCCTAAGGTTCCTGATAATCAAAATTATAGAGATGGATTAATTTAATCATATATTGACAATCCAATTTAAGTTAATAAAAATATGATGCAATTAATTTAAAATAAACAAAAATCAGTGATTTTCTTTGTTGTCTTTTTCATTCCTAGCATTTGACAATGAGTTGTGGTAGAAAAGAATCAAAAGCCAGCTAATTGCGTATCCGATGTGCCATCTGTCGGCAGTAGAACCTCTCTTACAGTATGATGACCACCCAAAAGTCAAAAATAAAATTTTTTTTTTCTTCTTATTTATTCTGCTCTGAAAAAAATAAAAAATATTTTAAAAAAAATCATATTTTAGAGTTGCATATTGTTTATAAAATCATATTTTAACTAATATTATCGATGATAAGGTTTGACTAAAGCAATTCATTTATCAAAAACTGTTATTACCTTTTTTAATATTACCATGTTATTTGTTACATAAAATAAAATATAAATTTATTTTTAATTTATAACCATATGTTTGATATCGAATTCTTGAGTAACCAAGTCCACTAATGTGTTTTATTAAAACAAGATAATAAATTAGTAATGAATGATCGAAACGGTCCAAAGATAGTTTCGAGTTTCAACTCTCCAATGATATAAACAAGTAGATAGATAACCACAATTTGACAAGCATGAAACTATCACACGGTTGGCCATTTTTAATATCTTCCTCCTGACGTTGCCAAGTTACCCCACAAGAGTAATCAAGCAGTTTCTTTTTGTTATGAATTAGGGTCCCGTGGTGGTTGTACCGAATTGCATTATCAAATGCGAAATTTGGATAAATGATATTTTAGCTTGACTTTTATGTTCCTTCTTAGACTTCAATTTTTTTTGTCTATAGATAATTAATTATCAATAGTTTAAACCTTGATATAATAAACATTAATGGAAAGCATGTAGATGACATTTATCTACATATAACAATCTAATATTATTGGATACCAATTATTAAAGCGGAAAGGACCAATTCTAAATATTTTTAAAAAAAATCCGCATATAAGGATGTGACCACCACCTCCACATGGCCGAATATTGGTTCTCACATTTTTATATTTAAAAATATATATATAAAAAAAAAACAAAAACAAAAACAAAATACACAAGTAAATAAATGGAAATAAGAAAAAAAAAAAGCAAGTTGTTTATAATACTTTTACCTTTTTAATGCAAATTATCAATTTCAAATAAGATAATAAAAATAATTTTAATTATTTACTTTCTTTTCGAATATATTATAATACAATTATTTAACCATCATTTTATTAATTATAGAAATAATATATTTTAAAATTTTTGTTATTTTAATCATGTGCATAATTACGCCACGCAATTGTTTTTTGTCCTTTCCATTCAATACCTATTTAATAATTAGCATTCGAAGGAAAAAAGAAAAAGACCGGCAATAAATCCCAAATCAAATTCCTTACCGGTAGAAAAAGCATGCCGGAAAAGACTGGTAGTAAATCCCAAAACTATGTCCATTTTCTTCCAACGATTCGAAAATGGTCTTCTGAGGATACCCTTCAACCAGTTTCTTAGTATCATTGCTCGTAGCTCCATGGGACGTCGCTGAATGCAAATAAAGCCTGTTCGACTGAGTTGAACTGGGTATCGACGAGAACCATCGATCACAAACGCCAAACTCAGTCACAAGCTCTTTAAAAACCGGCAATGCCTCCGGTCGAAACCCGTTCATCACAATCTCCGGCATCTCTTTGTGTATGGTCAATGCGTTCTGCACAAAGCCTTCCATTTTGGGACCCGTTACTGGATTCGGATCGGGGTTGTCGTAGTCCCAGGGTTTGCCAAAAACTTGCTCGTAAATGGCCTGGAATGAGTGTCCAGGATCTGGGTCGATGTGAGCGGCGGTGTCCTTGAAGAATACGCGTTCGGAGTTTGCGTCGGAAGTGGAAACTGGGTTTGATTCCGATCCGGTAACGCCGTCGATTTTGGGATTGATGGACTTGAACCATCCTAGCATGTGGTCGAAGGATCGGTTTTCTTGGACCAAAACGACCACCGTTTTGATGGGTGAAGTAGTAGAACCTGTACTGGATTCCTCGGCCACCATTTTCGTAGTTGACTAGATTGATGTTTAATAATGGCGATGGTTCTGTAAGTTAATGACGGTGTTTTAAAGTCCGCGTTTGAGCGAGTGGGAATATATATAGAAAATACAAAGCAGAGGGAAAGAGCATACGGTAAACTTCCGGTTGGACAGAACGGTAAAAAGCATTTAATTCCTCCGAGAAATTTATTTGGGGGGGCTTTGACAATGAGATGCCACTCGGAATCTCGGATTGGCGCGATTTATTTTTTTTAACAATACAAAAATGAGATATTTTTCATTTTTACAAGCAACGCTACCCATTCCTCCCATGGCCAATTACGATTTAAAAATAATTCCTGAAGAAATTACGGTCCTCTCAATTTAAATTTTAAAATATTTTTTATAAGTGCACATTTGTAAATCTATACCGTAAAAACTAATAATAGTTTGGTATATTATATTTTAAAATAATAATAAAAAAATTTGTACAATTTATTGTGTACAAGTAACAAATTAATATAGCGTGTCAATATTAATTAATAAAAATATGAAACTAATATAATTAATAAAATAAATAATATAAACTATGCAACAGTTAATACTATAACATAACTATTATGTTATGTTAATTTGTATATAATACAATAATAGTTTATTTTAAAAATTTTGTATCTTTATTTTTTTTTTTTACCAATAATCAATATTTATATTTTTATTTGAGTAAAAGCTATGTAATTAGTGATAAAATTAATTCAATAAGTAGATTTTTTATACAAAAACAAGAGATTTAGGATATATGTTTATATTTGATGTTGATTAAGGTGCTGTAACTTTTCTTCTATAATTCTTGTTTAATGAAATTATATTGTCAAAATATAAATGAGCTAGCGTATTATTTATTGATATTAAGTATCCTATAAAAATAAAATAGATTAAATATTTAAATTTCAATAGTAATTTTATGAAAAAATACGACATATGCAAAAGTAATAATATTATAAATATAAAATTTTGTACTAATACAAATTATATATACTTATTGCTGTATCATATTTCATATAATTTTTTTTATATTTTTATAAAATATAAAAAATATAACATTAATTTATATTATCATTATTATATTAATTTATATTACTAAATTCATACATAAATTTCTATAACATGGTACTACTGAGAGAGAGCTCCAGGAATTCGAGTTCAAAGGGAAGTGGAGGAGTAAATTGTAACTTAGTCATGTTGAGCCACTTGCAAATTAATTAATATTCCATGAGTACGATAGGGTTCTCCATATTTAATCGTTAATCTTCAGTGATTAAAGCTAATAGTCTGCTCATATATATATATATATATATATATATATATATATATATGTTCAAGTAAGATAGAGTGTATATAATATTTACACAAACCAATCATAAATTTACACATGTAGTGAGAGTAAGATTAACTGTGGTTTACTCCTCACCTTATAATGTCCATGTAGATAATATGTTGACTAGACCCATCCAATTCATCACGTTGGTTGTGAAGAATACAACGAATTTGAGTTGTTAATATCGACCATGTGATCAATGTTAAAAAAAAAAAAAAAAATTGATATTTTGTGTGTGTGGTAGGATAGATATTTATGTGGTATATCTGGCAATGCCAAATATTTTTCAAAACAACGTGCAAAATGGTCCAGATTCGTAGTAGATAAGATTTATAAAATTATAACATGTGAATCAGTCATTGCATCCATAAACAAATACAGTATTATTGTAGTCTTTTTAAAAGAAAAACATATTAATGGATTTGGTGAGCTGCCTCGGATTCTCCCTCGTGTTTTCTCTCTTTTTTTTTTTTATCTATCCAACGTTGTTCACGTTCGATAAAATACATCTCGATTCTTGTGCAATCAAATTAAAGATTTATGTGTAAACACGACAAGCCAACTAACATTGTAAGAATATGAACATATTAATTAATTATTACTTTCAGATAAGATATCTAAAGAATATATATTGAATAAAGCTTAATAATTGAAACTCAACGTGGGTGGGACAAGTGCAAGAAGTGAAATTATTGTTTTTAAATGTCTTTAAATCTGGATTATCAACCAACAAAGAGAGTTATTTTTCATCATTTTAAAATAAAATTTTCATATTTCCAGGAGAATTATCCATTGTCTTTAACAAAAAATTAATTCACGTACAAATTGGAAATTTATTTTGCCAACAATGATGAGTTTCTAAAAGTTTTTTATTTAAAATTTTTTTCAAATTAGACAGAATTTATATCAACATGAATAATCTTCGTTGTAATAATCAATTAATTATATAACAATCAGTTGTAATAAAATCTTATAAATAATTAAAGTATTATTTTATTAAATTAATCCATTATAGTATGGTGGTTTAATAACATTCTCCCTTAAATCGGTCACCAAGATTTAAAAGAGAAATACGGGTAGATTAAAGTAAGTAATTATCATAATTTTCAAGCGTTTCACTTAATTTTAAGGGTAAAATAAAAGATATATATGATTGGCAAAATAATTTTAGTGCAATTTACTCTTTTAAATTTTAATTAATTTTTTGAAATTTTAAAATTACTGTTTATCAATTTCAAATATACTCTTAATATATGCACATAAACACTAATTCATCGCATATTTATAGCTGCTCCAAGTAATATTACAAAACAAATTCCTAGTTTATATAATTGCATACGAACAATATGACAAAACAAATACAAAAATATTCTTTACATGGTCTCAAAGTACCTTTACTACACACATAAATATGAATTATATATATTAGTTACAACCTTCCACGGGAAAATGTTCGCAAATTTTGATTGAGGAAAATGTGAAGTACTGCTCATCAACCAAATGGGATGAACTTGGAATGAATCTGTCAATTATCGCAAGTCAAACCCGACAACATCTTACAACCAAAAGATTTTGATATTTTCCTCCCTGACCAAACAACAATCTCAGATTCATCTGTGTATCCTGCTTTGCCTTTCTCGGATTCAGAACATAATTTTTTGTAGCATCTTCAACATATTTGGCACCTTCTGCGACTGTCATCTTCCCAACAAGTTTGTGGGGATTAATACCCTTTTTATTATTACCTTTCAAAGCCGCTGCTAATTGAACTAAATTTTGCTGGAGATCACTGAGTTCCGCATCTTCTTTTGCTTCAGTATCTCGCATTTTTGGAGGCTCAGACAACGTAACTGCAACAAATTAATGGAATATAATAGTGAAGAGTATTGATACAGGATATTTTAATGTAAATTTAATTTAATTCCACATATGTTAGGCTTGAAATCCAACACATTTTACAATAGATACTATGAAAATATATAAAGCTATTTATTATATATACCAGGGCAATCTGTTCTTGGACTCTTTCTATTGAGAACACCTTCAAAAGTTCCAGCCCATGCATCTCGTTTTGTGAGAAACTCTTTTAGATTGAAAATCTTTTTCACTGTTGCTGGAATGGAGGAATGCTCGAACTGTGATGTAGGTTCTGGCCCCGAGGGACCATGTATCACTGCATTGTCATATAGAAAACAGCTTGGGTTATTTCATAATATATAGAATCGCTTACTCAAAGTAATTGGATTGAATATATTTGATAAAAAAAATTTGCCAAGTTTACAACAGAAAATACCTATTGTCAAGACTTACATGTTCCACGCTCAATCCAAGGAGAAATGAAAATGGCCGGAACTCTAACACCGAGGCGATCAAACTTAAAGTTATATGGCTCTGGACCGATGATATCATCAGGACTCGGGACTTCGGCAACGGGAGTTGGAACATGATCGTAGAATCCACCATGTTCGTCATATGTAATAATGAACAAGATTTCATTCCATTGTGGACTAGCTCTTAGTGCTTCATACACTTCCTTCACAAATTTCTGCCCGTGCGATACATCATGCGATGGATGATCATCGTTTGCCGGCAATGAGAAGAGGTCAAAGTATCTTTGCTCCACCACCACGTAGTTTGGTAACCTCCCTTCTTGACAATGCTTCTTGAATTGTAAATCAAATTGGTGGAAGTTTTTCAAGTACTTCAATTTTCTAAGGTTTCTATTAACAAGTATAGAAGTTAATTACTATAATTAAATTATAAATTGAGAAGCCAAATTTGTTTTTCACTTAAGAAAATGTGGGAAAAAATAATTAGGGTAAATGATCTTTTTTCCTCTTTTGGCCGATATTTTTTTAATTTTCAATTTTATCTTAAAATTTTCAAGAACCGTATAGAACTAACAAATTGAACTGGTTTTAAAAATCCAAAATAATTGTAAAATATTGTGGACTCAATCGAGATCTTGAAATTAAATATATTACTACTTATCACTACACTAACTTAGATTATATATTTACAATTACATGAAAATTAAAATAAATACACACTAAAATTAAATATATTATTTTATAATTTAATGTTTTTAATTTTAAAAAATAATAAATATTTTCATTAAAAAATTAAAACTTTAATCAAAATTTAACATCATTAATAATGATAATAATTTAGTAATGATAATAATCATTAATAATCAAAGTTCAATATTTTTAATTTTAAAAAATAATAAATATATTCATAAAAAAGTTAAAACTTTAATCAAAATTTAAATATCATTAATAATGATAATAATAATTAATAATCAAAGTTTAATATCAGTAATAATTATTATTGCTGTTATTAGTGTTAATAAATTCTAATCAAATTTTTAATTACACACACTGACTAAAAATCATGAGAAAAAGATCATTTATTTAATTAAATAATGATAAAAATTAAACAACACCTTAATACTCAAGATAAAATCTATGAAAATTATCATGTACGGATACTATTATTTTGTTGAATTATTGACGCTAAGAGTTTTTAAAAAACAAAATTTTAGTCAATTCTTTATGGGAACAATGGTTAATATATTAATATTTGAAAATTTATTCTCTTTTAATATTAATTAATATTAACTCTTAAAAGTTGTGTGTTTAATTAGAAAATTATTGCTCTCTTTTTGGTAAATATGTATATTAAAAAAAGGATAAAATTTAATGCTCGTCTAAATTTTTACTTGAGCAAATGTATATAAGTGTGATTAATGATTAATAAATAAGAATATAATAAAAGATAAATTTTACATAATAAACACATGCCAGGAGGAAGTAAAAAAAATTAAAATGTGTAATTTATTTTATTTTAATGTTAATTAATATCGACTCTCGAAATTTCTAGATTTAATTGAAAAATTATTGCTGTCTTTTTGATAAGTAAGTGTAATGAACAAAGGATCAAGATTTGATACTCCTCTACACTTGACGTGAACAAGTACTCGTGTGATTGGTAGTTAATAAATAATAATATAATAAAAGATAAATCTTAATTTTACATAAATCAAAATATAAATGTGTCAAAATATTGATAAAAGATCATTTAAATTTAAATCAATACAGGGTATTAATTCATAAAAATATACTGTTAAATTTAAAGAAAATCTGAGAAAATTAATACGTCATTCAAGGTTAAATTTGTAAACTTCAATTACCAATTATACAGTAGAAAAGTCCAAATTTCACTAAATCTTAACTCGATGATATGAACTAAGGATATAAATTTTAGTAAAAATATATTAACGTATAAAGTTAGAAAAAATTAATTAATAAAAATGAAGGAAAAAAGTAGTTTATGATATTTAACCTTACCAAATTTATTAATTTCAAATGAAATAATAAAATAATTTATATTTTGACCCTTTTTGAAAAAAAAATTAAGAAGGTAAAAATTTAACTATAATCATTTAATATATCATGTTACACCCACATATAGGAAGCCATATTTTTGTTATATTTATAATTGTACATTGTTATTTAAGATATATATTATTAATTTATGTTATGAACCTTAAAAATATTATGAGTTAATATTTATTATGGACTTTTATTTTTGGATTAATTTTTAAATTAGCCAAAATTTTAATTTGAAGGACCAAATAATGAAATAAGAGCCTGTATTATAAAAAGAATGAGCATGCATATTTTTTAAAAAATCAAAAATAATTATTTTAGTTTAAGCATTATATATAAATAAAATAAAATTTATAGACTAAACTGAAATTCTCTATTAAAATTTTGTATATAAAGCCACAGTTTGTCATCATCTTGGATTTATCAATCCAATTCCTCCACAAGAACACATCCTCATAAACTCTCTATACTCCCAGATATCTCTCCACTCATATCTTCCACAAAAGTATAATCAAGATTCTTACACAAATTGGTAAATTTAAATTATTTATTTCTTTTATTTTATTATTATTAATCATCGTTTATATTATGAAAAATATAATTTATGAAGGAATATTTATAAATTGTAGCATTTTATTTGAAATTTTATGTATCAAAAGTGTATGATTGTAGAATTGATTTTGAATTTTGTGGTATATATTGGTATTGGTTATGATTTGTGATTAAACTAATGTTTTAATCATGTGTCATACGTTTTGTGATGGATGATCAATGGTTTGCCGGCATTGACAAGAGGTCGAAATATGTTTCCTTCACCACCCTATAGTTTGGTAGCTTCCCTTCTTCACAATGCTTCTTGAATTGTAAATCAAATCTGGGCGGAGCTCTTCGAGCACTTCGATTTTGTAAGATGGGATATCTTTAGAAATTTTCTTTGAGGATTGTGAAAACTAAAGCAAAAGAGAATAAAAATTCACACAAATCTCTCTTATTACAGTATTTTTATTTGTTTCACAGTTGGTTACTTTTATTCATATGATTGTTGTTCCCTTTATGAGTTAATAATTTAACAAATAAATTATTTTAATTAAAAATATATTTCAATATTCAAGAAAACTTCATATTTATTTTTTTTATTAAAATTATTTATTTAATGGAATTGTTAATAAAACTGTATAAATAAAACAATTAAGCACATAGTAAGAATACTTTATAAAAAAATATTTATATTTTATATACTAAATAAGAGCAATTTTTCTCAGCATATATAAAAGTATTTTTTTTTTATTTTCTTTAAAATATGTAGAAGCAATAGAGGTAAAAAAAAATAATTTTAATTACCAACAAAGACAACCTAAAAAAAGCATTTTATCTATTTTAAAAAAAATAAGAAAAATTAATTTTATTTAACATATGAAACAAAATTTTTAGAAAGTGCTTTATATATTCTTAATTTATTTTTTGCAGGATAATAATTTTAATAAATAAAAATTTTTAATTAAAAATAAGATTATTTTGTACATTACAATATATTTTCATTAAAATAATTTATTGGTCAGAATTAATAACTCACAAAGAAGATAATAACGATATGAATAATTACAAATTAAGAAATAAGGTTATTATATATATTTAATATTTTTTGTTGGTGAACTAATGGTTAAACAGATGAAAATATTATAGTAGGGGAGATTCGTGTTAATGTTTACAAATATTCTCTCTATTTATAATTTCTACAAACTTCAGGGAAGATTTCTTCTTTCTAAGATTTCTGTTAACAAGTATGGAAGTTAATCAAAATATAGATTGTGAAAATATATATATATATATTTTTACCATATAAGAATATGGGAGAAAATAATTAAAAAAATATACATCCTAATACTCAAGTTAAAATCTATAAAAATTATCATATCCGGATGTTATTATTTTGTTGAATTATTGATGTCAAAATTTGTAGATTTTGTTAAAAGATTATTGCTTTGTTTGTGGTTTATAAGTACAATAAACAAAGCACCTCATCTATACTTGAGCAAATACAAATAAATAAAATCCAAATTTTCACTAAATCTTCATTTAATAATATTAATTATTGAATAATATTGAGAATATGCTTTGTGGAATAATGGGATCGTTTTATCATTGCTCGAATTTAAATAATAATAAAAGGTTAAAATTTGATGTTTGACAGATAATAAATTATTTGATATTCTATACAAACTTTAAAAAAAAAAAATTAATTAAGAACATAAATTTTAATAAAAATATATTGAAATAACAATGCTATAAAAAATTAATTAATAAAAATGTAAAAACACACACACAACTAACTACAATCATTCAATATATCGTTATGATTATTGATAAAGAAAATAATGAATTTTTAAAATTTTTTATTATTTTTTATCGTGAACATATAATTAAGCCCTGTAAGGTTTCTTTTCTTTTCCATTCTCTACGTAATTAGTACATTAAAAAAAGGAAGAAAAGACCGATTGTTAAGTCCAAATCAAATTCCTTACCTGAAGAAAAGGCAGGTTGGAAACGACTGATAGTAAATCCCAAAGCTACATCCATTTTCTTCCAACGATTCAAAAATGGTCTTCTGAGGATAACCTTCGATCAGTTTTAACGTATCATTACTCGTAGCTCCATGCGAAGTCGCTGAATGCAAATACAACCTGTTCGGCTGAGTTGCACTCGGTGTCGACGAGAACCACCGATCGCAAACGGCAAACTCTGTCACTAGCTCTTTAAAAACCGGCAACACCTCCGGTCGAAACCCGTCCATCACGCTCTCTGACATCCTTTTCTCTATGTTCTCTGCGTTCTGCACAAAGCCGTCCATTTTGGGACCCGTTACTGGATTCGGATCAGGGTTGTTGCAGTCCCAGGGTTTGCCAAAAACTTGCTCGTAAATATCGGGGAAGTAGTGTCCGGGATCTGGGTCGACGTAAGTTGCGGTGTCCTTGAAGAATACGCGTTCGGAGTTTGGGTCGGAAGTGGAAATTGGGTTTGATTCCGATCCGTTAACTCCGTCGATTTCGGGGTTGATGGACTTAAACCATCCGAGCATGTGGTCGAAGGAACGGTTTTCTTGGACCAAAACGACCACCGTTTTGATAGGTGAAGTAGTAGAACCGGAACTGGATTCCTCGGCTATCATTTTCTTAGCTAACAAGCTAGATGTTTGATAATGGTGTTCGCTTTGAGAGATAATGATGATCTTTTGAAGTCAGCGCTTGTGTGAATGTGAGTGTGAGTGTGAATATATATGGAAAATACACAGCTGACAGGAACAGAAAGTCGAAAGCTTCGGAGGGACATGGCGAAGAAAACATTTAATTCCTGTAAGAAATTGAAGTATAATTCCGCAAGAAAGTACTGACGTCATTATTTAGAATTTTATTATTTTTATAAGTATACATTATTTATTAAACAGACAAAATCTCGAAATTAGTCAGAAAAATTCAATTAATTAGATATTTTACACAAATACAAGATATTTAGGATATGTTTTGTTTGATATTAATTAAAGGGTTCTAACTTTTCATCTAAAATTATTGTTTACTGAAATTATATTAATTATCAAATATAAATAAGCTAGATTATCATTGATAAGCATTAATAATTACATAAAAATATATTTAATCAACTATTTAAATTGCTAATAATATTAAAAATATAAATTTTCTTCAAACTTTGTTAATAAATTATTATAATAATTATTATGTTATCACATTCATTTGTGCATAAATTATATACACGAGGCTAATAAAGCTAGCGAGAAAGGGAAATGGAGGACTAAATTGTAACTTTAATCTTATTGAGCCACTTGTAAATTAATTATTGACTTCAATGGTGTCTTAATGCCTAATCGTTAAGACATAATCTCTTATTTATATTAAATTGTAATATGAAACATCTATATATAGTATTTTATTGTATAGTTTTAAAAAATTTTAATCTTTTAGAGTTATTATTATATTCAATATTTCTTTTTTCTAAAAAAAATAATAGAGGTACAGTCGTCAATTAATTTAATCACCAAAATATGTGCACATATTTTTTTTTTTTAAAAAAAATGATAAAGGAATTTGGTTTGCTAATATCAACCATGTGATCAACATTGCCAAAAAAAAGCTATTCACGGGCAATTTATAGAATAAAAGAATGACAATTGATTAAATGTACAAGAATAATTTGAACATAATTCTTGAAGCAATTACTATGCCCTTTATTTAAAATTTTAAAAGAATTATATACTTATAATTAACTATTTATATATAGTCAAAATTAATAAATATATTTTTTTATATTTTAATTTATTAATAATCTACCATTTGCTTATATTTTTATTTTAAAAAAACTCGAAATCAGTGAGAAGAATTTAATTTATTAATATCAATCTTTTTTCAAACTTTATTCATAAATCTATATAATAATATTACGTTATTATCACGTAACATGTTAATATAATTTTTTTTGCTCTATTAAAGTATAAGATATATGAGAAAGTAATAACGTTACGTATACTAATTTTTACACTAATTTTCAACAAAAACGCACAATAAAAAATAAAATAAGTACAAATAATTTGCCAATAAATCAAATGATGTCCATTCTTTTACTAAAAAAATATTAAATAAAATAAATGATCATCTTCTATCTCTATCTTTATCTACATTTACATTCAATTTTAAAATTAATCAACTGTGATAACAATTATAATAATAAAATAATTAAAATAAGTGACATGATTTTGCTAATAATTCTATAAAATTGTCCAACCTAATTAAGAGTTCATTTTGTTGGCATATAACGGAAGGAAAATCTGAACATAAATTATATGCTAAGGCATGCAATGCATTGTTTCAAAAAATATAAATAATGCCCAATGTCTATGCTCAACACGCTGCGCGCATTTCAAAGCTAAATAAGCTTGTGGATGAAGTTTGCGTGAGCCTCCTCGTTAGAGTTATATTAACTCATATTATAAGTATTTCTTTATATAAACACATCAATTTTTTTTAATATAGCAAATGTAAGCTTGACATAATTCTATTAACAATATTGTTAATTTTAGTCTAATTCTTAGAATTGAACAATTTTGTTTTTAATGATAGGCCAATATCTATCTTAAAAAATCTTATTAATAACTTGGTTTCAAATTTAAGTATACAGTGAAACAACTTGAATTTTTAGTTATTTTAATAGTTTATCAAAAACCGCTCTTTACTCATATTTTTTCTTTTTAATGTTACTTATCACTCGGTTCTCCTATTTTAATCTGGGACTTGATTTAAATCTACCCCTGGCCATCGTAGCAAACTCATCCTAACAGTCTGGTAGAAACTATTTTTTATTTAGGCCTTCTCATTTTAGTGCTGCTCTTCACTAGTTTCTTTTATTTCGATGTGAAACTTGGTTTAAGTTTGCCCTTGCCATCCTAGTAGTTTATCAAAAAATATTTCTTACTTAGGTATTTTTTATCTTGGCATCACTCTCCACTTTTTAAGAGCGAGTCGTTACATATCCAATAACTTTCACCTGATGTAGGACTTGGTTCAAGTTTACTCCTGACGATTCTTGCAGTCTATCAAAAGACACTCTTACTCATGTCTTCTTATTCCCAAGTCACTCTCTACTCTTTAGAACCAGGTTGTTACAAGTCCACTACCTTTCGCTTGTGGTGGACTTGATTCAAGTTTGCCCCTAGCCATCATATCAGTCTGTGAAGAGACATTCATTACTCAGATTTTTTGTCCAATGTCACTCTCTGAGTTGGCTTTGATACCAATTGTAAAATTTGGCTCAACATTATTAACGATATTGTTTATTTTGATCTAATATTTTGATATTAATTATAAGATTTGACTTAATACTATTAACGATATTGTCTATTTTGATCTAATTTTTGGGGCTGCATAATTTTGCTCTTAGTAATAAATTAACACCCATACTAAAAAGCTTAGTCGACAACTTAATTCTAAATTTACGTATATAGTACAACAACTTCCTCTCCTATTTTAATGCGGGATTTAGTTCACTCTTCTCATAACAATCCTAATAATTTATAAAGATCTATTTTTTACTCAAATCTTTTTACCCTAGCATTTATTCCTATCCTTTAAAATTACGTCACTGAGACAATATTAAAATTTAATATTTAAAAATATATAATAAAAATTATTTAATAATATTAATAGTAAACATTGATATTTAAATCTAAAGCTTTTCTCTCAAAATAAATGTAATTTCAAAGTAATTACACTATTATAGAAAAGTAAGCCTAAGAAATAATCTTCTCTTATTTATATTGAATCGTAATTATTAAACAAATTTTTTTATAAACTCAGAGGTTAAATTATATTAAAAAATAAAAGAAAGACTATAATTTGGGAGAAAGCCTAACCCAACTATAATCAAGGGAGATTAGAAGGCGTGACCCCTTTGAAATATATACTGTATTTTATTTATAATTATCAAATAATATGTACAGTGTTTTACTTTATTTTAGTTTTTAAAATCTTTTACTTTTTAGCGTCTTTTGATAGTATCACATTGATATTATTATCTCCATTATTTTTTTTAAACAATAGAAGTAAAGATGTAAATGAACGTAATCACCAAAATATCTACACTTAGGTATTGCTTGTTTTGAATCCGACTGAAATTTAAATAGGTTTAAATTAAAAAAAATTAACAATAAAATTTATTAAAAATTTAGTTACTTTTTTTAATAGCTAATTATTTCTTCGACACAATAAATTATTTTATAAATAGCATCAACTTTAACTTGCCTAAGTCCTAATTGGTATTGCTTTTGAAAAGCAATAAGCTACATACTTTTTAATTTTGACTTTTATTTTTTGGAATACTTTTAGAAAGTAACTTTTCAAATAATCTATAAAAATATTTAATATAATTTTAGAATATGTATTAAAAATTTATTAATGTAATAAAAATATAATTATATCTTATATTTTTATAAATCTTATTTTTATTGTATACCAAAAATTTTATTGTAATTTATATAAATGTTTATTATATGATTACTTTTTCAAAATTATAATATCATATTTTCTCTTTTAGCGAATTGGATTGTAGACTAAAATTGTAATTAACATGATATATTATTAAATTATTTTTTTTTTAAAAATTTGTTACGTCACTCAAAACTTAATATGAATTAGAAAAATATATATGAACAATCTAGTTAGGTTTCTATTATAATACCAAAACTTGCATGCATTCGTCTCATTAGCCAGACATTAATCAGCTGACACCAGTTTAATTACTTAGCTTACTAAATATTCGAATTGATATTACTGATTGTTGTCAATTTAGTAGACTGGGTACATGCAAGTGCTTCCTTTATAATTAGTATATATTATTACATTATTTTATTATAAAAACTTATCAGATAATTTCAATAATACAATTTATTAAATACTTAATTGTTTTTTACCAGTCAATTAAAATTTCAATGAAACACAACAATAAATCATTTTATAAGTAGCAATAATTTCAAATTAACCCTATATATATTTATTTATTTATTATTGTCCATGTAGACATTAAGGTTAGTCTAACCTGGCTCAATTTGATCCGTTAGTGTGAAATTTACAGGGGGTTTGAGTTACTGGTATTGACCACGTGATAAACGTTTAAAATGATCGTATTTTTAGGGTAGAATAGAAATTAGTGTAGTATAAATAACAATCATGTGCCTTTTTGTTACTTTTTTCTGTACAACGATGTTCACGTTCGACAAAAATCTTTGTAGTCGAAATCATCCTCATGCCAAAGGGTGAGGTGAAGCTTGCATATGCCAGCTTTATTCTTGTGAATGTAATTAAAGATTTTTTTTTTTTAAATTATTTTATTTCGTAGGTACATTTAATTAATTGAAAGGATGAATCATCCTTGTCCGATCAATCAATTTATATAGTGATCAATCATAACAAAATCTTATAGATAATTATTTTATTTTATGAAAATAAATTTTGATTAAATTAAAATAATTATCATGATATTCAAGTAGTTCTTGCGTGCCCTTAATTTTGACAATAAAGTAGAAAAAATATTTAACAAATTAATTGTTAGTAAAATTTTTTAATTTCTTTTTACTAATAATTAGTGTTTTTTGAGATTTATTATGATAAAGACCTTTAAAATCATAATCTCTCAATTTTAAACATACTTTAAGCATGCTATAATATTTTTTAATCGTAATGTTATAATTCCAAAAATATGATAGATGAGATAATATTTATCTATTGAAAATTAGATATTATCATAATTTTTAAAAAATTTTATTATATTTTTTTTAATTATTTAATGTGTGAATCATCTGGTATATCAACAATGGAATGGAATGAAAGTTAATTTTATTAAAAATATAAAATAAAATTTTCATATTTTCATGAGAGATATCGGTTGTCTTTAATGTAAAATTTGAGAAGGATAAGTAACTCTAGCCCGAACAATCAATTGTAATAAAATTTTATAATATATTACGATTAAATTAAAATAATTACCAGGATTTTCTTTTATTTAATTTTAAAAATATGTTTAGCAAATTAATTTTTAATGGAGATTGTTCAATTTTTTTTAGTAATAATTAATATTTAAAGTTTCATCTCATATTGGCATTCATAGTCCCTCGTATAAGCTGTCACGCTCCTAATTCTAAGACTCACATATGAAAGCGCCCCAACTCCTTAAGACATATTTTAAAAAAACTAAACATATCTCTAAGCTTTCATGGTACCTATCCTTTTTGTATTCATCAATAATTTATTTATAAAATAAACATACCTTTCAAAATAACCTCGTTCTCATAAAAAAGGTAAACTATCTCTTTAAGATGATTTCAAAATATTTTTTTTAACCAATACACCTTCGATTTATAAAATATATAAAACACATATTTCAAAAATTTTCTTACAACTCATAAACAAGAAAATATGCAATAATTCTTGATTATCCCAATAGATTCGAATAACAACATTGTGAGTTAAGTTTGAAAGCATACTTGCATGCTCCAAATCGTCGAGCAATTACCATTAATTATATTCGCTCATCTACTTTTTGAATTACCTAAAACTAAAGTATAAGAGGATGAGTATATGAAGGCATACTTCATGAGTGGACAAAACATATTTATAAAATAGTTAAATAAAATCATTTAAAGAAAATATCTTTAAATAAAGAGTTTAAAATATTTATCTATGATACATAAAAAATATTTTATTTACTTAAAAATTAAATCATGGCTTGTTTAAATAAAAATATTGGACTAACTTCCTTCCTTGACAATCATTTTGGCTAAGAGTAATGTCAAGCTATTAGTGACTTTTTTTTTTACTATCTATGTAAAACTTATCCCATAGATTTAAAGACAATATAGGCATTTTTTATTTTAATCATAGGCACGTGTGTGTGAATTTAGTAAATAGTTGATATTTCGTAGAGATTAAGTGGTTATTTTGAAAATATATTTTGTTATAGATGAAAATTTGAGGTAAATAGGCCTGTAATACATTGATTTAGTCTTAAGATGAGTAAATCAAGAGTGAGTATCAATCTCACTGTTATGGATATCAATATTTTTGGAAGCCAAATTTGAAAATATCAATATTTTAGAGAAAATATCGATACTTTTGGAGAAGTATTAATATTTTAAGAAAAAATATTGATACTTTAGAACAGAAAGATTGATACCTAGTGATTTTGAAAAGAAAGAGTCGATACTTACTTAAGGTGTATCAATACCTGGTGACCTGTAAAGGAAAATATCGATACTTAAGAGCTATGTATCAATATACTGAAGTAAAAAAATTTCATATCGATGGATTGAAGGTTCTAAAGAGTTGAAAAATAATTACGATGTAGACCAAATTGATATTTGAATGAAAATATCGATACATTCAAAGTAAGTATTGATATTTTTAAGCTAAAAAGTCAAATATCAATTTCAGAGAGCGAGAAGAGAGAAAATAAAGGAATAGATTAATACTTTGAGCTATAGTATTGATACTCAAGAAAAAGCATTAATACATTAGAGTAATATATCAATATTTTTTGACGAATAAATAGGTATCAATCTAAATTTAATGTAAATCAAAATATCTTGGCTATAAAATTCTTATATTACTCTTTTATAGAAGCTTCTCTCTTTTAATTCTTTAAGGAAAATGAGATAAATGTGCAAGACATTACAAATAGAGGCAAGGATAAGAATGGATCATTTTTCTCTTGTTATCATTTTCTTTTTCCTCTAATGTAAATACCCTCTCCTTTTCTCTCCAAAGAATTCAATAATCTTTACTTTATTTCTTGTAATTTTCTTTAATTAATCTCAAATTTCTCACTTAAAACAACACCCTCAACTCATGGCAAACCCGTATTGTTCGATTTGAGTAAGATTAAAGTAAGAAATCATCAAGG
>JAWDEX010000009.1:12560089-12572164 GCA_035221805.1 Trichilia hirta
GTCTAAGAATGTCTAGAATAGAGACTCAGATCAATCTCTCTACTCGATCAAGTGCATAGCCTTAGACATGAATATCCGTCTCTATGATCAAGTGCGTGCTTTTAAATATGGACCAAAGACATGACATATGCATGACATATATTCATTCCTATATACATGCATGATGGACATATATATATAGAATAATATTTATGATAAGGGCATACATTTTTATCCTTAGGGACCAGTTATAATAATAAGTATCTAGACATAACGTATGCATTGTACAAATATAAACATATTTGCTTAACATATAGCAAACTAGTCCATTGACACAAATAGTTCATAGGAGAAAATTAAGTTATTTGGGTTTTAAAGGATTGACAAGATGAACTGCCAACTTTTGGATACGAGATATCCATCCTAGTCACTATAGTCCCATTTGCCTAATTGGCATGTCAAAAGAAATCAATGTTGGGCTTATTAGATCTTTGATAATTCATGCGAGAATTGGTCACTAGGGATCTCTTGAAAGCCTATTTTATAAAATCTTTGAAAAATCAAAAAAAGCACAAATGCTTTATTTATCACCAAGTAGAGATGAAGACTATATAGTACTATGTATGAGATAATTTTCATAATGATGATGGCAGTTCTGTTCCTCGGGACCATTGTATTGATATATGAGTTATATGTACGTTTATGATATTTATGTATATACAAATACAATGTGGTATAGGTGTATTATCTATGCATAACTAATTGTCTAATTGTGACAATTTATTTATATGATAGTTTTATTTATGTTTTATTCACTTACTAAATTTTTTCCTAAGATTTACCCACTTACGATTTTGTAAGCACCTTAATAAATGTTTGAAGATAGACAAGTAGAATGGATATTGGAATGTAGTCACTATAGGATTTAGATCTACCTATGTATAGTTATGTTAAGAGTCAGCAACATTGTCTATTATGTATTTAGAGTTATATAAGCATGTTAGATGAACATGTTAAGTTTTATATATGTATATTCTGTATATTGAGTTTTGTATCTCATTCAAATTATAAAGGTAGTTATTATGTATTATTTCTTTAGTTATTGGGTTAAGTCCCCTATATACATGTATAATCTGTATATAACAAATTCTAAGAGTCAAGTATATGTTAATAAAAGTTTAGAAAGGTGAGATTAGCCTGATCTTTTATCGAACATACTTTAGAGAATCCAGGGTGTAACAATGTTAGTATCAGAGTTTGGTCTAAAAGTCTATGACTATATTATGAATTCTTGTATATGATATGTTTGGGATATTAACATATAAGGCATAGCTGCTCTAGTATTCATTCCATATAGGTGGTCTTTGAATTTTTTATTAAATACATACAACACTACTTGTAGCCTAATTCTTTTACTCGACTTTGACTTCAGGTGATTTTGCTAATGATAGTAAGTAAGAGTAGGGCAAGCTTATAATTAGCATGATTTTATGAGTCCTATCAATAAGGATAAATAGAAGGCATGGTATTAGAGAACACTTAAATGGTGCATGACTTAATAGTAAAATGATAGTTAATGGATATAGCAATGATTGCAGTAAGAATAATTTTAGTTATATGAGAAGATAAGAGTACAGAAGAAGCTAAGATAGATTACTAAAATTTGTCAAAAGAGATAAAAGGAAACCCATTATTTGTGACCTGAAAAATAGAAGTGTAGGAATTTAATTTAGAATAGCTAGTAAGACTAAGAATGATTAATTAGTTAGTGAAAAAGAGTGATCAACGAATATGACCATTAGATATAGATTATATAAATACCATATAGAAAAATGGAATTGCTAGACATTTTAGTTAAGTGAGCATAGGAAGGATTATAAGCATGGTTGTGTGCAAAATGAATTCACATGCATCATATGTGTTAGCTACAAACTAGAGCATCGTTAATTAATGTATAGACTAAAACACTAGGAAAGGAACCAGGATATTACAGACACGAATGATAACAATATGTAAGGTTTGATGACTAGATGTATTCATGCAAATAGAGTTCGATGTTCTATAGTTATATGAATATATTGTTAGGTTTTATATATAAATCGCTTGATGTGATTGAGCTTTAGAGTGGAAAGTATGTGTACATTAGCCACACAGAGTGATATCATTATAAATAGAATGAATATAATGATTAGTAATTATTACTTAGACAACGTTGGCATGTGGTGATGAGATGAGATACATATATGTATATGTATTTGTAAGATATGAATTCAGATTTGACGACTATATGTTTTATGTTAGTATGGCTAGGTAGCCAATGTGTTATGTTTGATGATACTTTGGTCGAAGGGCCAATGCTATAAGGTATGATATAATACGAATAATAAGTTAAGATGATTTTGATGTTTATGACTTCAATGTTTAACTCTGTGAGCCATTACAGTTGCTTTATATTTTGTATGTTGATTTCAATAATTAATTTTGTAGTATATTGAATTGACATTTTCTTCATTTCGCAAGGTAGCAGTGTCTTCTTTTAATAAAAAATAATAAATAAGGTATTCTAAAAATACATATATTTGATATTAAGAAAAATGGACTGCCATAAATGTATGCATAGTTAAAAGTGTTACAGCGACATTTATGTATGTATGTTACAACGACATTAAAAGTGTTATAGTGACATTAAATGTTCGAAAGATAGATAAGTGGAGTGAATGTTAGAATATAGTTATTAGTTGGGTCTACTCATTTATAGTTATGTTACAAGTCGACAATGGTGTCCGTTGTGCATTTGAAGTTATGTAAGCATGTTATATGAATATGTTAAGTTTTGTATATGTATATTATTTTTATTGAGTCTTGTATCTCATTTAAATATATAAAGTTAGTCGTTATGTATTATTTTCTTAGTCGTTGTGTTAAGTCTTCTATGTATATGTATAATTTGTATACAACAAATTTTGAGGGTCAAGTATATACTAATAAAGGTTTAGGGAGGTGGGGCTAGCCTTATTTCCTACCGGCCATACTTTGGAGAATTTGGGGTGTGATGATTAAGCTCATAGTATATTTAATAAAAGTGTTAGATCGGTATAAAATAAATAAAGTATTATATGATACAAAATAATTGTTCATGACAACAAATTATAATGAATATTTTAGTAATATAAAATTTAATTTTTTAAAATATATTATATTATCAGATAATTCAATTCAAAATTACGTACACTTGCAAATTCTAATTATGTAAATTAATTCTTTTCTTCTTTAGCCTACTAATTGTGATTAGATATGGCCAAAATAAATGTACACAATCCAGTCAGCAAAAAATTTCAACTTTTGGGTATGGGTATATGCGGCCTGCATCCTTAAAATTACTAAATATAGTTTGGCATTTCTAAAACTCCTATTAGTTACAAGTCCAATGTGGGTTTGATAAAATTCGAAAAAACCTAACCCACATATTTAATTTTTATCGTTGATCTCCATTCACCATTGTTAAAAGGTTTTTCTACTGTTTTATATTAAATTTGATATCACTATAATATTCGTTCGATTTTTTTTTACCAAAGATAATATTATAATTATCATATAACTAACCATTTTTTGTAAATTTAAAGTTAAAATTGAATAAATTTTTAATCTCATTTTACATCAAATTGAGATCACTAAAATGCTCGTTCAATTTTCTATATTAGTACTATTATAATTAACATATAACTAACAGTTTTTTGTAAATTTGAAGTTAAAATTTACGAAAAATAGATAGTATTATATTAATTATAATAATATCATTACGTGCATAATTAAACAAGTATATTAATAATATTAAATTTGATGTAAAGAAGTATTTTTTTTTTTCTATGGTAATCAATGGCAATTAATGGCCATGTTTCTCCAATTTAATCTGAATTTGGAGATTTAGAAATCGGCATATACTGCAACCCAATTCAGACTCGGCCCAAACATTATTTGGGTATTCGTATGAATTTAGGATCACTTTACTCCATCCAAGTCCAACTCCAGGGATGACAAAACCCGATCCGAACTTGGGATTTCGCCATCCCTAATTATAATCTGATATAGTAAATGAAAAGAGAATGAAAAAAAAAAGGCAGAAATTAGCAATAAAAGAATGACGAAGGGGGTACGTGATATATAAAAGAAAAACATTAATGTGGAAATGTGAAGATTTTTTATGTTTTGAGTAAATTGAAAACCAAGTTAACCGTCCATGTTGATATTTAAAATTGCCAAGGAAATTTCCTTTTCTTAAAGAGAATGCAGAATTTAAAATTGCTGACAGTTATGGTAGTTGGAAATTTGTTTAATTTGTGGATAAAATTAATTGCTGAGAGCCTTGGATAACAGAGGAGCAAACAATCTGTTATGAAAATTAGAAAAAGCTACAAGGATCATTACATGTCATGAGATTCATGTCTTA
Source organism: Trichilia hirta (assembly GCA_035221805.1). Lineage (NCBI taxonomy): Eukaryota > Viridiplantae > Streptophyta > Magnoliopsida > Sapindales > Meliaceae > Trichilia > Trichilia hirta. The sequence continues at coordinate 12,564,516 of JAWDEX010000009.1, forward strand.
ACTCATGTTTATGTTTATTTTATATACATAATAATATTAAAAATACATAATTTTTATTATTGTTTAATTATTAAATTTATATTTTTATTCAATGATTATTATATTATATTATATTAATTTGTATATTATAATTTACATTAAAAAAAATCCATATAAGTATACATATCTTAGAAGGCATGCGTATGCACCATGCAATTATCAACATTAAATAAAGGAAGATTGATGGGTATAGAATGAGATCTTTATAAAGTAATTCTCTTATATCTTGAATTTTTAGCTTTAATTATGTAAAATATAAAAAATAAAAAATTATGTAACAGCAATATATTAATAGGATGTCATATTTAACTTCAAGTAATAAATCAAGATCTTGAGCTTACTTGATCTGAACTTATTTAACTTTTTCAAAAACTTTTTGATGCGTTTATACTTTTGTACTTATAAAATTAAGATTTATTTTTTTCTATATTTTTATTTGTTAACCACAAATTACATTATCTTAAATAATAGTGTTAGGTTGATATTTAATAATAATTTAAGTTTTTTTAGTTCATTTCTTAAAATACAATAATATTAACATTAAGACCTTGTTCAAACTTTCAAGTCTCAATATATATATATATATTTTTAAAATTTTTGTTCTATGGTTTTATTATAGTTTACAAAATGTTTTCTTCTGCTTATTATTCATAAAGTGATGAATAACTTTTGATTCATGGATTTTTGAATTAAAAAATCAAAATGGTGTATTATTTTTCACTTCAAAGTTCGAAGTGACATTTGAGATGAGACTTGGGACCTGCCATCAATTTCTGTATCCACACACAATTTCGATAACTTGAATTCAAAGAATTGCGGAAAGGCGTGGGCACAGGACAAAAGGGAAAGGGAGTTTGGTTGAACATAAAGATTAGTCATCAGTGCTTTTAGTTTTCAAAACGCAACTGTTTCCTCAAGATTCATTGAACTCTTTCTTTAATTATAAAATTTTCCATCTTAAAAAATTAAAATTCTGAGAAATTGTGATAATTTAATAAGTTTTATTTAAAAAAAAAAAGAGCAATGTTATCCCATCTAAATTCATATTTTATATTTGACATCATAAATGATGTTACATTTATTAATTTAATGATATATTATTACAATTAATTATTATATTATTTCATCCCTAATCAACGATATGATATTATTTAAAATACTAAATTTGATATATTTTTACAAATTTGGTGTGCGTGTATGTATGAATTTATCTTTATTTAAAACACTAAATTTTAGATGCGAATTTAAGATGATGTAGCATTGCTCAAATTATATACATATATAGAGAAAGTAAAAATACATCTTTGAGATTAGCGAAAGCAAAGAACACATCTTTGAAATTAGCGAAAGCATAACCCCATGAAAACCGGCATCAATTATGAGTCACCCACCATCAATTTTTCTTTTCTGATTTTTGTTCTCTTGGAAATTGAAAAATTATGAAGTGAACTAGAATTGAAAATGTCAATAGGATTTTGGATTTTCAGATTTTCTTTCTTATATGATTGAACTCAAGAAATTTCCGTTTCCCTTTTCCAATCAATTCAAGCTTTAATTTTTATTTTATTTATATATTTTGACTCAAAATTCGAATTTTCCTTTTTAGACATGAATTCACTTAGTGGGTATAATGAAATGTATAACAGTAAATAGTTCTAGGAAGAATATGAAAGCAATCTAATCATTAATCTTCATTTTTTGCCCCGCTTTAATATTCAAATTTACACCAATTTGAAAGGAATATTATCAAAAAGAATGTAAGCAATCATTCAATTTCCAATACAACCAAAAACTCTTATATATTATTTCTTCAACCTTTATTTAAATGATTATTAGTACCAACAATGTTATCATAGTCATTAGAGAATTAATAAGTAGCATTTCTATATCATAATCAATGAGTAAGCTAATGTCCTTTATGCCATTATGTCAAGCAAAATTACGAGGAAGTTTGAACGTTCCTTTAGCAAGATTGAAAAAATTTTCTCAACACTACTAATTAAATAATGGCGTGCATATACACATTTTTTTTTATATACGTGGCATAATCTTATTAATTGAAGGTACATGCCCCTAATATATGAAAAACTCTCTTAATTGAGAAAGAAAAAGAAATTTGATCGATCAATTGAAGTAAGAATCATCCTCGTTGTTAAGTTTTTTAATCAAATTAAAAACTATACGTGGGTGTGGGTGTGGGTGTGGGTGTGCTTTACATGATACAACAGGAGAAAATAAAACTAAAATTATTTCAATTGGGAACAATAAAATTTCCAGGTTTTGAAGAATTTGATCCATACCTTGTGAACATCATGAATCTCCCGGTTGAAACTGATCTCTTCAATGCAAGGGGTGAACTTCTAACCAGATTCAACATTCTGCTTCTGTTATTTTTCTCCCTGCTTTCCGATCGAAATCCATCGTCATCTTCTTCACTTGTGCGTCGAATATCAACAGCCAAAACAGGGCCTTGACAGAGTGGCGAATTCAATGAAAGTGACCTTCTAATTGGCAATGGCTGAGACCCAACTTCAATCATGTCGTATCTTTCTCCTAAATTCTCTAAATCTTGAGCATCTGAAGTCTTTGGAACATCTTCATCAACAACAATGCTAACAGTAGATTCTTCACCAACCGCATTTTCGATATCCTGAATCACCAAAACAGCATCATTTCTGTGCTGATACTGCTGCACAGAAACATTGATTTCAGGCGAATTTTCCCGGATTGGATCAGCAGGAGTTTGTACAGGAGGAGCAGGAGAAGAAACAACACTAGCACGGCAAAGAGGACAACTTGAGTGAGATTTCAACCAAGTATCAATACAAGGAAGATGAAACGCATGGTTACATTTTGGCAATAATCTTAAGCTGTCATCTTCTTGAAATTCACTTAAACAAACTGAACAATCTGTTCCTTCAACCAATCCACTACCTTTTTTATACTTACAAACTGTAATGGATTTAATAAGAGTTTCATCTAAACCAACATTAGCAGCAACTTGCCTTGCTTCATTATTCATTTGATCACGATTCTCACTGAATTCTAAACCAGTTTCATGATTCCTTCTTCTTCTGCAACACTTAGAGAAGATTGCATAGTAACTTACCAAGATAAAAGCACTTGCCAGAATGCCGATAACTGCAATAATCAGAGGAGAGAAAACAGTCCCGGATTCATCTTCCAATCTAAAAGGAGGAGGAGGAGGGAAAATTATGTAACACCATTGAGGACAATATATGCTGCAAATCCCTTGTGAACAGTCTTTGTAACTATCATAAGTTGCCCATGGATTTGGATTATTAGCAGCAGAATTACTCATGATCAATCTGAAATGGTGTTTGATATCAGTACTGAATTCTGCAACGGTTTTTTATTTTGTTTTACTTTACTAAAAATAAAACAATGTTTGGCTGGAAAGAAAAGGGAGAGAAAGGAGTTAAAGGTTGGCAAGAAGTTGTGGGAAAAGACAGAGATAAAGAATGGTTTAGAGGGGAAGGGAAGCAAAGTAGAGGAGACAAGAAGTTGATGTGTCTCTCTCTATTATCTTCTACTTTATTCTTCTGCTTAAGTGCTTTTGCTTTTTTTTTTTTCTTTAATTCTCTCAACTCGGATTGAAGGTTTGTTGACTAACTAAGGAGCTTTTTCATGTTCAAGAAAAATGTAATCCAATTGTTTGAAGTACCTTCCTAGCTTTAATTGGTTGGTAAAATGTAGTTGAATGGACAATCTTGGCATTGCTCAATTTATGTGGAAGCTAACTACACTTGTACTGAATCAATAAATAGAGTTTGCCATAATTACAAAATTGATCTCATCAAAATATCATCACGGGCCAGCATGTGATCTATCTGAGGTGGCACAAATTTGTTGGATGAGGAGATCAAAGTGTGTGAGGATATGATATAAAACGTAAACCAAAATGATAGGAAATTGGAGGGTTGGCTTTTATGGTAGATGGAAGTTGGCTAACCGTGCTACCAAAATGGAAATTATATAATAAGAAAGATGAACATCGCCCAAAAAAAAAAAAAAAAAAAAGTATGTCTACATATTAACACCTATAGAAGAAAAATTAGTTAAAATTTTTGTTTAGATACCGCTATATGATTAATAGTTAATGAAAAAAATTAAAACAAAACTCATATCTTGATCATACATTATAACTAGAATAATAAATAAATTTTATAGATAAGTTTTATTAAAAATATATCATAAGATCATTGTTGTTGGTTGTGATTAATGTCCCAAGATTTATGATTTGATTAAATAGTTAGGAATATTGATAACCAATATATAAATATGATGAAAAAGAAATTCATGTTAAGCATTGGTTTATTATTTTTCTGAGATATGAACATAGATATAAAATTCTCTTTTAATCTGAAGAGTTCTTTGACACACTTGTTTATGTATAGATTATTTTCACAAATATATAGTTAAATTATTTATTGATAATCAATCGCAAACATATTTTTAAAATAAAATTAATAATTCATCCCAATACTTTTAATAAAAAGGTCGCATATCATAGATTCTATAAACTTGTCATTGACTTGAGAAGTATTAATGCAATTTTATTTGTCATGATTTTAAAAAATTATGTTACATATACTTTATGTATAATGGATAATTCAATTTTATTCATTTATTATATTTTATTTATAATTGTTAATCACTGCCTATATTTTATCAAGTAAAAACTGTCCTATCAATTGCAACCTCACCTCTTGGAATGAAAAGCTCCCATGTCTATAGATTCATTGATCAGCTTATTGTTTCAAAATGCTTTTAAAAGTATCGAAAACACTCTCAAATGTCACATAATCAAGAACTTGGATTTAAGATTCAAACCAAAACCTGACCAAGAGAAGAACTGAATAAGTTTCTGTTCAAAACTTTCGACACGGTCACTGCAGGCAATGAAGAGAGAATTTGATAATTGAAAAGAAAAAATGAAGAGAGAAACTTCGCCACGGAAAAGAGTGTCAAAGATTTCTGAATGTAACAGTACATTCCATGTCACCCTTTCATCTCCCTCTTCCAGCTATGCGTGAATAGTTCTATGCACTTCTTTCCTTTATCATATTGTTCAACGCCTGCTCCAGAAATATGCAGCATTGAACTAATTAGAAATTGTATTGAACGTTTTCGATGCAAACCAACAAAATTTTAAAGAATATGTGAGTACATGCACAAATAACAATGATATTTTCAGAGCAACTAGATTGGAAATAACAACAGCAAGGCTAACAGTAAATGCTACCCTGTAATCTTTACCATATATAAAGAATAGTCCGATCATTTATACCCATATGGTATTTTTACTAATTCTGGTTTTATTTCGATAAACTCAATCACAAGAAAGCAGGACACTTCACCAATTTATTCATCTATTTCAGCTATTATACATCAGATTTCCGTTATCCACTGCTTATGCTTAAGATCAAAGGATCTTATGCTTCTCCTCATGGTTTTCAGTTTAAAATTTTCTGTCTTTCCCTTGTCTTATCCCATTAATTGGTACCGAATTCATTTAAACTCCCAATTTTAATTTATACTGACGGCCTTGAGCATCTGATTGTATGCGCTCAGGAGCTATCAGTTTATCAATATCATCAGCTGTAACAACACATTCTGGATTTGTAGCTCCTGAACCAAGAATTTATTTTGTGCAAGTCAAGATGTTCTTTAAACAAGTAAACTACAAAAACTGTCAAAACTTATTTCGATCCTCACCCCCAATATCTGCCTGGTGCCATCCTGAAGATAATGAATGCTCTAATATACAAATTGTTAAAATAAAAGATAGAAAAAATTTTAATCTATCATGCAAAACAGCTTGACAAATTTCAAATGTGAAATAAGTTAACTCCAAAAAATTTCACCTGAAACATACAAAGAGTAGTCCCATGTACAGCATATCCGCATCCAAGAAGTTTCTCTCCAGGTTTAGCTTCTCCAATAATCTGAAAACCCTTTGATTGTAATAAGTTATGTTAGTTTCCAGCAAGGGTAACAAATTTGTTTTATAGGAAAAGAATATCGACCAACTTTGACTTGTTTGGACCTCAATCCTTCAAATCACGCATTCTTTCGAAATGGGACTTCTAGTAAATGTTGTTCGATCCTTCAAAGTCTTCATTTGCAATTCAGGTAGTGGAATGATTTGATTGGTAAAGGATTAGAGAAGAAGAAGGAATGATTGTACCGAAATTCAGGTCCTTCCTTTTTGGCAAAAAGGATCCAACCATATGTTGAAGCAAGAACTATAGTGTCAGGAAAAAGTTGTGGATTGGTTGCAACGGTATATTTTTCTTCTGTAAATAGGATCATAAAGGTAAAATAAATTTGAAACAATGGTCATTGCCCATGGCAATTTATCTGCAGGTTTCACCATTCCCTGAATGTTTACTTTTCGCCAATCTTTGCAAACTGCACAGAAACGTATCTGATCAACGTAATACAGACGATTCATCATGGAACATACTATATCAGCAGGAAGTTTGGACCATGATGAATCTCTTTCAATGTTCTTTTTCTTGGCCTTTTGGATGACAATGTTACCAATAGAAGCCATCAATGCAAGATCGTAACCCTAATGAAAGCTAGATAGCTATATACGTCTTTAAACTGTGAGTAAATTGATATATTGAAGTAGATTACTCCAATTCTACTAGAATTTAACCCCTATACTAATAGCATTATAAAAGAGAAATTTTTAATTTCTCAAAAATAATTAAATAAATATTTAAAATTAGTGATTGTTTGATTGATAAACTTATATATAGTTAAATTCCAGTAGAATTGGGAGAAATCAACTTAATAAATTAGATTCCTTCGAATTCTACGAAAATTCAGCTTCCTTTTACTAACAGATTATAAAGAGAAAACTTTAATTTCTTAAAAATAATTAAATAAATATTTAATAAGAGATCATTTGTTTGATTAATAAATTATATATAATTTATGATTAACTCGATAGTTCCATTATTCACGCTGAGGAACTACGTGGCATATACCAACAACTACTTAGTATATATTTAGTATTGAGATAGTGGTAGTGAAATGGAAGCTAAGAAAGCTGTTAGTTAAAAAAAAAAATATGGTAGTCCCACTTCAAAGTTAGTGTTACCAAAACAACTTTCCTTCCAAAACTAAATAGAAGCTATATATATCAAACATGTCCTTAATTCATATGAATCAGCCTACACTTGCATGTTTAAATAGATGGGATCCCTCTTTTACAACAACCTTGTACAAATTCAGATCATGTGTTCACTCGTTTGTCACCAAAGAGTCAAGATACACCAGCCAAGCTGGAAATACAGATTGACAACATTGTGTGGTAAATTTATAGCCATAAAACGAACCTCAATTATGTGTCACTACCTAGATAACATACTACGTATAATCAAGCATCCCCGAAGGCTCCATTGTTGTTCTAAGATCATAAAACAAATTTCTTGTCGGCCAAAGCAAATGCAAGTTTTCTAGGTATATAGGTCTCATACTATTGTTTGCTTCTGGCCATAGGCATCAAACAATAAATATGATAATAACAAGATACCCTTCTATCAATCTTCTAAACATAGAAATATTGAAAGCAA